>JAAGEH010000014.1:3855550-4436635 GCA_011751065.1 Lasiurus cinereus | reverse complement strand
TATATATATATATATATATATATATATATATATATATATATATATTTAAATACGGTAGTTCACTAAACCTTGGCCTACATGGAGAAAACTCTTCTGAACGGTGGTTAAGCTTTAATGCCACAAGATCCCTGGACATTTTCAAATGTAAAGATGTACATAGGGTTTGGGAGAATCTTAAATTATTAATATCAACCAAGAAATAGGTGAATATTTTCCTAACTTAGTCGCTATTTCTTAGCTTTATACATAAGTCTCATTAGATGGCCGTCAGTAGGGCAACGTGTAATATAATATGGTGTATGAGAAAGGGTGCTCTCACCCAGGACAAGCTTTTTATCACTTAAATGTGTGCATTCTCACATATTCAGAATTTCCAATACTGGAAAGGTAAGAGTGATGGATGGCTCTGAGCGTCAAAGAATACACATTTATGTGGCGACGGTTGCTTTTTATGAAGGCTGTAGAGGGGGGAGTTGCCAAGCGAGGGCTCATCTCCTCAGAACTCTGCATGATGTGCTACAACCATTCATCCCGGCCCCATGCCAAGCCGCGGTGGTCAGCAGTGATGACGAACGCTGCTGGCAACAGGGTTTTCAGAAAGAACAATCAAAACAGGCTTCGTTTGTTGGCCCGTGGACGAATTCCAAGAAACATTTTGGTCTCTGGATGATCAAAGCATGGTCTGATAGGCTAAGAATGCAATCATTGATATAATTAACTAATAATGTTTCAGCCAAAAAAAAAGTTATTAATGACCACTTACTAATTTTTTTGCATGCTGTTTTTTGGGGGGCAGAAAAGAAAGGCTTTTGAGACTTTTTCTTTTCATGTTAGAGTTAGTTCTGGCTTAAGTTGTTGAGATAACATAAAGGGACTGTGTGCGGGTTACTAGTGCTCAGAGAATCCTGTGAGGTGGCTGGTAGAACCAGTGTACAGTTCCTGGCACCTCCCTTCAGTTGCCCAGTGACTTTCCCCTGAGGTTCTACTGCAGACAAAGGGCAAAGGAAGGGAGGGGAATAGCGTGGGACTTGGAGATTCCATTATTTGCCCAAAAGAAAGAACGAAGATTCAAAACATCCGTTACCTCTCATGACCACAAAACAACATAGCTCCTTCTATTAAACTAAACCAAACATAGGCAGCAATGACCAACTTACCCTGAAAGAAAATGCAGCAAGTGCCTGGGCACAGGCCCTTTCCCAAGTCCTGAAAACTGACTTATGAAGATCCCTAAAATGTGAATGACTGCTTCCTGTTCACATCAGTTTCCTGGAAACTCCTTTTCCTTTTGTCACTATGAGGGAAGAGATTCCTTTTCTTTGTTGGCCCAGTAGGAGAGAAGACTAGAAGATTCCACTCCTACTTTCCATACTGTGGGTTGAGGTGAATGGTGGTTTGGGAACTAGGGGAATACCCCAGCATCCTGGGCTGCAGATTGCAATGTTTTCCCTCAGGAACAGTAGGGAATTAGAGTGTGCTTTGGTGTGGCTACAGCTACGTATTACAAGGCCTGCTAGAAACCCAACCACCATGTAAACATTTTTTAAATTTATTTTTTAACTAGTGGCCTGGTGCACGAAATTCGTGCATGTGGGGTGTCCCTCAGCCTGGCCTGCCCCCTCTTCAATCTGGCATCCCTCTTGAAATCCAGGACCACTGGCTCCTAACCACTCACTTGCCTGCCTGCCTGATTACCCCTAACCACTCTGCCTGCTGGCCTGATTACCCCTAACTGCCTGCCCCCACCAGCCTGCTTGCCCCAAAATGCCCTACCCGGCAAACCTGGTCATCGCAAAACAACTCTGCCTCAGCCCCGCCACCATAGCTTTGTCTGGAAGGATGTCCGGAAGGTCTCCCAGTCTAATTAGCATATAACCCTTTTATTAGTATTATAGTTGACATGCAATATGGTATTAGTCAGGTATATAACACTGTGCTTAGACATTTGTATAACTTACACTGTGATCACCACAATAAATCCAATACCCATCTGACGCGTAGTTGTTAACAATATTATTGACTATCTTCCCTATGCTGTATTTTACAACCTGTAACAATTTCTATAACTTGCAGTTTGCACTTTTTAATCCTCTTAACTTTTACACTCTCCATTTTTAACATTGTTTCCCTAAGAATAGTTTCTTCTAAGCTCCAAATGAATTCCCAAATATTTATTTTGAGAGTAAAAAAACAGCAGTTGGTAGATCGAGGACAACTTGCATTTGAATGTCTCCTTTGTTCATCCTGTCCTTGAGGAATATTTTTCTAATATCCTATCTAATAAAAGAGTAATATGCAAATTGACCATGCCTACTTTATACCCACAAGCCACACCCACCAACCAATCAGGAGTGAGTATGCAAATTAACCCAACCAAGCTGGCTACGGTCACAGAGAGAGCAGGAGAGAGGCTTGGGTTGCCCCGGCAATGGAGGAAGCCAAGCTTTCCACACACCCTGGCCAGACCAGGCCTCCGCTTAAAGCTACAAAGTTTCAATTGTAGAAGATAAATAAATCCCAGATATCAGGGCCTCTGCTTGGGTCACTGGGGAGGCATGGCCAGTCTTCAAACCACTACAGGCCCTTCACCTAGGCTGCACCATGCCCCAAGGGAACACCCACCCTGATCTGGGACACCCTTCAGAGCACCAGCTGGCCCCCACCTGTGCACCAGGCCTCTATCCTATCTAATAAAAGATTGGATATCTTATCTAATATGTAGATTGACCATCACTCCAACACATAAATGACTGCCCTCATGTAGACACAAGATGGCCAGCAGGGGAGGGCAGTTGGGAGAGACCAGGCCTGCAAGGGAGGGCAGTTGGTGGTGATCAAGCCTGCAGGGGAGGGGACTTAGGGATGACCAAGCTGGCAGAGGAGGAAAGTTGGGGGTGACCGGGCCCTCAGGGAAGGGCAGTTGGGGGTGGGGGGACCCAGTCCTGCAGGGTAGAGTAGTTGTGGGGGACCAGGCCTGCAGAGGAGGGCAGTTAGGTGTGACCAGGCCCACAGGGGAGGGCAGTTAGGAGCAAACAGCTGCCAGGGGAAAAATTAGATATCAATCAGGCTGGCAGGGGAGTGTTTAGGGGGTGATTAGGCTGGTAGGCAGGGGAGTGTTTAGGGGGTGATTAGGCTGGCAGGCAGAATCAGTTAGGGGCAATCAGGAAGGCAGGCAGGCAAGCAGTTAGGAGCCAGCAGTCCTGGATTGTGAGAGGGATGTCTGACTTGGATTGGGCCTAAAGGGGCTGTTGGACATCCCTCAAGGTGTCCCAGATTGGAGAGGGTGCAGGCTGGGCTGAAGGACACTGCTCCTCCTCCCTTTCCCATGCACGAATTTCATGCACAGGGCCTCTAGTTTGTCTAATATTCCCCAATTGTTGACTATATTCCCTATGCTGTATTTTGTATTCCGTAACTATTTTTTATAACTTGCAGTTTGTACTTTTGAATCCCCTTAACTTTTTTGCTCACCATTTTCAACATTGTTTTTCTAGGAATATTTCCTTCTAAGTTCCAAATGAATTCATAAATATTTGTTTTGAGAGTAAGAAACAGCAGTTGGTAGATTACAGAAAACTTAAATTTGGATGTCTCTCTTGCTCATCCTCTCCTTGGGGAATACTTTTCTAATATTTACCTAATATTTCCCAACCTTCCTTAGAGGGCATTTCTTGTGGGTTTTTTTTCTTTTCTCTTATAGAATTTTAATTAATGTTCACTGTTAATTTTATAAATTCCTATTTTAGGGACCCAAATTCTTCAGAGAATCATTGTACTAGTAATGATATAAAAGTTCTAAAACTAAAGTTAGAATTTTAGTGGAAAGATGTGCTTTGATAAGTACAACAAAATGTGGTGAGTTATGTTGGCTTACTACTTCTAAATGTATGAATACTCATATTAATATTTATGGACCATTTCCTATCTTTATAAGGGCTTTGTTAGTCTCACAATGGTGCTGCTAGGAAAGTTAATATACGGCAAATTATTGTGATGGAGTAACCACCCATTTGTCTTTTGTGCTGCCTTTGTGCTTTGCTGGAATCCTCACAATGTCACACTTATGGAGAGAAAGTACATTGTTTCAGAAAAATAAATTTTCTTCTACTATACTACCTGATATTCCTTCAAGATCTCTTTAATCAAAAATAAATAAGTAAGTAAAATTCCACAATGGGTAGTAAAACCAAGACCCTACTATTAATCATTCATATATAATCAAATTTGAAATTTTTAAAACAAAAGGAAATGAAAAGCTCTTGCCTCTTTGCTCACCCCATTGCCATTCCCCCTTCCCCAATTCAGTCATTTTCCTTGTGGGAAATAATCTGGACTAAGAATATGTCCAAAATATGTCCTTAAGCAAACTGAATTTCAGAAGAGACTTTCTGAAGCCTCTTGGTAATAAAAAGCCCCATTGATGTTGATGGATCAGGGTGTTTCTAGTGCATTTCTTGCCAGCATCACTGAATTCTTCAAGAAATATTGGATTTAAATATGAGCAACACATCAGTTTGCAAAGTTTTTGCCATTGTTTTAATCAATACTTTTTAAAGCATGCAACAGAAACTCCAATTAGAGCAAAGAAAAAGGAGACACAGTGTATTTGTTCCCATAGCCGTGGTGAAGTCAATTGTCAAAGAGAGCTGCACAGACCAGGGGCTTGGAGTTTGGAACTGAATGTGATGACCCCAGGAACCTCTTCTTAGTATCATCTTTCTCTCACTTATTCCCTCTTGTCTCTGCTCACTTTCATTCTATAGAACATGCTACTTGAGAACAGGGAACATGGCCACAGAGAGCCCCATGGTTACTTTCAACAGTTCTTAGTTCAAGAACTATTCAAGAGACCAAACTTTCCCTCTCATTTGGAAAGATCTGGGTGAAAAATCCATATCACCTGGCTTAGACTGCAGCTTCACCACGTGGATCAATCATTATTCTGGGGAGGGAGGCAGTATTGATGCATTTGGCTCAGCTTGGTCCTGGGGTGGTTACTGCAGAAAGGCAGTATGGAATGGATGTATATTTTACAATCCCAACAGCAGAAGGAAGTTCACTAGGAAAAGGAGGCTATTAAAGCTGGGAGGCAGATGCAAATACTATTTACACAATCTATTACATCATTACTACTAAGAACATAGATATCAATTAGAGGGTCAGGACAAGTAACATAGACACTCATATTGGGTAACTGGAATATTTACAAAGGTGTGAGGAGGATACTGGGAAACCACAGTGATGCAGTTCTCTGGGACTTTTAAGAGCCCACTTCCTCTCACAGTGACCTTTTTAGGAAAGGATATGGGGAATAAATGCTCCAATGTCTTGTTGTCCCCCATCTCCCATCTGATGTACCTATTGGCTGAGCCTATCTAGAAGCCAGTGAACAAGGGAGTCCATTGATGTAATCTTTACAGGTCAGCCTATCCTTTCCAGAGCCCAAAGTGGAAAAGGGTAGAAATCTAGAAGGACAAACAGAAAATTTCCAGCACAGACTCTCTCTTTCTCTCTCTCTCTCTCTCTCTCTCTCTCTCTCTCTCTCTCTCTCTCACTGATAGAAACACCATGCACTTGAATATCCAATATATAATATATAGATATATGTAACCTATACTGTATAATAATTATAATATATTACCACATATATTGCTTGGAAGAAATTCAAAGAGACAGTATGGTGTAATGAAAGCTTTTAGAGGCAGGCCAACTTGCATTTGAGTCCTCTGCTCTAATTTTGGTTACTTCAACTTTGTATAGGCCAACACTGGGTAGGCCAAAGCAGTTCTATCTGCAAACTAGATGAGTTAAAGTCCAATATTTGGCAACCTCCACTGTACATAAATCAGCTACATTCAAATGCATAGATCCAATTAAAATAGTGATATCATGTTGATCAAGCAGAATCTCACTTGACTCATTTATTTTTAAAGTTCTAATATCTTTTGGGGAATATATTACTGGAGAAAACAAGTTGGTGGCATAGGTGAACACCTAAACTGTTGCCTTGCACAACAATTTAAAAACTATAGCTAAAAGACAGAACAGACATCATCCAGAACCACAGGAAAGCTGGCTGAGTGGAAATTCTACAACTAGAAGGAAAGAGAGGGCCTCACAGAGACTCAGAGGAGCTGCAAAAAGCTGAGGTACAGAGACATGTGCAAAGAGAGGAAGGGCGGTGGAGTGCCCAGCTGGCTTCCTCTAGTGGAAGGAAGACGGAAACTCCCAACTGCACTGAACTCCAATTCCAGGCTAGACTCATATGGGGGGAGTCTGGACTGTTGTGAAAAGGGAGGAGTGCACGGAAATTTAGGGGAGCAGCGTAAGGCAGAGGTCTGGAGGCACATGAGCAAGAGTGCGCCCAGAGAGGGCTGACTGCTGATTGTGCTGCTGGCTTTCTTTAGTGGGAGGGAGACAGAACCTCCCAACTGCACTGAAATCTGCTTCTGACTGCATTGAACCCCAGTTTCAGGTGAGACCCTGGGGACCCAGACTCATAACGACTTCCAGAGTGCACAGAAACTCAGGGGAATCGAAAAGACAGAGGTCTGGAGGTGTGAGTGCACACAGAGAGGGCTGCAGCAATTACCAAGGGACATTGAGACACAGGGACCATGTAGGGCAAGGCTGACGAGAAGCCAAGGCTCTCTGCTCAGCCCTGAGATTCTGCCCCATCCAAGCTGAACACAGAGCTTTTGCAAGTTGCAAGTCTTATATCATAATGCTGACTCTAGCACAGAAGTTCTTCCAGCGTAGACACAGCTGATCCTCACAACCAATTGGCTTCGAGGTCAATTCCCCCCAGTGATACCAACAACAATCAAGACTTAACTATAACAAGGCTGTACACATCAGTCCACAAAGAGGTGCAACAAAAGAGTCCACCTTAGGTAACTGAGGAGGCAGAGCTACTGGGCCATATAGGACACCTAGCATACAAAGCTACTCTACCAACTCAGGGAAGCAGCGAAAATGCGGAGACAAAGGAGCAGATCACAAATGAAAGAAATGGAGGAAAACAAATGACTGGATATAGAGTTCAAAACCACGGTTATAAGGTTTTTCAAGAATTTCCTAGAAAAAGATGGATAAATTTAGCCAGACCCAAGAGAAGATGAAAAAGGACCAACTAGAAATTAAACATACACTGTCTGAAATAAAAAATATTATACAGAGACCTAATAGCAGACTAGAGGAACACAAGAATCAAGTCAAAGATTTGAAATACAAAGAAGCAGAAAACACTCAACTGGAAAAGCAAGAAGAAAAAATAGTCTAAAAATTGGAAGATAGTGTAAGGAACCTCTGGGACAACTTCAAGTGTACTAACATCAGAATTATGGGGGTGCCAGAAGAATAGAGAGAGCAAGATACTGAAAACCTATTTGAAGAAATAATGACTGAAAACTTTCCCCATCTGGTGAAAGAAACAAACTCACAAATCCAAGAAGAGCACAGAACCCCTAACAAAAGGAATTCAAAGAGGAATACACCAAGACACATCATAATTAAAATGCCAAGAATAAAAGACAAAGAGAGAATTTTTAAAGCAGCAAGAGAAAAACAGTTAATTACCTATAAGGGAGCACCCATATGATTGTTAGCTGATTTCTCAACAGAAACTATGCAGGCCAGAAGGGAGTGGTAAGAAATATTCAAAGTGATGAATAGCAAGAACCTACAACTAAGATTACTCTACCCAGCAAAGCTATCATTCAGAATTGGAGGGCAGATAAAGAGCTTTACAGATAAGAAAAAAACTAAAGGAGTTCATCAATACCAAACCAGTATTATATGAAATGCTGAAAGGTACTCTTTAAGAAAAGGAAAAAGAAGAAAAAGGTAAAGATAAAAATTATGAACAACAAATACATATCTATCAACAAGTGAATCTAAAAATCAAGTAAATTTAAAATCAGATGAACTGAATAAACTGGTGAATACAATAGAACCTGGGGCATAGAAAGGGAGTGGACTGACAATTCTCAGGGAGAAAGGGGTGAGGGGTGTGCAGGGAGAGACTGGACAAAAATCATATACTATGGATGAGGACAATGGTGGGGGAGGTAAGGTCAGAGGAAGGGGTGGGAACCGGGTGGAGGGGAGCTATGTGAGGAAAAAAAGAAGAACAATTGTAATAATCTGAACAATAAAGATTTATTAAATAAAATAAAATAAAATCTTTTTTGGGTGTTTTGTGATGAGTTTGGGTTTGCGGTTATGAAATTCCAATGAGCATTGGACTGGATAATCCTAAAAATTCTCTGAACTATTGGTAACAGAAAATAACTTTGGTTAGTGAGACTAATTTTTTTCATGTATGCCAGAAAGTTTTGCCAGTAACTAGGCCTTTAAATTATTAGTTGATTTCCAGTTTCTTTAAAGGAGGCCATGAGGTTGATGATGATAATTATGATGATGATGATGACATCTATGGGACTCTACTATGTCTTCACACACATTAATTAATCCAACAACTATGACTCAGGTACTATTATCCCCATTTACAGGTAAATAACCTGCAGTTCAGAAGAGGTTAATAAAACAAGATCACACTTCTAATAAGAATTAAGACCCATTTTCAGATTCTGGTCTGTCTGGTTCCAATTCTTGTCCTGATGGCTACAGAGTATTGACTCCCAACAGATTGCTCTTCTGACCTATTCTTTTAATTCTGGTTGGTTTAATATGTTTACTTTATGTTATTAATATACAGCAAGCTATGACTGATTTCACAGTCATTTCTGGTTATTTTTATAATTGTTCTATTTCTATTAGTTAAAAAATATATAATATCTAATTACTAACATTTAATGGAACAACTACTATATCAAAGAAGTTCCTCTTAAAAGAAATACTTTTACCCACAAATTGAATATCTCATTATTTAAAACATGAGAAAAGTTGGGGTGAAATCCACATGTCCATAAGAAAAAGCTGTCACAGAAACAATAATAAATACTTCAAACTGTTTTTCTTTTAATGAGTTTTTCTCTTAGGAGAGTGTTTGGTAGGGGAAGGGAGTTGTTTCTTTGGTTTTTGACCCAAAGTTTGAGTTTTGTAACAGTTTTTCTAAATTATCCTCATTATTTCATAAGCTTAAACACTATTTCAACTGAGCTATCTTAAGAATGTATAATCAAAATATTTTTCACAGTTTAAAAACTAAAAATAATTCCCTACATTACAACACACCTCATTATACTCAGAAGACCAAAGTTCACTGCATGACTCATTGAAGACTTTGCATTCAGACTTGATATGAAGAGGTCTTTAATTACAGAGACAAAACCTCTTCAGTAACAGTGAAGGTGATTAACATCTGGGAGGAAAAAAAAACAACCGGCGGCTCTGATTTAATGGAGCAAAGTATCACCTTCTCAAGCAAACTACTGAAACGTGGACATGCAAAACGGTGCTGTCATGGGGGCTAGCAGGTGGCACTTTCATATGTCTGTTCATTTATTTAAGAGGGGATATAATCAGGACTCTCCAGACCATAATAAGTGACAAAGAAATACAGTCAAGGTGTCTCTAAAAATAGTACTGGAAACAGAAGGAAAAAGCCAGAGGCCTGGTGAGCCAGGTATTTCCAAGTTAAATCTAACCTTTTTTATTTTTATTTTTTGTTTGTTATTATTTCAAAATTTAACCAGTAAGAAGATGGGAAGGGGGAATTAGAATAAACAGCGTAGGAATCATCTTTGTTAATGAAGTTTTCAGTGTTGTTTCTGGATCTCTGTGCAGCCAGGAGCACCAAGCAGCTCTGAAATCCCAGGACAGTGCCTGGCCTGTAGCAGGCCCCCCCAAACTATCTGAAAATAAATGAACTTATTATCCCGAGTAATCAGCAGGAATCCAGAGTAGAACAGGATGACACTGGCTTTTTACATCAACTATTTGGTTTCCAGGGCGAGGGGAGTGGGCAGTTCCCAATGGTGTGGAAATTGCCCTGTCCCGAATGCAGTTAGTGCACCAGCTGAGAATCATGGGGGTTTCAGGACTTATTTGTGGTGGAAGTACTTCCGCTGGCCAACACTTTTCATCTTAGGCTGAGTACATTTTTGAGGACTTTTCCTAAGCCTGGTATTAGTTAGCAGAGAATGGATAGATGAGGGTGAGGAGGCAAAGAAAGCTTGTGGGTTGTATGTGTAGGACACCAAAGGGAAGACTGGAAGTAAAAAAAAAACAAAAAACTTTCTCACTTACCCTGTGGGGATGGAGTTGCTCATAACAACACAACCAAGACTTAGTTACTAGTTCAGTATTACTAATTGAAAAACCAGTATGTTATCTAAAATCCAACGGGATACACTAAAACATTGATGTTGGTTCAAGAAGACGGGATTTTTGTGGTTGCTTTTTGGTTGGCAAATTGGTTGGTTTTACCAGCCAGAGCTCCACCATGTATTTAAAGCACAATTTTTGGAATACTGACTTTCATCTAAGGTTCTGTTTTAGGATGGTGTTCTATACAAGTGACTGCATTAAAATTATCACTATTTCTATGTCAGTATCTCTACCTATCTATACTTCCTTTTTTAAAGAACAAAATTGGCATATCATTGTAAATTCAGGTTTGGAGCCTACTTTTTTTCTCACTAAATATAATGTATCTATTGATGTTACTAAATAATCTTGAAAATGTGTTTTTAATTGCTGCGTAGTATTCTATTACTTTAGCACAACTTATTTATAAACCCTTTGTTATTAAATATTTAGATTGTCATTCTAAAAATTATTGTAAACAGTGTTGCAAATAAATCTTGATTATTTACTTATAAACAATTTCTGGAAAGAAATGATGACTCAAGAAGGGTGTGGAATTTAAGGTCCATATAGTATTGGAATCTTTGATTTTCCCATCCTTTCTTGTCAAATCCCCATTGAGTCTCAACACTTTGTTATTTAATGCACCTGGTTCACTGAGCATTCTTTAACAGCTGTGCTTCTATTGTAGCCGAGCAGAAGAAAAACGTAAAGAAAAAAATCAAACCAAAGAAAGGATAACCTAAATCTGACAATTTACTTTTTCTTTGTATGTTCGTGTGTGTGTGGGGGGGGGGGGGCAGGGGCGGGGGAGAGAGAGAGAAAGGTGTTTTGATTTGTGTTTTTACCTGAGTGAATGGTCAGAGAGTTGACCAAATATCAGTTCGGCAAACACGAAGGGTCTCAAGACCAAGTAGGAAGTCAGGAATGATATTTGGTGACAAGCTACAAGTGCTAAAACATTATCTGCAAATAATGTACAGTTGTAGTCAAAATTTTTTAAAGTACATTTTTATAAATGGAACTAATCTCACTATAATCAGAAAACTAGGTTGCAGGAACAATTCTGACTTAAATTGGCAGGTAAATAATCCCTTCAGTTCAATAGCTTAAGTATTTTCTACATATAAAATTAAACTTGTGGCTCTGCCTACCCCAACCCCTCCCGTTTGTCTTAGTACCTGACAGCATAATTAGTGATGGATTTCTTGGATCCTGGTATTTTAAGTTAGATTTTTTATTTCTATTTAACTGTAGTCTTTTTTGGTGTTTATTAATCATGTAGAGGATAGATTCAAAATGGTGCAATTTTCTTCTTTAAATTGTGTGCTTAACTCTTGTCAACATTAATCATACTATGTGTGCACATCAAAGTAAAGCTATGAATGTATGACTAGGCCATGTCTTCGGAGATAAAATGGTACAGACTTTTCAGACACCTTTAGAAATTCTTATTTCTTTCAAATTTTATTAATTCACCTGAGTCCCTCATGTATCCTAAGTATAAATTTTTGTATAATTTTTGAGGTTAAAATGCTATGTTGTACTAGAAATCAGCTTTTCTGAAGATTCAGTAGGCTTTGTTTAAGACTATAGTTTTGATGCCCTGGTCAGTGTGGCTCGGTTGGTTGAGCATCATCCCATACATCGCCAGTTGGATTTCTGGTTAGGGCACATGCCCAGTGTCCAGGCATGATCCCTAAAGATTATGCTGAAGGCAGCCTATCAACAATTCTCTCTTATCATTGATGTTTTCTCTTTCCCTCTCCCTTCCTTTCTGAAACCAACAAAAACGTATTTTAAAAAATAAAACCATGGCTTTGAGGAACAGTCATATTTGGGAAACATGTCAGTTTGCCATATACATCATCATCCTTCTCAATTCTGGAAAAAGTATGAAAACTAGGACAAGTTTATTTTAATTAATATTCTCATAAATCTCTCCAGAGTACATTGCAATTTCCATTAATTTTAAAGTGCTTTTGGAACCACAGGGGACAGCTTAACTGCATAGTTACAAGTAAGTGCAGTAAATGTTAGTATGGTGTTTTGATTTAAGGAAAAGTTGAAATGACTCAAAGCTTCTTGGTTGAAAAACTAAGGATTGGGTCTTGTGTACATGTATTTTATGAATCAGTTAGCTATCTACCAATGTAAGAACACACATGGTGATGAATTGTCCTTTGTGTGAAATGAGGAGGTGTGCTGAGAGCAGAGGTACAACTACACAAGTTAGTGAACTATCTCTATAGAGTGTAGAGCAATCAGTTCATTTGAAATTATATGTAGGACAAAGCTATCGAAGGTATTTTGTGTTACAAAACTTCCTCACAGAAACCAGAACAATATTTGACAGCTGAGTGTTAAATAGGGCTGAGATGACCCTGTATATACTAGGCAACAATCCACCACTTATCCTGTTATATAAAAATTATATTTCATTTTTTTAAAAAGCATACATTTTGCCCTAACCAGTTTGGCTCAGTGGATAGAGCATCAGCCTGCAGACTGAAGGGTCCCGGGTCTCACTCAGGTCAAGGGCACATGCTAGGGTTGTGGGCTCGATCCCCAGTAGGGGGCGTGCAGGAGGCAGCCAATCAATGATCTCCTCTCATCATTGATGTTTCAATCTCTCTCTTTCTCTCTGAAATCAATAAAGATATATATATATGTACATATATATATATCTTTATTAAAAAATAAAAATATATATCTTTATTAAAAAATAAAAGCATACATTTTTGTGTGTATGGCTGATATCACCCTCCTACTGTGGTCCTTAAAGACAAGAAAAAATAACTCACATCACAGTCATACCACATAGTTGTTCCTAGTTAGGTCAGGTGCTCCAAGACATCCTGTACTGTCTTTCCATAGATTCCTGTCACAGGCAACAAGGCCTGGATACAGACCCTTGTTAGCAATCCTCAACACTGAAAAAATCATGGTACCCCACTACATGAGATTCTAAATAAACACTAATTTGTAAGATAGTGTCTAATCAATTCTGATTTTTCTTTTACCATTGTCTCCTTTTTATTCTCTTTCTTTGCTCTTTCCTCCCTCCCTTCCTTTCCTTTGAATCCTTTCAAATCTTTTTATTTTTAAATGCCCCTGCTATGCTGGTGCCCTAAATATTTGTTTAGTTTGTCTACTTGGTTACTCAACACCTCCTATTAATGGGCACATCTCTAAATGTCCTAAGTTTGCTACAACCCATTCCTAGTATGCAGCCCAAAAAGATACGCCTAAATTTCTCTGCGCAGTCAATTCATGAAGGTGAGTCCACCGTGGCTCCTTTCTCCTTTCTCCAAAAATGAAAAGAGCCCGGCCCGCATGCTCAGTGGCTGATCATCAACCTATATGAATCAGGAGGTCACCTTTTGATTCCCTGTCAGGGCATATGCCCAGGTTGTGGGCTGGACCACCAGGGTGGGGCGTGCAGGAGGCAGCCAATCAATGATTCTCTCTCATCATGCTATTTCTATCTCATCCTTCCTTTCTGAAATCATTGAAAATATATTTAAAAGAAATTCCTATGCTTCGAGCACAATTAAAAAAAAAAGTAAAAAGAAACCAAGTGAGATGCATAACCCTGACTGGAATCACCACCATTATTGAAAAGCTATTTTAGGACAACTGAGTGACTGAATATAGACCGAATTTTAGATATTATTGAATTACTTTTCTTAGGAATCATACTCGTATTGTGATTATGCAGGAAATGTCCTCATCAGTGGGAAGGAAATGGGTGCTGAAACATTTAGGGGTTCAGTGTCATGATGTTTGTAGTTTACAAATTGCTTAGCAAAAAAGAAAAATGTGTGTTATGTGTGAGCATATATAGACAAAGAGAAAGAGATGGAGACAGACATAGGGAGAGATTACAGATGTGGCAAAATGTGTTGAAGTATGTTCTAGTTTTTTAACCCTCCTCCCAACCTCCTCCCCACTTCCTTCCCCTGCAAATTACCAAAACTAGAATACCAAGTATCAAAACAACCATAATTGATATTATACAGAGTTTAATATGTTTGGGTTTATTCATGGTCTGTAATGAGATTTTTGGGGGACTACAGTTTTGATTTATTAGATTCATCAAAGTTAAATTTTTAAAGATCACACTTTTAATCTTATAAGTTAGATAAATGGACTTAGGCACGTACATACAAACAAACACAGCCCTGAGTTCAACCAACCCAAGAGGTCATTGACCGAATGCCCGCTGCTTTCTGAGGAAGTCCAGTCCTTTGAAAGCCAACTGGTTTCTTTTGATGAATTTCTTCTACAACATCGGCTTTCTATCAGACTAGAACTTGTTAGGAATCAATAAAGCAATATTTATTTTACTCTCCTAATCAATAAAATACACTTTTTTCCTTTACGTATCTAATTACCAAGATTTACTATCTACTCAGTGCCAGGGCTAGTGTTAAGCTTGGAAGGCAAACAAATTAAAATACATGGGCCCTGTCCTCAAGGAGTTCAGAGTCATTGGAGAGGCAGACATTTGAGTAGAATATAGAAGTATTATAAAATGGTCCGTGTAAGCTGCTATGAGGGCATTGAGCAAAAAGCACAATTTATCTGATAAGGGAGGGAGGGAGGAGTTGAGGAATCAGGGAATAATGAACAATAAGAAGTAACAATGGTAACAGTAATAATAGAGGTCATATGCCAGGTGAGTCCTAAATATAATAGTTGTCCTTATAGAGGGGAAGGAAGGGTGGTCAGTTGGTGGAGGCCAATCCAAATTACCAGTAGGGAACCTACAGGACATATCAATACAAATTTTGGGTAAAAAATATTAGCAAGCCCACCTGGAAAGAACATTGATATATTATTGATTTTTGATAGAGAGGAAGGGAGAGGGACAGAGAGCTAGAAATGTCAATGAGAGAGAAACATCAATCAGCTGCTTCCTGCACGCCCACTACTGGGGATGTGCCCGCAACCAAGGTACATGCCCTTGACTGGAATCGAACCTAGGACCCTTTAGTCCGCAGGCCTACGCTTTATCCACTGAGCCAAACCGGTTTCAGCTGGGAAGAACATTTTCGACATTGCTATTAGCTACCTTCCCACATGCCTCCTATATGTTATCCAGATAATATTGTCTCCATGTTAATGGGCCCTATGGCTCATGGGAGGCATATAAGTTGCCTCTGGACAAGCAGCTGGTATGTGACCAGATAGAATCAAGGTCACCACTCAGGTATCTCTTGTTCCATCTAGTTATGCAGCAACGTCTGCCCTTTGCTTGGGAAGGTCTTGAGGGAGGAGTAGGAATTTCACAAATAAACCACATAGAAAAGAGAATTCTATGCAAGGCCTGACAGAATTAGAGAGTTTTGCAAATTCTCATAGGCCCAGTTGTTACAATGATTGGTGTAGCAGTTATGTGGGTGGGAAGTGGAAGGAGAGAAAACTAGCTAGGCATATCTGGGCCAGAACACTTAGAAGACTCTTCAATATATTGCAAAGGGGCCTGTACTTTACCGAGGGTTGGGAAGCCACTGAAGGACTTCAGACATTGGAATTAAATGATAGTTTTGCTATTTCAAAAGATCACTCTTTGCAAAGGGCCTGGCAGTTTCTAACAGAAAGGGAGCCAGCCTGGGGTGAGGGCAGACACCCACCAGGGGTGGTGCCTTCACTTTGACTAGAGCCCTCTGGCAGGAGAAAGAGGCCTGACCCTTTGCCTGCATGCTCACACTACTTATCTTCTTTCAACATGACGTTCTTCCATCCTAATTGTAAAAATCATTACGTCAACATGTTCTTTTAAAAAAACTTTTGTGAATGGCTCCCAGGGAAGCAATGTTTCCTTTTGCTACTTCCATGGGGATACTCTGAAATGTCCATGCACAGGACATTTGTACTATGCATGGAGAGAGGGATCAGGGGAAAGAGTGCCTAAACTAGGTCAGTGGCAATAGAGGGCGTGGGAAGGATTGGATGTACGATTTGACATAACTTAATGATGATTGAACTTAGATGTATCCCTAAGGACTTCATTTGTGTTTGTTGGAGATGTTGGTTTTGAGGTGACTGGGTACATCTACATGCAGACGACCTGCAGGCAAGCATGGAGGTCGGAATGTTATCTGGGCTGGAATTCAGGTTAAGTATAATTACATTTTTCAGGAAATGTCACATTTCTTAGGGGTAGAAAATAGGGCTGAGGATTTAAAGTCACCTTCATTATCAACAAATGGTTAATCCAGGCACCTGATATTCTAAGTTTAAGAAATAAGGAAGGCCTGAGAACCTCCACAATGAGGGCTGAACACATGTACTTGGGCATCAGAGAATGTGTGGAAATCCTGGCTCTGGGGCCTTCCCAAGTCTCTGTTCCCCTAATTGTAAAATATGGGTAGTATGGAATGGTATGGTATGGTATGGTATGGTACGGTACGATACAGTATAGTATAGTATGCATTTCAGGGGGCTGTTGGAAGACTAAGGCAGGGAAACTGGAGACACAGAACAGTGCTTGGCATATAGTGAGTACTCAATTCCTTTTAGCCACTGTTACTAGGTACATGACTAGATTGCCAGGAGCCTGCTGTAGGAATGCTTTAGGAAACACTTGAGTCTTTAAGAGCCCTGGCACTGAATGGTAACGACTTGATTTTCACAAGAAAAGATCATTTGTGAAAGATTGGTTGTGATCATTTTTCTTGCAAAGGATATGCCTGGGACTTGGTGCCCCCTTCCAAAGATAAACTTCATGCAAGAAAGAATATGTAACATCTGAAATTCCTTGCTGAAAATGTTCTTTTATAAACCATTCCTGCTTACAACTTCCTTTTTAATCCTCACCCAAGGATATGCTTATATTGATTTAATTTATATATATATATTTTTTTTCTCGAGAGAGAGAGAGAGAGAGAGAGAGAGAGAGAGAGAGAGAGAGAGAGAGAGAAACATCAATGTGAGAGAAAAACATCCATTGGTTGCCTGCAGTAGGCAACCTGGGTACATGCCCTGACCAGAATCAAACCTGGGATCTTTGAGTCTGCAGGTCGACGCTCTATCCACTGAGCCAAACGGGTTAGGGCCTGCCTTGCAGTTTTTGATATGTGTTTTAAACATCTCCCAAATGAGCGTATGAGAGTAGTGGTTAGATATCATCTTGGATACACATTTTTCCCCCCTGAAGGGTAGCAAGAAAAGTGGTCAGAACTTTTCTGCTGCTACCCTTCCTTCTGGACAGTCTGCTGTGCTGTTGTGTTCACAGCTTTCATCGTTTAAGATGGAAGTTGTGTTGCACTGAAGAAAGCAGGTCTTGAAAGTGTTTTTCCTTTTCTTTTTTTTAAAGACTCACCATAAAGATAAATGAGGGGAGTAAGGCTTTAGGTAATTTTGCACCAATTCCACTTGGTTAGTTACTTGTATTGTCACACTGCAGCCAGCCTTGGGCGGGGAATGTGGACAGGTGCCTGGAGCTTTATCCTGTGGCCCATGGCCAGCCAGGCGGAAGCAGATTGATTGGGTTTTAAAATCTGATAAAAATATGGAAGTTGCCAGTATTACATACCACTGTGGATATTATCTGTGTATGTAATTACATGTGATCCCTCTGGTTCATTTAGTTTTATGCTACACTTATTAGATTTAGTCTACTGAGTATCATTTGTATATATACACATATTTATATTTGGAATCAACAATTATGACACTTTAAAAGATGGGAAAATAGAACAAAAATTAATATATGGCAACCATCCCTTGCTTTTGGGAATGGATATAAACCTGCCAATAGACACCATATTTGGAAGAGTAAATTCTAGTTTTTCATTTATTTGATAAAGATGGAACCACCACCAGGCCCACCGTGACAAACAGTGCCTGTCCTGCCCTGGGGAACAGTGGAGGTTCTCCCAGAATCACCAGCTGGACCCAGTGCGGCTCTTAGCATCGGGAAAATGCTGCTCACTCACACGTGGGAACCACTGGCCCAGGTGGAAAATTATTTGCCTTTGAGGCTGTGGGCTATTTACCGTAAAGCAATAGAAGCTTATTTTAAGTTCAAAATCTATACTAATAAAAGGGTAATATGCTAATTAGACTAGATGTCTTCTGGACAAAGCCATGGTGGCAAGGCCAAGGCAGAGGCAGTTAGGGGTGATCAGGCTGGTAATGGAGAGCAGTTAGGGGGATGAGGTTGGCAGACAGGTGAGCGGTTAAGAACCAGTGGTCCTGGATTGGGAGAGGGTTGTCTAATTGCTGTGGGATCAGGCCTAAACCGGCAATTGGCATCCCCTGAGTGGTCCCAGGTTAGAGAGGGTGCAGGCCAGGCTGAGGGACACCCCCACCTCCCATGCATGAATTTCATGCACCAGGCCTCTAGTTCTGTATATAAAGTTAATTAGGCAAATCTATTTTTAATCTAAAATCTTTCTTTCCTAGAGACTTGAAGGGCCCTATAAATGTCTGAAGGTATTCCTTTTAGGGAGAAGGAAGAGATGAGAAAGAGTATTTCCTTTTATAAATCCTGTTTTGAGTCATGGTCATATTATTCATCCAGCAAGGAAGAGATAGCTACCGACATTTTAGAAAGCTAGAAATGATCTGTCTTAGCTCAGAGATGTTAAGTTCTTTCCCAAATGGCACAGAGCTCATGTATAGCAGAATAAAAATTTGGGGCTGTCTAACGGTGGATTCCAAGGTTTTTCCACCCCATGGTTTATATCATACATTCCACTACACTCTTATAAAGCTGCATTTATGGACTGCACTGAAAATACATGCCCGCCCCCCACCCCACCCCACAGCAAGGTGATATAAAATTGTTAATATAATCACCTGTATGCTCTGTCTCTTTTGTGTCTGTGAGGCACCAGGCCAGGTCAGGGTGGAGTACTGTGGGTTTATGTGTGTATTTAACTTAATTATCTCTGGATTCTTCCAGGCAATACGACAACACAGGCTCATTCCTTGTAGGTGAGATAAGTGTAGGGTGGAATGGACCTGTTTCAAATATCTTGCCAGCACTTAGCACTGGTTATAATTTTTATGTGATAAGTAAAATGTTAGTGTAAGAGAAACACTACAGATGAGCAGGACCAGTAGTAATACACCTCTCAAGGGCTCGGAGAGTTCTATTTTCTTCTGAGCCGTATCTCATGCATTGTCTTTCCCGGGAACCTCTGGCCAGATCTATGCAGTCTGGGCTTTAAAAATTTATGCCGTTTCTTTGTGCTTTCCTCCTTTAGGCTTCTAAATGGATAAAGTTTGCCATTTTTATATTTCAGGTTTCCTTCTTCAACTTCCATAAAAGCAAAGTGCTTTTCTCCTATGAGTCCTCTCCTTTAAATCTTTGTGTTACCACATCATGCTCTATCTGATAGTTAAAACTAAAATAACAATACAACAAAACAGCCTCCTTTTCTAAGTGCAGGTTTCCCATGCCCTTGTTGGCCCTTCACTTCCTTTTGCCTAATTTAGATGTGTAAGCTCAACACACAGGCACTTTGTTTATGTACATCTGGTGCCTAGCACTAGTCTTAGGTTTAACAAATATTAAATAATCATGACTTCAGAATGATTATTTGTATTGGCATTTTAAAAAATCACAGCTGGCCAAGAATACAGCCCTTTTCACTCAAGTGCTCTTGTCTGGTTTTGACACTCCTGGAGCAGACAGCTGTATTATAGCATACGTACATTTCCCCTGGAAGATCACGTAGAGACCGGCGCTGGCAATAACTGTGGCTGCTCTTTCTCTCTGAAACACATTTACAAATTCTGCTCGGCATACCAGCTTGCTGGTGGATGTAATTTCAGTTGCGTATAGGTAATGACCTTAACCTAACTGGAGAACTCCAGATACAATTTTATACAATGCTTCATTAAGATAGAATTGTCTCACAGGGTTAACTTTGGATGTTTGTAATAGAAGGTGTTTTTTTTTTTAATTTTTGAATTATTAACTTGAGCATTCATGACCTCCAGTATGGACTTTAAAAATCTATGCATTATATACTTATTGATTGTGTAGTGGCATTTACATTGTTAAGTTTTAAAGTGAAGTCCTTAATTGTACCTCTTTTCAGGTTTTAAAAAAGTTAGTCTGTATATGTTCCCTAACCCCCTTTAAATTGGCAGACTGATTTTGGATTACAATTTTACAGGGCAACTCATAAAAATAAGTGCCAAACACTGGAAAAAAATAGAAGGAATTGATGTGGATCAAAAGTTTAACAGTGCATTTCCTTTTAGAAATGTCAGCATCTGCTTTCGAACAATCCTATCAAATAAAGAGGCAATATGCTAATTGACCATCACACCTTCACAAAGATGGTGGCGCCCACAGCCAATAAGGAGGGAATATGCTAATTGACTGCTTCACCCTCAACAATAGTGGCACCTACAGCTGCAAGATGGTGGCATCCAGTCCCATCAGCCCTGCCAAGGTGGCAGGCATGCGGCATAGCTGGGACCACCCCCAGGTTGGTCTGGCCACTCTGTGCGCCTGTCTCCAGAGCCCCCCAGTCCCTTCAGCCCTCCAATCCCCTAGGGCTGGCCCGAAGTGCAGGCAAGCCTTGGATGGCAGCTGCCCAGCTGCCCAGGGCCAGCCCAAGGCTCAGGTAACCAGGGCTGACCAAGGCTTGCGCTGCTGGCAGTGGCAGCAGCAGAGGTGTGATGGGGGTGTTACCTTCCACTGATCGCTGGCACGCCTCCTGCCCCTGAGGGCTCCTGGACTGTAAGAGGGCACAGGCTGGGCTGAGGGACCCCCCTCCAGTGCATGAATTTTCATGCACCAGGCCTCTAGTAAGGAAATAAAGAAGGTTGTTTCTCCACTGGCCCAATATTTCAAATTTGAACAAATCAATGAAAGTAGTTACATCTGTGTGACAGATACAATAATGTAACTAGATAGAACAGTTTTACTTGTTAGTTTAAATATTTTTGGATTTACGTATTTATTTAATTTTATGTTGACAGCAGAACCAAGGTTAACAATATTGATACATGAGAAAGAAAAAAGGAAGGTCTTAGAACCAGTTCTAAAACACATAAGCATCTACATTAATGTCTTTCTGACTTACATGGCAGCATCCTCAAAACAAAATTTATTATGATTTATGTAAAAGTCTGATTCTAATTGTGCTTTTGATACACTGCATCTAAGTGGTTCCATGAGCTCTCTCCTATGAACACACTGTATCTCTCCCTGCATGCCTGTCACTGGATTCTCCACGGGACTCTCATGAGTGCTATTTGCAGGTGAATACAATATTTCCTAGCAGAGTGTGCTCACTGAGAATGATACAATGTCTAAACTACAGCCAGTCTCCTGAGATCCTTACTGCCCTGACCGCAAGGGTAGAGGTTACTGCAAGACAATGGGAAAAAAATGCGTTGTAAAGAGGGGAGATAGGTGAGGGATGTCTTTAATAGAATTCAACCTCACCCACTCTAGAATTTGTCTTCAGAGGGTTGGAACAACCTGAGAAAATGGTAACCAGAGGAAGTGCTTGTCTTAGCAGAGCAGGGCAGCTTTCTGGTGCTTTCTCTCGCCCTCGCCATTGTCCTAGGGCAGTGGTCGGCAAACTCATTAGTCAACAGAGCCAAATATCAGCAGTACAACAATTGAAATTCTTTTTGAGAGCTGAAAACCGACTTCTGCGCATGGGCCACGAAGTTTCAATCACACTGGTGTATTTTGTGGAAGAGCCACATTCAAGGGGCCAAAGAGCCACATGTGGCTCGTGAGCCGCAGTTTGACGACCACTGTCCTAGGGTGAGTTGAGTAAATGAAGCAAGTGCTGGTACGTAGAACCAGCTTCCACAAGGCCAGGGAAGAGACCATGTTTGTCTTATTTACCATTGATATTCCAAGCAACAAGATCAGTACCTGGCACACAGCACATGATAAATAGTTATTGACTGATTGAACAGTAGACACTCCAGGTGAGTTTTACGTGTGTGTGAACAAAATGATCCTCTTTCTCTAGTTAGATAGACAGATATAGATATATCAATCCCTAATCTTGTATCATAGTTGGACTCATGGGAATTTAAAAAAATCATTTTAACTGAATTTTAAAGATGAGTCTAAACATCTAATTTACATGATATATTTAGGAATGTATTAGATTTTACGCTTGGAAGGACCCAGGCTTTTAAAGTTACCAGTAAAATGGTATTTAGGCCAGGACTTAAAATGTATTTCTAGACTTAAAACCCTATGTTCTATATAACCTCTATATACATAGATAATATGATGGTTGTAGAGACAGAACAAAGGAACTCTCATTTTTAAACCTGCATTTATGACACAGCACAAGAGATGGTTTACCTGGATGATGGCTGGACGGTTTATTTCAGATGAATTGGCAAATTTTGTGTCTCATTCTGTTGTCCATGTTATACCAAGCACCCTGTTGGTGCACCAGTAGTAATAAAACAGCAATGCATGCCTATATCAGATGTCCTAGATGTTCAATGGTGATTAGCATTATTAACATGTTCAGATAAGTAGATTATGCATAAGGGGGAATTTAACTTTAATTGAAGTTAAATGATAGCTTAGAGGTGAGGTAGTTATTTTGTTGGTGGATCAGATACTATTATGCTTTACTTGAGGTCATTGGTGCAATTTAGTATCACAGTAGAACATTCAGAAAAAAGAAAAAAGAAAAAAAAGAGCTGGATTGGCATCTGCAATTCATAACTTTCTGGCTGTGGGAACTGGGGTTCCTGCCTGTTGCCCACTCTTTGAAGGGCCCTACTTGACCCTTCCACAGGCCTCAAGGAGTTCCCAACTCTCTGAGCACTCGGAACCCTGGAACTTACTGTCCTGTTACTTGGAGGCCTGATCTTTCAAGGCTGCAGGACTGACTAGGGGATGGCTTTGGGGAGGATTCTGATGGAGTTTCAATGTGCAGATTAGGGTGTCCTCATGGGTGTGAGCTTTTTGTAGTATGGGATGGAGCTGAGATGGGAAGATATGAGGTGTGAGTTTCAGGCCTGAAGCCAGTACTCCCTGCAGCACCATGTTCCGGTTAAAATGCATAGCTTTAAGTATGTGTGATAGGGTATATGGATCTCCATTTGTTAGCTTGTCCCAGGCCCTTCCAAAGTTAAAGGCAGGCCTGGAACTAGGGCAAGTCAGGTCACCTATTTTAGTCTCAGTTTCCTCATCTGTAAACAAGATAATAACTGTTCCACGAAGGAACAGGATGATGAGAATGATCTTAAAAATAACTATCATTTGTTGAGTGCATACAATGGTTCAAGCATTATTCGGGGCACTTTGCATACATAATAGAGTCTTACAGATCTTCAGGGCACGCAGTTCTTGTGCATTTTTTTGTAGAACAGAAAACAGGCTCAGGAGGGCTTCTCTCTCAGCCCGCGCACCTCCTCCCCCACCACTGCCAGGGACACAAGTGAGATAATATATGTAACAATCTCATACACACAATGTAATACCATAGTTATTCATTCATTTACTCTGTGTCTTTGGAAATAGCAGTGAATAAAAGGAACAAGAATCATTGACTTCTGCAGCATATATTATAGTGGAGGAAGACAAACAATAAATAAAACGAATAGGTAAAATTATATAAGGTATAAAGATGGTGGCAAGGAAAGGAAGAGAACTAAGGCATAGATGTTACAGGGAAAATGACACTTGAATAAAAACGTGAAGATGTTAAGGAAACAACCTCCTAGGTTTCGTTCTGTTTGGGGTGGGTTGCAGAAATCATTCCAGGGGCAGAGGACCAGCAAAGGGGAAGGCCATGAGATGGGAGCTTGCTCATTTTGTTTCTGAAACAGCATGGAGGCCAATGGGGCTGGAAAAAAAGGAGAAAGGGACACAGTAGTAGGAAATGGTCAGAGAGAGAAGGGGTCCATGGGTATTTAGGCCATAGGGAGGACTCTGGCTTTTAGCTTAAATGAGATGGGGAGCTAGTGGATTCTTTATTCTTTTTTTAAAAGCAGAGGAGTGACTTGAGCTGGACTGAAAGATTCAAAGTATACTGCTGGAGGCAAGCACCAGAGGAGGGAGAGCAGGTAGGTGGTTATTGCAAAGTACAGGCACAAGTTGATGCTGACAAGGGTCATGGCAGCAGAGGTGGTAGGTGGGGGTTGGATTCCAGACATGGTACTAGGAAGGTCGAGCCGACAGGTTTACTGACCCTGTGGGGTGTGAGAGAAAGGAAGGAGTAAAGGAAGACTCCAGTGTTTTTCAGCTGGGAAATTGGAAGGGTGTAGATGTCCTTGACTGGAATGGGAAGGCTGTGGGAGGGCGCATTGGGGCAGGTAATCTGGAGCCTGGTTTGCACATGTGAATTCTGAGATGTCCATTAGACATCAGATGGAGGCGTCAGGTATTATTTTTTCACCTCATTGGATTTGATTTTCTTCTCTCCGTACAGTGCTATAATGACACTTATTCATGTTCTTTGCTTTCAAGGTGGTGGTCCATGTCATGGAGAATTTGATGCTACGGTTCAACCAAGGAGTGAAAGAAATAAGGGGAAGCAGTAAGAGGAATACAAAAGGGTCTAGAGATACTGTACCATTTTTAACTTGGATCCAGTCTCACAGGGTTGCACAGCCCCTTCTCTAATTAGAAGCCACATAATTTGTTTAATGCCACACAGGTTACTTAAGGACCCCCCGATGTTTGCTCAAGAGTTTAAAATAAACTAGATGTTAAAAAGGTATGTTTGAAAATTTGGAAACAGTTCAATATACTAGGTCATAAAAGTAACAATCCTTCTCTAAGTATAGCCTCCACATAGACATCAGAACGTGAACTTGTTGGGAAAGGAGGAGGTGGGGAGACAGATAAAAATAAAACCCCAGGGCCAGACCAGCAGAGCTGTTCCTGGGGCTTGGCTGACCTCACACACCTTGACCTGGCTCAGAAAGGGAGAGGGAGGGGGACCTTGAAGCTGCAGCAGGAGTGGTAACATCTTAAAGGGCTAGGTTTCAGCGTTCTCTGCACCAAGGGAGTCCCACTTGAAACTATGGATCAAGACATTTGCTCTGCCTCAGGCACAGCCTGATTGGTCAATGTCTCCGACTGTGTCACAAAAACCTTCCAGGTCTCACTAACACCTTTAAATCTGGCATGTTTTCGTGTCTGGGGTGGTGTTGGGTCTAGTGTGGATACTGGCACGTTTCCATCTCCTTAATCGCGTGGTCGTGGAGGTGTCTGCTGGAGCCCGAATGAACGCTTTCCCTGTAGCAAGTGACAAATAAACAAAACAAATCCTTAGAGGATTGATCGTCTCGGGAGCGGCTAGGCGCCAAGCCCGGGGTTCAAAATGATGGCCCCGTGCGGGGGCCAGGACACTGGGGACCCGCGCCACCTCCTCGGGAGGGGCCAGGTGGTGCGGGGCTGTGACCAGCTCCTCCCGGGGCGCGGCGACCCGCGTGCGGCCCCCGCTCGGGGCTCACCTGGCCCCCACCGAAAGGTGAGGCTCCGGAGCGAGGGCGCGGCCGGCCGGCGGGCGGGCGCCGAAACCGCGAGGGGGCGGGACCCGGCGCCACGGGCCGCCCCGCCCCGCGATGATGCAGCGCCCGCCGACTCGCCTCCGCGCTGTCACTCACTCCTCACCATGGTTGCAGCACAAAGCAACAAGCCCGGGAGGCCGCTTCCTCCCTGAGGAGCGGCTCGGGCGGCCGGAGGAGACGCAGGGAGGAGGAAGAGGCGGAGGAAGAGGAGGGGAATCGTCGCTTCCCAAACACTCTCCGGAGGGGCTGCGCGCGGCTCGCGGCTCTCCGCCCTCGGACGCCCGCCGCCGGGAGTCGGACCTGGGCCGCCCGCGGCCCCTACCCCCGCCCCAGCCCCGCCCGGACCTGGAACAAAGTTGCTGAGAGCGACCGGGCCGGAGGGCTGCAGCCCGGGCCGGGCGCTCTGGCCGCGGCGGCGCCGGCGCCGGCGAAGCTCCGCTCCGCTCCGGGCGCGCGGATGGGGGGAGGCGGCGGCGGCGGCGGAGCCCTCGGCGGCGGCGGCGGCGCGGCGGCCCGAGGGGATGCAGCAGCAGTCGGGAGGGACGGCCGAGCCCAGTAGACGATCCGGAGCGGCTGGGACCGCGGCCGAGGCGATCGGGCTTCGCGGCGCCCGGACCTGAGCCAGCCTTCCCCGCGCGCGGCCCGAGGACGGGGGCGCGGGCGGTCGCAGCGTTTCCCGGAGACCCCCGGGCGGCGGCGCGAGCCCCTGAGAGGAGGGGGCGGCCCGCGGCGCGGGCGGGGAGAGGAGGCCCCGCCTGCACGCAGCCCTACCCCTCCGCAGCGTCGCCCGCACCTCCCCAAAAATAACTCCCGGCTCCTCGCCGGGGCCAGGAGGAGCCGCCACTGTCCCCCCAGCGGAGCCGGGGAGGCGTGTCCAGCCAGGGCCCGGAGGGAGCCGGGCGCGCCAGGAAGCCTTGCCCGGCCCCGCGGCCAGGGCGAGGAGGAAGGGGACGTCCCGGCCGCCGACCCGGGCGCCGACCGCGAGCCGCGGCGACCCTCCGGGCGGCGGGACTCCCGAGCTGCGCGCCGCCGGCGCCCCTTCGCGCGGCCTCGCTCTCCCGCCAGGTCTCCTGCGCGCCCGTGGGGCGCTCCGGGCCCCGGGGCCCCGCCGAGCCGCCCCGCTCCGGGCCCCGCCGCCCCGCGGTTTGGCTTATTAGCCGCGGGCGGGCGGGCGGGCGGGCGGAGCGCGCTGGGCGGAGGCAGCGGCAGCGGCAGCGGCAGCGGCTGCGCTGGGAGGAGGCCGACACGGGTGCGGAGCGGCCCCGGCCCGGCCCGCGGGCAGAGATGGCTTCCTACGTGGATAACAGCTTCCGCCAAGCGGTGATGAAGAACCCGGCGGAGAGGACCTCCCAGGTGAGACTCGTCGGGACTTGGCCGTGTTGGTGCCGCCCATACTGCCCCCTCCCCTTCTCCCACCCCCCCCCCCCGCCCGCCCCTTCCTGACACGCTTCGCCCCGCGCATCCCACTTCTCCCGATGGGACCTCCAACTTCCAGTTACAGCCCATCTCCGAGTCTTGGGGGGGCCCCCCCCGGGGGGGCCGGGGGGGGGTTTGGGGGGGGGGGGTATTCTCCTTTTCGTTGCCCTCCCCATTCCTGATCTTCCCCCTGCGTTTGTCCAGCGGAGGGAATTGTCTAATTAGCTTCCCCTCTCCCCCCGCCGCACACCCGGCCCCGTAAACCTTCGGGGGGCCTTGGGGAGAGGAGGTGGTCACCTCCCCTGGGTTGGCCACTCTGGCCGCGCGCGGGCCCCTTGCTTCTCATGCATGTGCCCCCCTTGCACCTTTAGAGTTTGAGGTGTTTGAGGAGGTATGGCAGGAAACTTGGACGTGTCTGCGAAGGACTGTCCGTGTTGGCCTTCTTCTAACGTAAACTATTGAGGTGTTTGTCTATTTATTATTTTGCTCTTGTGAAAAAGGGATGCAGCTTTCCAATGACAAGGGAAGTGGGGGGGGGGAAGGTGGGTAGCTAGGTTTGTGCTTTTAGTTTAAAATGTAGGCATTCGTGCAGGGCAGGCATTTCAAACCCACCCCCGGGAAGGGCACCATGCGGATTCCTTCGGTGTTGCACAACCTTGTCAAAATTAGATAAGTTTGTTAACCTTTATGCGATCGTTTATCTTCAGGCTTAGTTTCCTCTTCCTTGAACTGGAGGAATTGCCTTTGGCATTGGATTTGGTCGTTTCAAGTTGGACTGGCGAGGGAACATTTTATAAAAATGCGGTGGTTTGATTTTTTTTTTTTATTTTTTTTTGCTTTTAGTTGCTGACTAGAGAATGACGCATATTCCTAAGCGTTAGGATGGTGACTACAGGATATCTCGTTGCCAACCCTCTTAAGACAAATAAGCCCTTCTGATCCTTGGGACCATCAGACAGGCAGGCTCTAATTCTTGCAAGAGTTGCTGCGCTTGTTAAGTGTTGGATGCCATCTGTTCAAATCCAAATGCTCTTCTCTGATGTTGATTATTAGTACTTCATGTGGGGGAGAACGGAGTAAAACAGAATCTTCCATGGGCTGCCTTGGGACCAGGCCCAACAATGGCACCTGGTACCGTTTTTGATCTTTCTTGAGGGAGCCATCACATCTGGGGGAATCATAGATTGAACGTATTTACCAAATGTTTAGTGTGCCTTCCTTATCCACGATTAGCTTTAAAATTGACCACCGAATCAGTCTTCTGAAAATGCACATTCCCAGTTAGTGTGGTGGAAGAGCACATTTCAAAGCAAGAATTCCATTTTGAAGTGCCAAGTGAAAGCACACATGCTGGGAATATTAGAACCTAGCAAGACAGGTCAGAAAATGATGTCAGAGTCCTTTAGGGAAATTAGAGGTGGGGGAAGTGGTGTGGCCTTTTGTCGATTAATTAGAATAGCAATGATTGGAAACCTACTTCGGGGGGAGGGGGGTGTATTTCACCAAACAAGACTGTAGGAGACAAAAACTTCACTGTGACAGCATGTGGATGGTGCCAAGTCAATGTTAAACTTTCCTGTTCCTGTGCCAGTTGTGTAGAATGAAAACGGACCGGGCATAGAACTTGGCCTGAGTCAGAAGTGGGCCTGTGACTACTGATACCACAGGATGAAAGCTTCATTGACAGTGGGAAAGCTGCACATTGCCCCCACCCAACCTTCATGGACAAAAGTAAACAGAGGGAAAGCTACCAAACGTTTTGTACATTCTTTTTTTCTTTTTTTAATACTTTTTTTTTTTAAATTTCAAAGAGAAAGGGAGAGAGAGAGAGAGAGAGAGAGAGAGAAACATCAATGATGAGAATCATTGATTGGCTGCCTCCTGCACACCCCCTACTGGGGACCTGGCATGTGTGCCCTTGACTGGAATCAAATCTGGGACCCTTCAGGCCAACCCTCTATGCACTGAGCTAAACCAGCTAGGGCCATTTTGTACATTCTTAAGTGTCAGCCCCGTTAACGTTGATGTTCATTGGGTTATTACTAATGCAAACCCTCACCCTTATATGTTCATTGGGTTATTACTAATGCAAACTCTCACCCTTATCTATGTTGTTTTAAAGAGAAAGTAGGTTTGAATGTGACTGTTTTCCAACTTCACCTAGCTTGACGTTTGGAATGGACTCAGGTTAAAAAAAAGAAAGTTTTAGTTGAAGGTGCTTTTTCTATGGAGTGCCTTGTTAATACAAGGGCTGTGAGTTTTTCTGTACTGTCTTTTTCATGGATGCTTGAGAGTTAGGATTTTGTGATGTAAGAAAAACACATTAAAAGGCTTGATATCATGAACAAAAGGATATGAACTAGGACAGTTTTGCTGTCATGCTTCCTTCTGTTTCTCAGGATAGACTCTCAGTTAAGACGTTTGTATGATTCTCATTACAGGCAAAAGGAAGGGGCTTCAAAATAAAAGAAGACAGAAAAATATAGAAATAATTTTTGTTAAATTCGGTCCCCCCCTCCCCCTTTTTTTTTTAACCCCAGCAATCCAGTTTCTCTCCAAAACATGGCGAAGACATACATAGTTTTGTATTTAGGTTAATCAGTTGCCTAGAAATCATGGTGATGTTGCTGGTGTCATCTAAGTAGTTAGCTAGAAGAGAATCTGTGCGTGGTGAGAACTCCAGTGGAAACACGGGACTTTGACAATTAGGGAGCCTTTCAGGCCCACTGGAAAAATAGGAACACATTTTATTTAGGCATGTCATTAGAGAGGAGGAATGGTAAGAAGAAATGGAAAAATTGCCACCTGACCTTTCAGCGACATCATGAATGTGGCTGTCACCGTTTCACCTGATATTCTGAGAGGAGGAAAAAAGCCGTCTTTTTAATCCAACTGGGTCCCATATTGTGTGTCTGGAAACCTAGCTAAGTTCTCTAGTCAATGGGGCGCTGTGTTCTGAATAACAAACCTTCTTGTACATGATGAACACTATAAGCGTTCTACTGATACTTTTCAGTGCACCTCTGTTGAAAAACAGGGCTCTTAAGTAATTGCTTTATTAAACTATTTGAGTTTATGTCTTTAATCACTTAAATGGGAAGCGTGATCACCAAAGCAATTTAGTGAAGTAAAAGACGTAAATAAATTACAAACAGCTTTATCCCTGAAGGCTTCAAATAATAAAATGACTTTTTTTAAACCATTTTATTAAGTTGTTGAGTTCAAACCCCTTGAAATTGCTTCTGTAGAGTGTTTAAACACATTATGTTTTCAGTTTTTCAGGTGAAACATCTATTGTGTAATTGTTTCCTCTACTTTAAAGACCTAATTTATTGTGTTTTTAGCTAGCTGTAAAAGTTACTTTTAAAATTGGTGAGTGTAAAATGGCTTCACCTTATCCCCTTCTAATTAATTTTACTTTGTCCTTATCTATTGAAAAACATTTTTTGTTTTGGCTATTGTACCTTTTGATTTAATTGCTAAAATAGCATGAATTTGTGAGCTGAGAGTTTCTAACAGTCCAAGAAAGACTTAATTCCTTGCAAAGTCATTCAGTAGAATATATGTTAAATTGTAATGAGAGGGCTGAAAAATACCTTTAGCCCAGAGAACTTTAAATTATGAGAATCTGCACAAAATGGGTAAATATTTAACTTTCAAATCTAGTGGGAAAACTGTGTCTGTTATACTCACATTTTCTATTTGAGTTTCTTTTTAATCATTGTTTGTGAGCAGTCTCATATTTTCATTTGACAACTTATACTTTCATTATATTTTTGCTTATTTTGGGGTTCTCGTAATATATATTTGCTTCTTAAGCAGTTGTGTTCATAAAACACAATTAAATGATCTGTGAGCAATTTTTGAAAAGCATGTCTCCCAAAATTATACCTTTGTGGTCACAAGTATTTAGTTTATGTAACAGTGATATTTGACTTTGTAGGTTAAAAAAGCTACATATTTAAAACTGAAATACTGATTTCAAATTGTATTGGCATGTGATTGTGAACGAGTGAGAACTTAAATTTATGGTAAAAAATTATTGACTTTTTTTCCTTCTATATTAGTCTCCTTCAAATAACCTTTTAAGCATTTAGTAATTAACAGTTCCATAATTAGCTTTGCATATCTTGGCTGAGGTTCAACATGAATCTCTCCAACTGCAATGCTGTATGGAGAGACTGTATTAACGCAGTCCTTCCCAGACCTTGGGCTTTCACAAAACACTTAAAAAGCAAGAAAGGAGCCCTGGTTGTGTGGCTCAGTTGGTTGGAACATCCCACCAAAATGTGGCAGGTTCTAGTCCAGGTCAGGGCACATACCCAGATTTCAGGTTCAGTCCCAGTAGGCTATTGATCTATGTTTCTCTCTCTCTCCCCAGTCAGTCCATCAATCACAATTTAAAAAAGGAAGGACATTAAGTAAGAAAACCATAAAACAAAAAAGAGCTATAATCTATCATTGCCATTTAATAAGAAAGGTAGGAGTCACTATCACTTCAAAACTCAGTTTCTGAAGTCAGATTTTCTTTGCTTTCTTTTCTGTCTTTTTAAAAATTTACTGTTGGCTTGAAAAACTTTATCTGGGTGGATTTTGGGGGTGAGTCACATGATTACAATAAGATCTGCCTTTGGTGATATTTGAAATTCAAGTCAAGTAGTGTGATGTAAAGTAATTGTGGCATATGCTTCAAATACAAATTAACTCTGAAATAAAGAACTTTTAAAACCACAGAAAGACAGTGCTTCTTGAGTCATTTGAAAACTTACTTTTTAAGGAATTGTAATTACCTGAAGTAACTTTGGTCTAGACCAGTGGTTCTCAAACTTTTTAAATGCTACTACCCTTTACTACAGTTCCTCATGTTGTGGTGACCCCCAACCTTAAAATTGCTGCTGTTATGAATCGTAATGTAAGTATCTGTGTTTTCTGATGGTCTTACACGACCTTGCTAATGGTTCTCAACCTAGCCTAAGACCATTGGAAGACACAGATATTTACATTACGATTCATTAACAGTAGCAAAATTACAGTTATGAAGTAGCAACAAAAATAATTTTATGGTTGAGGGTCACCACAACATGAGGAACTGTATTAAAGGGTCATGGCATTAGAAAGGTTGAGAACCACTGGTCTAGACTAAAGAGATATGGAAATGTGGACACTGGTGATAGTTCCTTGATACCTGCATTTTATGGGCTATTCCTTCTCACCCATTTTGGTAGCAGTTTACTCATCTGTAAAATGGGGATAATAGCCTCCTGAGGTTGTTGAGGGAATGAAGTCAAAGAAAGTACATTTACTATTTAGTGCAATGTCTAATGATGGTCTTTTCATATTGCAGCACATTTTAATGCAATACTTACTATTTTCCAAGCCTTGGGAACTCAAAAGATGAAATGAGACTTAATGTCCCTCAAGTAATTCACCAGTCTCTTGTATCCTGTAAGTAGGATGTGATTCATTAGTGCTGTGACAGCTGTCCTCTGCCAACATGGGAGAGGCTGTGGTCTTCCTACATGAGTTAGGTGTACTGAGTCTTGGGTGAGCAGAACTTACCTACTAGTGGACTAGGAGACATGAAGAAGAGTCCAGACTGCCGCACTGTCATACATGATTGTAAGAAAATATATGCAGACCTTTGTGCTTGGAGCTAAGGGAGTGAGAGAGTAGGGGATGGGAAGGGACTCCAGTGGAGCTTAGAAGCTTGTGGTTTAGAGGTGAGTGAGAAGAGCCCAGGAGATACCTGACTGTGTTTTAGGCTTGTGATGGTTGGGTGCCTGAGTTACAAAGTGAAGACGGACCAGAAATATGCAGTAGACTCTGCTGGACAACCTGGCAGAATGTGTGCACGTTTATGTCAGCTGCTCATTGCACCCATCTATGTTCACATTATGCAAGTACATTTCAGTGATGGGCATTTCCTAGTTTGTTGGGGGGAAACCCCAGGTTGTTGAATATAATTTTCTTGTGTGTGTGTTTTTTTTTTCTCTTAAACTTTGATATCTTCTATGTGTTCAGTTTGGAATCTAATATGAAATGTCTGATTTATCATATCATTGCTAAATACATGACTTTTTCTTAACCTGTAAGGATAACGTAACTCCAAAGCATTCTACCTGGGAAGAGTCAAGGAGTGTCTGAATTTAAGCAGGGAAAAGTGAATTCATCTATCCTAATAAAAGGGTAATATGCTAATTCGGCCGGTTGTCTTCTGGTCATCCTTCTGGACGTCCTTCCGGACAAAAGCAAAGCATGGTGACAGGGGCGAGGCAGAGGTGGTTAGGGACAATCAGGCCAGCAGAAGAGACCAGTTAAGAGCGAGTAGTTGGGGGCAATCAGGCTGGCAGGGGAGGGCAATTAGGAGTGATCAAGCAGGTAGGAGGTGAGCGGTTAGGAGCCAGTGGTCCCAGATTGTGAGCAGGATAGGGCCTAAACCGGCAGTTGGACATCCCCCGAAAGTCCCAGATTGGAAAGGATGCAGACCGGACTGAGGGACCCTCTCCCCACATGCATAAATTTTGTGCACTGGGCCTCTAGTTTATAATAACAATTCACAATTGACTTGGGATGTAATGATTGTAGTGAGTCTGAGTACAGGTCCTTATTCTTCCTCTACGCTGTTCTTTATTTAGATAGATTAATGTCAAATTAGGAAGGAGAAACAGTTTGAGTACATATAATTGTAGCTTTGTTAGAGTTTTTGAATATATAGTTAAAATGTCAGCCTTTGTAGGGGGGAATGATAATCTGATTGCCACGTTATTTTGGTTTAGGATTTTTAACTTTTCAGGAAAAATAAAAAACACGTTTCTTCTCATATGCTAATTAGCCACTTCTTACTGAACCTTATGAAGTACATGTTTCCTGTTGAATTCAGGTACTTCCTTTTCTTCTTCAGTCGGTGAAACGATTTATCTTTAGTGTGGCTGTGAGGGTGGGTTAGTTTTGTGGTGCAGAAAGTTGAGCTTTTGCATTTTAAATTCGCTTGGCTCTATCATTTCTGTGTTTTCACATTCATTAATCATAAGATGTGTGATTGATTCAGTGACTTGAACGGGAAACTTGATTTTGCCATTGGAGCTAAAACCCTCCCTCTTGGCTGTAATTTCTCATTGCTTGTGAAAATCATAGATTGAGGAGGTTTAGAATTTCTCAGAAATTTAATATGAGCTAAATGAATTGAAATACCATAACATCTGGCCCTTGGCACCTTTCTGCTCTCTATTTTAGCTGGTAGTATTTGTTTTTACCTAACATAAAAGCTGAGAAAGGAAAAGACCCTAAAGAAGAATTAACCATTAGATGTTTTTCTGCTGAAGCTAAACTAGCAATCAGTGGAGCTAGGGGTTGGGGCACTGTGCTGTTTATCTGACTTCTGAGTATTCACTGCAGAGTTACAACTCATTACCCACTTTAAAAAATAAACTTTTTAGGTTGATTCACATGCAGTGTTAAGAAAGAATGAAGATATTACTAATATCTTTCAAAACTATATAGTACAGTGTCACAACCGGGATATTGACATTGATAGTCAAGAATACACAACAATTCCATCACCACAAAAATGCCTCTTGCCCTTTTATAGCCACAGTTACTCCCCACCCTGCCTCTAGCAAAGGTTAATGTGTTCTTCACTGCTATAATTTGATCATTTCAAGAATGTTATGTAAATGGAATCCTACAGTATATGACCTTTAGGATTGGCTTTTTTTCACTCAGCATAAGTAAGTCTCATTACTTTTTGGCTAACATGAATTCCTGCTTTTGTCACTGAGTGGTTTGGGTTTATGTTCCTGAAATACCAATAATATGTGGGGATTGTGGGTTAGGGGGTGTGTGTGAAGATGAGATGGATTTAAATAGTGACAGTGGTGAGAAAATTCTGTAATGTATATAAAATAAAGACTAAAGTTCATGAAATCTTGTTTAAGCAATAGATATAATAATAATACAATATGTTTGGGATATTTCAATATGTACATTTTTTTCAGTAAATCAAGTGATAAGAATAATCTTAGCCATCTGTGATTCCTCATTCAGAGAAATTACTTGACCTTCCCCTACTGAAGTGACATTTTTTTACAAGTCAGAAGGAAATCTAATAGATGCATGTACAAATGCGTTCCAGTGTCCAAATTGAGGACAATTTGAGCAACAAGGTAAATAATGGATTATAACCTCTAGGGAAAAAATATTTCTTGAGCTCATACTAATATAAGTAAATAAGGGAATAAATAAATAATTGGGGGAGAAGTTTCTTGTTATAGTAGAATTCCAAGAAAAAGTACAGAAGGAGTCCTGGCTGGTGTGGCTCAGTTGGTTGGAGCATCCTCCTGTGCACCCAAGGGTCCAGACAGGGCACATGCCTAGGTTTCAGGTTCATTCCATCCCCAATTGAGGAGTGTAGAGGAGGCAATCCATCCATGTTTCTCTCTCACATGAATGTTTCGCTACCTCTCCCTTCCTTTTTCTCTAAAGTGTGGAAGGAATGATGGAAATAGAAAATTATTAGTAGGCAAGCTTCATAGCATAATTGTTACAAGCCAGAGTTATTGATGAATGCCAAAATTAGTAGGTGAAAGTATGATGAAAAACATGCTATCAAATACCAGAAATACTTGTGTAATCTCAAAGTATTTTTGCCACAAGATTAATTACAAAAGAAAGTAAATACTTTTATAATGAAGAAAACTGGCAGACACCAAATTAACCAGGTGATCATGGTTAGTTACATCACCAATAATAAGACATTACAACATCATGATTTACTGAGAAGGGCACACCTGTGGTCAGATTCTTACTAAAAAAAACTGATCTAAGTGTTGGAAAACATTAGACAAAGGACATTATATAAAGTAACTGTGTTTTCCGATGGTCTTAGGCGACCCTGCTAGTGGTTCTAAGTCATCGGAAAACATAGATATTTACATTACGATTCATTAACAGTAGCAAAATTACAGTTATGAATAGCAACGAAAATAATTTTATGGTTGGGGGTCACCACAACATGAGGAAATGTATGAAAAGGTCCAGAAAGGTTGAGAGCCACCGCTCTAGATTATATAACACTAAGTGTATTCAGTGCTTTCATTTAGACTTTTAAGGTCTTTTTCTGTTAGGATTCAAAAGGGGGGGGGGAGCAATTTCTTTTAAAATCAGCCCAAGGTAGATTTTTTCCACAAACATGCCTCCCCCTCTCCCCCCCACCAATGTAAATATGTTAACATTTCAATCCTGGAGCACCACCCTGGAGGCCCAGCCCCCCTCCAGTTAGCCACCCACCTTCTCTTGTGGTAAACACTGGGGAATGCATGCTGTTTTTGTAGCCTGTATACTGTTTTGGTATAGCTGAAATTGGTGCTGGAAGATGGATTAAAGCATGTGAGACCTAATGTTTGAGATAACTATAACTAAACTATAAGCCAGGAGGTATTTACTGTTTTCAATTATAAAGATATAAAACCATTTCTTTTCTTTATTTTAAGAGAATTTGCCCCCCTCCTATTTGATGCTTTCAGTAGTAAATTGTGTTTGAAGGAACAAGTGAAAAAGAAAAGACCTGGCCAGGCTTTGAAGCAACTAAAATCTTACAAAATAAGAAATGTGAAAATGGTTAGGTGTAGACTAAACTTATTTAACATTTGTATAGTTCTGTATACAAAGAACTATTTAAATCCTTCAAGTCAATAAGTTTCTGCTTTCTTCCAGTGTATAATTCTTACATTATGTAGTCTTGCAAACTCCGTTTTCTTTTAAGCATACTCAAATTCATTAGAATAAGCTTGGTCAAATTGTTAGAAATATTTGGCCATTTTTTAGCTATTAAGAAACTGCTTGATCAAATATACACTTCCAAACAACAGTTTAAAAAATTGAAGTGCAGTGGCATAAAATGTGAAGAATTTGCCTGCATTTCAGTTTTGTTTCTGATCTTTATTCATGTCTGATCCCCCTACTTTAAAAAAAATCCTCATCAAGGATATGTTTATTGATTTTAAAGAGGGAATGAAAAAGGGAGGTAAAGAAAAGGAGGGAGAGAGAGAACCATTAATCTGTTGCTTCCTGACTCGGAATCGAACCCACAATTTAGGTATGTGCCATGACCGGGGAATCAAACCCAGGCCCTTTTGGTTTATGAGGCTGCACTTCAACCAGCTGAGCCCCACTTTTATAGAGCTGGAAGAAATTGAGGAGCAAGCTTTATAGGCAAATGTTATCTGCATGCCTGCTCTGCTCCTTGGATTTGAGATACCGCGAACTTTTTTTAGACACACAATGTATGCAGTTCTTTATTCCCAAATGAGAACCTCCAAACCTTAATCATCATCTGAGACTCAAGTTGGAATGGTGGGAATTTCTGTCTTGATCTCCGCCCTCCTTCCTCTGGGCTCTGGTATGATTTAAGTCTACATCACACAGAGAAGCTCTGTGGGAGGCAACATGGTAAAATTACGTTACATGTCTTTGTTCCCACTGTATATACCCTGGGATGGCTGTTTTCCTTTGTGGTTACACATTTATATCTTGAATGGTATTCACAGAATAGTTCTTTAGAGTTTATTTAGCGTATTTCCTTCATGTAACCTAATGTTTATGACCGTGGACTTTGGTGTCAAACAAACTGCTTTTTTGTCCTAAGCAGGTAACCTGGATTCCATGGACCATTATAATTTCAAAAAACACTGGGCTCAGCTATTTATTTGTCACCAGCTTACTTTGCCAATTAAGCATGTTAAAGTGAACGTAAACTTGCTCTTCATTATTCTCACTTCATGACATTTTAATATAAAAATACAAGGGTCATGATCACAATAAACTTAGCTATGTTTTACTATATTATTCAGTTTTTGTTAAGGATTGATGAAGATTTTACCATGGGTGGGTATGGTAATATTACCACCATTATATGGTTTGAAGATTATATACATTCATGTACCTTAAAGTTCTTTAATAGTCTCTGGCATGGAGTGTTTAATAAATATTTGTCATTATTACTATTATCTTTTATTTAGCATAAATATGTATACCAATATTTGTTATTTCATTATTAATCTTGCTATTACTATTATTACTATTAATAGTTGCTATTTGCTCTCTGCTGTTTATTTGTTCCCTTAGATAATTTTTCATCATCAGTGTATCTTATAACTAATTCACTAAAGTGATATATAACACAATTCAAGTCAATAGGCTTGATTCATAGCAGACATTGTATTAGGATCGCATTAGTCTGCAGGTTACCCAAAACTGCACACATAACAGGCTTAACTAAGGACTTATTCTTCTCAGACAAGAAGGCATTAAGCCAAACAAAAACAAAAACAAAAAATATCTCAAAAATAAAAAAATCTCATAGACACAGACAACTGCAGTCTTTTACTCAAAAATAGAGATAAAAATACCAGTGGGTGAGCATTATTATAAGTGTAAATAAAACACTGAATCTAATTTTTAAATAAAATTATTTTTAAATGGTAACTATTGATTGAAATATTGATTTAAAATATAATGTAGGCTTACATTTTCTAAATTCATTTAGTTTTGATTTATTCTGTGTTTAAGATTCTAGAAGTTTTCATTTTTAAGATGTTTTCCATTTGTGTTTTCTCATATTTCTACTTGTAGTAATACTTGCTCATTTTTCTAGGACTTTCAAATTTCAATTTGTCATCACTCCCCAAAGATGAATCATCACTTTTTATAAATAAATATATATTTGTATATAAAGTATTTATAAAAGATAACTGTTTAAATAGTTTTCTGTAACTTGTTGAATTCATATTTATATCATAAACTCATTCTTATCTCTTTAAGAAAAAAGTTTTCATATTGAATGTTATACAACATTAGCTGTAATACTAAAACCTTAAGTATGTACTGTGTTCTGCCTTAGAGCAATTGTGTTTAGTTTTGGCTTTTTAGGATAGCATTCAAGCTTTGTGTGTGTGTGTGTGTATTTTTGCTCTTAATGTGTGGTGGGGTCATTTAAACAATTTGCTGTTAGAAGTTAATGGCTAGAAATGTTATTGGAAAAGTTGAGGTTATTTGTCATTTAAAAAATTTCTTTGTTTCATAATTATTTGTGGGAGTGTATTTAATATATGCCTGAGTTTGTAGTTTAATTTAGGATCCTAAGTTAGGACACTCCTTAGCACAGAATAGGAGCTAAAAATGTTCATTAATGATTTGATGTTTCTTTCCTAAGATCCTGAGATACTGGGGAAAAGTAATTATATATTTTTATATTAATAGCAAATTAAATAAAAGCTGAAAAGGAGTTAAGTTTCAGCAGTACATAAGTCCTCCTTTATAGAAAGGTAACTTTGTGGAACAAACATTTTTAGTATCAGGCAGTTGTCTCTCTGTAAATTTAATCACTTTGGTGCTTATATTTTGAGCTGTCATGTACATGGTATTTCACTGGTTTTTAATAGTATATAAAATCTTCCTCTGGGCTCCTATAACATTTTTATTCTATTTTGCAGATTTTTATTACTTTGAGATTTTGACTATATTCAAGGACAGTAATTTAAATTAAATTAAATTTTAAAATTAAACTCAATGCTAGAATGAAGAACCAACTTGCTGATGAACTTATACTATGTAGAGGTCCTAGCCTTGACCCATTTTAATAGATATGACCACTTGTTTCTTTTTTTTTTTTAATATATTTTTATTGATTTTCTTCAGAGAGGAAGGGAGAAGGATAGAGAGAAACATTGATGAGAGAGAGAGACATTGATCAGCCACCTCCTGCACCCCCCCTACTGGGATGTGCCCGCAACCAGGATACATGCTCTTGGCCGGAATCGAACCTGGGACCTTTCAGTCCGCAGGCTAACGCTCTATCCACTGAGCCAAACCGGTTTCGGCAAGACCACTTGTTTTTTAAAACTATATATTTTCATTGATTTCAGAGAGGAAAAGAGAGGGGAGAGAGATAGAAACATCAATGATGAGATATTATCATTGATTGGCTGCTTCCCAAACACCCCACACGGGATCAAACCCGCAACCTGGTTATGTGCCCTGACTGGGAATTGAACTGTGACCTTCTGGTTCACAGCTTGATGTGAAACCACTGAGCCATGCTGGCTGGGCATGGCCACTTGTTTTTTTATTGTATAATGATTAACATGCAAATATACCTTAACTTTTTACATAAGCTCCATTGAAATATTATTGAATGATTATATGTAAAACTTTAGAAAAAAGTAAGCTGTAATAAAACATATTCAGGGTTGGTTTTTTTTTTAATAGATTTTTTTTTAGCAAGAGACATCTTAAGTACATATATAAAGTAACTTGGCAGGATACAAAATTAACACCCAGAAATCTATGGCCTTTTTATACACCAATAATGAACTCACAGAAAGAGAAAGGAAAAAAAAATCCCACTTTCCATTGCACCAAAAAGTTAAGATACCTAGGAATAAACATAACTAAAGAGGTAAAAGACTTGTACTCAGAAAATGACAGGACATTGAAAAAAAGAGAGAGAGGAAGACATAAACAAATGGAAGAACATACCATGTTCATGGATTGGTAGAATCAACATCATTAAAATGTCTATTGTCTTCTACTTTTCATCTGTTTTATTTTTTAATTTTTATTTCTAACTGCTCTTCTTTATTGAAGGAGACATTGTTATTTCTGGAGTCTCCCAAAGAATGCTTCCCTTGCCTTTTCACAATGCCTGTAGGACGCTGAGGAAGACAGATACAGCAACATTGGTTCTTGGTATTGAATGGACCTTGGAGATCAGCTGGCCCATGGATTTCACATTGTTTCACGGGCTTGTATCTGGCCCCAGAAGCTTCCCATGGCCTTTTAGAGAGGCGTGGACAGCTAGCCTGGCCTGCACACTTTTATCTTTATTAGCAAAAGGAGATTCACCACTAAAACATGGTGAAAATCCCTGATCTAGTTTGGACTCCAGAATAGAGGAAGTAAGTACCAAAAGTAGTGAAGTGAATTTCTTCGTGTCACAGAGACATAGCCAGCAAACTTGAAAATATAATCCCCTGCCTACACAGAGGTGAGCATGCTTGGCCCACAGCCTGTCATTTGTGTATAAAATTTTATTGGAGCACAGCCAACCTTAGGCCTTACGTATTGTTGGTGGCTGCTTTCACATGACAGACTCTGAATTGAGTTGACAGAGACAGCCTGGCCTGAAAAGCCCAAAACAGTTGCTGTCTAGCTCTTTTCCAGGAAAAGTTTGTTCTTTCCTTAGACTTGAGTCTCTGTAAAAATGCAAGTACCTATGGAAGAGTGTGGGTGTGGAACAATTATTCAGTGCTATTATCAGTTACACCTCAGAAAAGTAGAGAATTTCTAATATTTGATGGAGTATAAAGTGACCCAACTTTGCTATGAAAGCATATTTTATAATTTTGAGGGACTGAGTCTGTTAATAATATAACATTATAATGAGTAAGAAATGTGTATTTTTGACAATATCCGTTAAATTTGTGTTGTGTTTTCTCAGTCAAGTATTAGATAAATGCAGTTATTTTAGAGTTGTTTATAATGTAGTTCTGAACAGATTTGGTTGGTTAATTTTCTGGAATGGTTTGCTCTATACAGTTTAGACAACTTCAGAGACAGAAGATGGGATGGAAAATAGAGATCATATTTTTCAAAACATGAAGTCACCTGACCATTATTTTCCTTTCTCACTCACTGTTACTCTATCTCTGGTTTTATTTCTGTGTAAAATTATTTTTTAGGAAATGTCAGAAGTAAGTTGTTTAAACTTTTTAAAGTGGTTATAATTAGGAATATTATAGTTGCTATTACTAGCTAACTTACAAATTAAAACTTTAGGAGTTTTTTGAGGTGTGAACCTTCATTGTAAATTAATTTTCTTGGCACATGGCATATGTCTCTGATCTTATTTATTTCAAGGCCAGATAACTTGATGAAAGTTGTAGGTTATTTTTGGTTTCACAGAAAACAAATTTATTATGTTAGAAATAAACACTGGTATTCTTGAATTAAATTGATGTGTTCAATAATATAGGAAATGGAAGTATTGATTTTTCAATTCTATTAATCCATGAGTTTTATGTTCCACGAGATAAATTATTTTCGTCCTTAATTCTGCCAATAATAACATGAAATAACTTAGGAAACATTAAAATTAAATATTTAGAAAGTTATTTGGTAGAGAAATTTACTCATTGATCTTTGCAAGACAGTTTCTCCTTTTGTGATAGAATGCTTTTATTAGGTATTTCTCTTTTGTTACACTGAAAGTGTGAATTTTCCTATTTTGCATATCTATACTAATAATAGAAGAATATGCAAATTGGCCAGGATGCTGTCATGTAACGACCAATCAAGACAGAGGCAGGGCTGCAGTGGAGAACTCTCAGCACTCTTGTGCCGGGCTCCGAAGGATGTGGAGAGGAAGGGAGAGCAGATAGGCAGTTAGGGGGATCAGGCCAGCAGGGGAGCGCAAATAGGCAGTTAGGGGGATCAGGCCAGCAGGGGAGCAGTTAGGGGCATCAGGCAGACAGGGGAGGGGAGAGGAGTTAGGCAGTTAGGGAGGTCAGGTTAGGTGGGGAGAACAGTTAGGGCCATCATACAGACAGGCAGGTGAGCAGTTAGGAGCTGGTGGTTCAGGATTAAAGGGTGCAGGCCAGGCTGAGGGACTTCCCCTCCCCCCATGCAGGAATTTCATGCACCAGGCCTCAAGCATTCTATAATATTCTATAAGAAGTATCTTGCTATCTGCCCCTGTGGTTACAAAAATGTGTGTTTCACTGTTTTCTAATTAGCGTACAGGCCTGAAAAGTTTAATCATGCCAGATTAAGAATTTCTAATTTATTTGATGGTCAGTGGGGGCTTTTGAATACAGGCATTAAAAGTCAGCATAGTGCTTGAGGACAGATAATTGAGTAGTCTTGGGATGAACAGGAAGGTTGTGGAGGCTTTTGGAATGCTTAGTCTGGGTACATTGGACTAGCAGTTACTCACAGATGTTTAAGAAACAGGTCTGCATTCCTTTGAATTTAAACAGACAGATGTTGGAGGAAGAGAAAGGAGTGATGGTTCAGGACTGTCTCTAAAGTTAATGACATTGAATTTTACTGTCTATTGTGACTATTCTGACTAATCAGTTACAGTGTGACCATTTTTCTATTTTACATTAGGAGTAATATGTTAAGAATAGTGTCTTACAGTTAGTTTCCATTGTCTGTAGACTGGGACAATAAAGTAAAAGAGGGAACTTGCTTTCTCAGGAAAATCAAAGAGGAGCTTGAAGGAGGGGAGGTATGGGTAGGAATTATAGGTTCTTACTATTTTACCCCCTTGTTGGGGAGGGGGGATGCATTAAACACACAAAGTTACTTCCCCCACCCCCCCTGAGTTGTCTCTTGGGCTCTCAGTGAGCACTTCCAACTGTTTTTAGGGCTCAAAGATCTAATGTCTTCTCTAATTGCAAGCCTGTAGTGTTTTTGCTGAAGAGGTATCCTTAGGCAAAGAGGAATGAAGAGGAGGGACTCACATAGCATACTTTCTCTCTTAGTTAAAATGAGCAGAAACAAAACTCTTTCAATTATTTTCTCTTCCTGGGTATAGCCAAACACGGACTAGGACTTTTAGTTATTCTCAGAAAGTATTTCTTGGTGAAAATACACTCTGAAAGGAGAAATCGTATTCTAGAAGAGCATTATCAGTGTAACTTCATATAACATCGGAGAGACACGGGGTAGCATGTGGACTCTTTATTCCTGATGATCTGTTCCTGTCCATCCAGTATGGTGCTCCTGTGCCATATAGTTGTGCTCCCAGAAAGGACGTTGTTGTCTTCAGTTTTTCAGTCTGACTTTCTTGACATGGCACCTGTGGTCTTCTTTTGGGTTTTAAAGAAATCTGGAGTTAGATGAAAACTATTAGTAAAGTTTTCTTCCTGAATTAGGCTTTCATTATGAAAACACAAAAGCCCTTCAGATATTCTGGGCCCAGTTACTGGCATGTTGCTGGGTGCTCTACTCAGTTATTCAACCTTGTGTTGTACTAAAAAAATACCCTAATTTCCATGTAGTTTGCAATCAGGAATTATTTTACTGCTACTTTATCTTATTTAAAATGGTTGTAGGTGTATTATCTAAACCTTGAAATTGGATTCAGAGATAAAACTGTTTGCTTTGTATAAGGTTATTTAGTTTACATCCAAATAGAAACTTGCATGAGTTTTATCTTTTTCTCCTTTTAGTGTGCTGTGGAGTTGTCTTCAGAAGGTGTTACTTCATGGCAACCACTAAGATAACTTTTAAGTAATTAGTTCATATATTAGAACTAAGCATCAATATTAAGTAATTATATCAGTGTGTGTAAAGAAAAGAGACTATTCCAGTGTGATCTTTTTGGGGGTTAGAAGTGAAATAACCTAAATGAGAGCATTTGACCTCATCATGGTTTAAGCGAGAGACACCAACTACACTCCAGATTTGCAATAGTGTCTCAGATTTGTAATAGTGTCTTGCCACTATTAAGTGAAACTTTGTAGAAAAATGCTAATGAAAACCATGTCACAATGTGTATAGTAGTATCAGGACTCCTTACTCACAAATGAAAATTGTCCTAGTGTGTACCTCCCTTCAGGTACTTATTCTTGGAGGATAATCAGTTTCTATACTTTCAAATGTCACCTCAGTTATTTATGAAAAAATAAAAACAAAAAACAGTTAATGCACTCTCCTGGAAATGGTAAAAAATGAATTTAAAACTTTAAACATATTTTGTGAATTTCTACTGTGTGTGTGTGTGTATGTGTTTTAAAGGAAGGGAGTACATGTTAAGTATATTTAATCAATTTTTAGGAAGACAATATTTACCTTCAAATTGGTTGAAACAAAATACAAAATAGCATGGAGGAAAGAGGGGGAAAAAAACTAGCATCTCCTACTAATCTGAAAGTCTGGTGGAATGCAATCCATAATTTTCACTAAACTGGGTCAAATTTTTAGGAAAAACTACATCTCACTCATAATTTAAAACCTGCCCTTTTTGGCCTGGCTACTGGGGCTCATTGGTTGAGTGTAGACTCATGCACTGAGGGGTTGGTGGTTCAATTCCTGGTCAGGGCACCTGCCCGGGTTGAAGGCTCAGTCCCTAATGGGGGGCGTGCAGGAGTCAGCTGATCAGTGTTTCTGTTTATCCCTTTCTCTCTCACTAAAATAGTAATAATAATAAGAAACCATTAAAAAAACCTGGTCTTTTGTATTTTATAGTTTTCTTTATATATAAGTTAAATAGTTACATTTATTGTAAAATGTCATTTATTCTTATCTTTTGCCCAACACCTAAAAAAAAAAAAGCCTCATCTCTCTCTATTATAGCTTTCAGAAGATTATAAAGACTTTCTCAGAATTTTCTTCTTAGTGTATTGGATAAATACTCTCCTGATTGTGAGAATAACTACATTAATAATGTTTACAGGAACCCATGCTTATTTTTCTCCACTGCTGTTAGGGTAGATCCTAACTTCATTTCCCTTCATTTTTACTTTTCCCAGTTGATTATAAGGTCAAAAATACAAGGAGAGAAAGTTGTGGACCTATTGATTTAGGAAGGTATTTTAGAGGAATATACCTAAGGTTTCATTTCTCTTTGTCAAGTAGAGCCCATTTACGTGGGTAGTATTTGGCAAGAATAATACTTGTAACAACAAAGAACAATCATCTTTCATTATCTTGCTGGTAAACTGGTCCTGTGTTTGAATTGATTTTTATAAAAAGCTAATCCTGGAGTTTGGAAAAGAAAACATTAGTTCATTTTGGTATGTAGTCCCTTTTTTTTGTTCTCACTGACATCGTTCTTGGGGCTTTATCATTGTCCCGTAAGCGAGGCTTTTCATTTTTTTCCTCTTTATCCATACTAGTAATTCCTCATTTAATGCTGACCGTTCTCCCTCACACCTATCCTGGTCATTTTTTAAGTACTAATTTAAATGTTCATATAAAGTCTTTTCTGGTCAGGTGGGTTGGAGGTTGAATTTTTCTTTATGGATTTTTTTACTGTTTTTAGCTTGTGTATCTCTTGAAGGCATTTCTCCTGTGGTAATTATTTCATAATTAGTGGCCTGGTGCACAAAATTTGTGCATGGTGGGGGTGGGGGGGGTTTCCCTCAGTCCAGCCTGCACCCTGGCCAATCTGACATCCCCCTCACAATCTAGAACCACTGGCTCCTGACTGCTCACCTGCCTGCCTACCTGATCACCCCCTAACTGCCTCATTGCCCCAACCCCTCTGCCTGCCTGCCTGATCACACATAACTTCCCTTCCCTGCTGGCCTGATCTTGCCCCAACTGCTCTCTCTTGCAGGCCTGATCTCACCTCTAACTGTCCTCTCCTGCTGGCCTGATCTTGTCCCCAACTGCCCTCCCTTTACCCCTAACGGCCTCTGTCTTGGCCCCCACCACCATGGCTTTATCTGAAAGGAAGTCAGATGTCCCAAAGATAGTTGGTTGACCTGGTCTAATTAGCATATCACCCTTTTAGTAGTACAGGTAGATTATGTAGGATAGGATTGCTTAAATTGGGGGAGATGCTTTCATCAGGAGGAGATGCTCTTGGCAGACAAAAATACATAAGCTCTATATCTGGACTGATAGCCAGCCATGTGCACTATATTGTCAAACTGGTTATTAAAAACTTGAACTGCTTTCTTATACCTTACACCAAACAGCTGTTGCCCTTAAAACCCCTTCTCAGTCCCCACCTTAGGTTCTGCCTTTGCAGTTTACCCAGATTAGGTTCTGATTGGTCAGTTTCTGTGCCAGTCAGCATCTAAAGCTCTGCCTCTTAGGCAGCCATTGGCTCCTCAGAGTTCACCTAAATTTGGTTGTGATTGGTCGGTTTCTATGCCAGTTAGAATTTCCCGGCCTATCTCTAGGCCTGATCAGAGAGGAGGGGCTGATCAGCATCCCCTGCAGAGGCCTGGAGAGAAAGAGAGGCATGGCTGCTGGCCAGGCCCAGAGAGAAAGAGAGAGGCAAGGGCTGATCAACAGCTGCACAAAGGCTACAGATGAGACGACCCTGCTTCTCTCTCCAGGCCTCTCTCCAGGTTTGATCCGCAACTCCCTCAATAGTCAGTGCTGGGTAGCTGTGCCCACACCGGCAGTCAGTGCTGGGTTGACTGCAGGATTGATGAGCCTTCTGTCGTTTTGATGTGTTTTCATATATTAGGATTGTTAGGTGTACATATCTTAGCTCTTATTTTGAAGTGCAAAAGTATTGGAAGGTGAAACTGTCTAATCGACATTTGTGTTTCCATGGTGTCTTATAATATGTCAGCATTCTGTAAATATCTTAATGTATAAAGTGTTTGTCAGACATTCTGATAGTCATTCAATAAGCCATACTGATGGGGTACAACCCAGTTTGATATAATTTTAAAACTGAACTCTTAGGAAAAAATGTTAAATTATTTGGTTGTAACATAATTTAGGCTTGTGATTATTTTAAGACTGAGCCAAAATTGATTCTTAGAATTGCCTAGTTAGGTGATAGGGATTCAAATTTTACTTAGTCACCATGACTTGGGTCAGTCACAGAAGCACATGGAAAGTAAAGTCCTGAATCCTAGGCATAGCGTTATGAATTACTAAGCTCTGGACTTCAGTTTGTTGCCTTGGATTATATTTGGGTATGTATACATTTGCTTTCACTGGATTCTGACCGTTTTGTTTTCTACATCTACCTTGTAACTTTTTAAAAGTTAGGTTAGCAATATTTTAAATTGAAGGTTCAACTCTTGTAAGATCCAAAAAGAAGAATATTGAGACCAATAATGCCTTAACTTCTTTTGCATCAGTGTCATACTAATGATGGTTATTTATTTTGGGGTCTGGAATTCTAATAAGGAAGAGTAGCCAAAAGAGAGGGACTGGTGTTATACCCCTTATTCTTTCTCTGTGTGACTTTGGCCACTGTCATTGGGCCTTATTTTTCTGGTTTGTGGAATAGGGCACACTGTCCGCCTTACCTGTTTTTCAGGGTGGTTATAAGGCTTAGATGAGCATAATGTATGAGAAAGTAATCATGGATAGAAAACTCTAGTGTAAGGTATTACTATCATTGACACATTTAAAGTGTTAGTGCCAATAGAAATTGTGAGTCATTTATAAAGATAATAGACTCAGATACTTATACTTGGCTAGTATAATCTGTATAGAAATAGGTGTGTGTAAGGCATTAAGGCCATGTTTTAAATTAGTTCTTTATTTGGTTGTCCAGGTTAATACTTTTCTGGATCATTTTAGAAGCATAGGCTTCATGTTGAGTCTGGTAAAGAACTTTACTTTTTAAAGCTTTTTCAAACTTCAAAGTACCATTGTGTAAAAAGTCATTTACACCAATGTGTTTCAAATAGTTTTGATCACTTTAAGTAAAAAAGCTGATCCCCAATTCCTCACATTAAAAGTGCTCAAAAGTGGCAAAGCCTTTCCATATGTATCACATGTATATATGTTCTACTTAATGTGTTTATCAGAATCCATATTTTTAGAATAAAAGTACTATAAATATATGCTATGAATATGGTTTTATTTTCTTTTTTGATTATTGAAACCTGTCATGATTTTACATTTAAATTTGGATGCTATGTAAATCTAGACATATACCCAGAAACTTGCATTCGAGTGTTAATAGGAATAAGAATATGTCATAGAAACCTCATGATGTTTTTTGAAGAATTTGAAGAGGAATTTCAATTTCATAATAAATGTTCCACATTGAAAGGTGCAACATTAAATGAAACTTTATATTATGCCTCTAATCATCCCTCAGTAAGAGTTACATTGATAATGCAGCCCTTTTGAAAGTGCCATATTAGCTGGTTTAGGTTGCTTGCCAGTGTAATAATACATAACACTTTATGTTGTTTGTTGCTCCTTTTGTATTTTGGGGAACATAACTCAGAAGACGGTTATGTGCCAGAAAGTCAACTAGGTGTTTTCTCGTATTTTTATTTAAGTTATTTTTTTTAATCAACTCTCCGTGAAGCAGGAGGTGCTATCTTCAATTTACCATTGAAGAAACTGAGTGAAGGGAAATTAAGTAATATGCTTAAGGAATTATATCACTCTAATTTATGTTTATGCATTTCCTACTATTCTGAGCTCCCTCTACAATAAGATTGGTATAAATTATCTATCTGTATTGTTAATAAGGACTTTTACACAATGAAGTTCTGACTTTCTTAGGATTTTTTTCTTTATTCAAAATGTCTCAGTTACTTACACTTTCGAGATGAGCTTCAGGTTTAAAGTCTAATTTTATTAAAGTTTTATTTTTAAAACAATTGGAGTTAGTAGAGTGGGGCTGGAATGTCTACTTTTAAATTAGATCCTGATGCTTATTAGCAACTAAATTACTTTTAGTATATGTTAGCTATTATTATTTTAACTATACTTTTTCAATAGCCTGTCTGAATCTCCAGGTTTATCAGAAAATAATACTTTTATATGGTGGTTTTAGTAGCATCTAATATGTATGGATTGTTGATTTTGCAACGAGACACTGTGTTAAGGGTGTAAATATATTATGAGGGTATCTTATTATTTGCTATTGGTTTTTGATTTGTAGTTTTTGTGTTGTTTTGCAGGTTTAAAACAATAATCAACTACAGTATTAAAGATTTTTGCCAGTTGAAGAGGAATTCTGTTAGAATACTTTGGTTTCAAATTGTTCTGTATTTGGGAAAGTAACTAGTTTTTCTCAGTAGCAGCACAGCCAGGCATCTGCTGGTTTGTAGGAAACACAGAATTGTTATCTCTCTTATTTCCATTGCTCACGAAAACTCAACATGGAGTTACTTCATTGCTTAGCTGTTCTGTGTAGGAACACTGCTGAGAACCTTGGTATTCAGGACTGATTGAAAAAGCCAGGGCACAGGTTTGGGAGGTTGCTACCAGGGACCAGATTTGAATGGGTTATAGTACAGTCTTTGCAGCTGGCTGGGTGGAGGGCAAAGCATTCCTGGCACTTTTGCTTTTGTTACTGTGGCCATCAGGATGCTTCAGCTTTTTCAGTGAACTTTGTTGTCTGGCCACACTCTTCAGCAAGGGACTCTATGGACTAGACTTTGACCAGACTTCAGAAACATTTACCCAACTATGCTAAGAGTTAATTCCTGTGTTGCACAGAGCTACTATTTAACTTATCTAGCTAGCTCTGACACCATTTTGTGATTGTACTTCACCCTCTCAACTGCAGAATGAAATGCAGATGGTTAGATTTTGGAATGTGAGATCTTATGGAGCTTTAAGTGCTTCTGAAACACTAAAATAACCTGTCCAGATGCTTTGGTTGTGCTGGATGTGCATCTGTGTTTAAATGATGTCTTTGAGTTGTGACGTTGCAGAGGACTTGTGTTACCTTGTGTCTGTGACAGGAATTCTTATTTGCTTTTCTTTGGCCTTTACAAGGCATCCTATATAATAAAAGGGTAATATGCAAATAGACCGAATGGTGGAACAACCCAACAACGGAATAACCTATCTCTATGACATGTGCTGATCACCAGGGGACGTGAGTGTGGAATATGGTGGGCATTGGCAGCAGGTGTTAGAGCACGGAACATGGTGGATGTTGGCAGCAGGTGTTAGAGCACGGAACATGGTGGGCGCGTTGGCCGTGGCAGGATGGTGGAGCAGGTGAGCAGGGACGAAGGCGGGGCACCGATTGCTGTCATTGGGGCTAGCCTCTGGTGGTTACTGAAAATTCTCTACTCCTGTATGCCACAGTCCCACCCAGAGCTCGTACCTGCTGCTGGCGCCTGGCCCCAGTCCTGATTGCTCGGCATCCTCAGTCAGAGCAAGTGGCGTCTGCCGGCCCCGATCGTCCCTGAGAGCTTCTCCATCTCCCCCTGCTCCTGAGGGGTGATTGGGGCAGCAGCTGCAGCTTGTACCTGCTGATGGCGCTGGCCCCAATTTTTCTGAGCCATTAGGGGATACAAGGGGGGCTGGTGCCATCAGCACATGGGAGCAGCAAGGGTGGGAGCAGAGCTGCTGGCAGATGGGACTCGGGGTGCAGATGGGACCAGAGACCGCAGCTGGAGAATGGGGTAAGACCCATCGCTGCACGCACCGCAGCCTGCAGTCCACAGTTCCTTTCAAGGTGCATGAATTCATGCACTGGGCCCCTAGTAGAACATGTTACTTGAGAGGTGGAAGAGCACACAGCCCGCCAGGACAAAAAGATGGAGGGCTTTCAAAGGTATAACACTGGTTTGGCTTTTTTAATCTGAGTTTTCTCATTTACATCTCCTTTCAAAAAAATTATACCTTTTCATTTCTAAACATTCTTTGTTCTCTATTTCTTATATTCATCCTTTTCTTCTATTTTTGGGTGTCCTGGGGTCAGAAAGAAAGGTTAAATACATAGTCTCCTATGTGAATTGCTCATTTTATTCTGGTAATTGAAAGTTAACTGGCATTGTAAGTGTACGTGATCATGTCTTTTGTCTCTGGACTGTTTCCAGTGTTCCAAAAATGTTTATAATTTTTACTTCAACTATGTATTTAAAGGTTTGTGTTTTAAATATTATTTACTTAGGTTTTGTTTTGTTTTTGGCATGGTTCACACATAAAAAAAAGTGTAGAGCAGAGAGTCTTAGTTCCTCCTCTGTGCGCATCTGCCTAATTCCCAACTCCCTAATGATAGTGGGTGATTTTAGTTGTTTGTTTATTCTTCCAAAGATGAAAAACATCCATATATAGACCCACAGAAAATATATCCCCCCTACTTTCGAAATTATATCTATATATCTGCCCCTTGCTTATTTATTTAACATAAGATGTAATTTGGGGATCTTTCTAGGACAGTACATGATGATGTGTGTATGTGTGTGTGTACGTGTGTGTGTTGTGTGTATGTTTATTACAGAGTGTTCACAGTGCTACAGTGAATATCCCTTACATATGTAGTCTGGTAAATTTCTGTTAGGCCAAAGGGTGCTTGAATCTCTAAATTTAGTAATTATTGTAATGAGCAGTTTGCAGTACTACCAGCACTGTCTTAGGAATTAAAAGAAAAAAAATCAAGTTGCAATTAAGTTGGATGCAAGTTTTTCAAAAGTCATATACATACAGTACATTTTCAAGTGTAAAATTATATGTAGTCATAGCTAGCTGCCACCCCAATCAAAACAGAGACATTTTCATAACCTTTCTTGTTGTCTGTCCCCTCTGATGAGCCCTGCCTCAGGCAACCATTGATGTGATTTCTGGTCTTACAGTTTTGCCTTTACCAGAATGTCCTTTCACATCCATTCATATAGTGTGCATCCTTTTTTGTACCTGTCACTTACAAACTATGGCATACTTGTCAACACTAAAAAGTAAATATTGGAACAATACCACTTACTAAACTAGAGACTTTATTTGCATCTTACCAATTTTTCCACTAATGTCTTTTTCCTGCTTAGAATACAGTCCAAGCTACCACACTGCATGTAACATTTTGAAAAAATTGTTTTTTTTCTTGAGTTGTTAGAGTTCTTTTTTAAAAAAATATATTTTATAGAGAGGAAGGGAGAGGGATAAAGAGTTAGAAACATCGTTGAGAGAGAAACATCGACCAGCTGCTTCCTGAACACCTCCTACTGGGAATATGCCGGCAACCAAGGTACATGCCCTTGATAGGAATCAAACCTGGGACTTCTCAGTCCGCAGGCCGATGTTCTATCCGCTGAGCCAAACCAGTCAGGGCCTTTGTGAGAGTTCTTTATGCCTTCTGGACACAAGTCCTTTATCTGATTGAATGCCACTTTGTAACTTGAATGTTTCTATGTAAAATTTTTATTTGTAGCAGAATCATTACTTATTCTAATGTTTGTCTAAATGCAAATATATGTATTTAATGCTGATTTAATTTACATAACATTAGAAGTGTGTGGCTTCCCACTTATCTAACAAATGGATATGTTCTAAAAATTGTGAAAAAATTTGTATTTCTTTTCAGATTCCACTATAATTTGTAGATATGTTCTCAGAAAAATATTTCTTTTTAAATCCTTATCCAAAGATAGAATTTTTCATTGATGAGAGGGAGAGGGGAAGGGAGAGGGAAACATCGATTAGTTGCCTCCTGTAATTGTTCCAACTGGGGATTGAACCCCCAACCTAGGTATGTACCCTGACCTGGAATTGAACCCACATTCTTTTGGTGCACAGGACAATGCTCCAATCAATGGAGTCACACCAGCCAGGGCAGAAAAAATATTACCTATATGATGTGAATACATTGACAAACATTGGATGTAGCCACATAGAAAGCCTTTAAGGGTCTAGGAGGCTGGCCTAAAAACCTTTTGCATTGAAGCTGATGGTTTCTTAATTGTTTTTTTCTTTTACAGTGAACCTCACTGCAGAAATATTTGTACTTTACCAGATATCAGTAAACATTCACTGCTTCTATGAGTCCTTATAATAGGATTTAATTAATTTGACAAATATATACAAGGGTCTCCTGTGTATCACTCACTGTTTTAGGCATTGAGGACACAGCTGTGAACAGCAAAGTCCTTGCTTAGTCCATGGAGCTTACATTCTAGTGAAAGGTGGCACACCAACAAGAAAATAAATAGCTTGTTATATGTCGATAAATATTATAGAAAAATACTAAGTTGAGACAGACCCCACTTGGAAGGCTCATGGAAAATGAAGTGGTACTTAAGGGATTGAATGAAGTGATGGAGCCAGCTTTGTGGTGAACAGAGGAGAACACGTCACAGACTTTCTGGGTGGGTCTGTCTGGGCTTGGCTGGAGCAGTTTGGTAGTGGCAGATGGAAGGTGTTGATACCAGAGGGTTAGCAGGAGAGGCCCAATTAAGGAGGCACTTTGGCATTTACTCTGAGTGTGCTGGGGAACCATCGGAGGGATTTGCGTAGAGGCGTGGTAAGATCACTCTGATGAGAGCAGTGTAAGGGAGAGGGGAGAAGCAGAGAGACTGATCAGGGTGGCTATTGTCCTCAGCTCATTGTGACAGCAGATGGTGGGAGGGGAAAACAGTCACATGTTGGATGTATCATAAAAGTAGAGTAGACAAGATATGTTAGCTCTGGGTATGAAAGATAGGGGACTCGGGGGTGACTCCCAGGTTTCTGGAAGGATGAGGATGATATGTTTTGGAGAAGAGGACTTCGGGAAGATGGGACTCCATTAAACAGGGATGGCTGGTGGTGCTGGTGGTGAGAGTGAGAAGTTCAGTTTTAGAACAAGTAGAGCTTGCGATGCCTATTTGTCATCAAGTAAGGAGTTTGTAGTTCACGGGGCTAGAGATTTAAGGCGACGATGCTTTTTAATTCACACCTGACATCTCTTCATCATTAGAAGTATTTCTTTACTTTGGTGACATGAGTGCCCAGTACAGTGCTTGACATGCAGGAGATGTTTAATAAGTATTTTCCACCTGAAGTGGAAATCTCAATATTGTTTTCTATAATGACGTATTTTACTCTAATAGTTTCTGGTATTTGATGTGTGTATTATTTTCTTTCAAACTTTAATAAAATGTAACTTTATGAGTAGTAATGAGAAGGTTTGATCACCCTTTGTAAGCAGCAGTTTCGGGAAATGTGTAGACATTAGAAAGCAGAGCATGCTACTGAACTGGAGCAGTTGACACTGCTCCTCCTAACCTCTCTGTTCCTGACCATCATCAGACCTGCTGTCCGCAATGGCCATTAACAGCCATTACTTTCTAATGCTCAGACTGTACAGGAAGTTACATTTATATGCATCGTAGGTTATTTTTAATCAGAAAAAGGGTGTTGGTAGTAACTGGATTTGGCTCTATTAGCTGGGCTTGGAGTTCCATTTGAGTATATTATTTCATGGGCTTTTGAAACTTACTTTGGCCTAACTTGTCAGGGTTTAAGAAACTCACTGTATTCATCTATTAAGGCTGCCATAACAAGGCAACATAGACTGAATGGCTTTAACAATGGGAATTTATTTTCTCACAGTTCTGGAGGCTAGCAGTTTAAGATCAAGGTTCTGACTGACTCAGTTTCTGGCGAGGGCTCACTCCCTGGCCACCTTCCTGTTGTTCTCACAAGGGCTTTCCTCTGTGCTAATGCAGAGAGAAGCGGGGGAGAGCTTTGGTGCCTCTCCCTCATTTGTAAGGACACCTATTCCATTGGACCAAGGCCCTACCTTCATGACCTCATCTAACCTTGATTGCCTCCTAATGGCTTCATCTTCACATACCACAGTGGGGTTAGGGCTTCCCCATAGGAATCGTATTTACCATTGTAGCATCTTTAAGTACTGGGATTATTTTGCATTTCGTGACTTTAAGAAAGAGCACATCTCTAGGTATTTATAGCTGAGGAATCATTCTAGGTAATGAAAATTAGTTTGTAAAAAATGAAAGGAAGAATAATACCAAGATTTTAAGTTTACTGAGAAGGGTAATTTAAATTTCTGAAATGTCTACACTTCATGTAGAATATTTAAGTACATGTAACGTATTACCTACAAAGCACAAAGAATAACAATAATACATGTAAAAAATGTCTCTTCATCCTAGTGGAATGCTTTAGTGAATGAACAAATTGTTCATTTATAATTAGCATTCAAATAATGTGCTAGGGTTCTTAAATTCTTAAGTAAGGTAAATGTGCCCACATATAGATTTAATTGCATTATTAATTTGCTTAACATTTTCATGGTGTAGTTGACTTTTGCACAGACTGAATTACTAACAAGTGGAACCTTAATGAATATGGTTTAATTTTTGCCACATAATGTGGCCTGAGACATCATTCATGAGCTTTCCCTAGGGAGCTATTAGACTAAGAGGCATCTCCATAGAGATGTTACATTGGTGTCTGCTTCCTCTGACCCTGACGCTCTTGAAGGGACCTGTGATCGGGAATAGATGGAGACACACACACACATCTAAAAGCATTGATACAGAATTCCCTTCCTTATGATAAAAAGTAGAAAAGGATAGCATTCATATTTTACCCAGCTAAAATAACCAATACTGTGATATAGTTTGGTTATAGTTTTCACTCCCACATTGCATAAAATTTTATCTCCTTTCAGCTTTTGAAATTTAGGGCAGGTATGGGTAAAAGTAAGTTCAAACTTTAGCATGTAGGGTAAGCCTTGTCAAAATATCACTTTGTTCAAATGAACAGACGTCAGTATATCACTAAGAGCGCTCCTTCCTGTGATGAGTTAGTTAACTTGACTTTTGGGACAGCAGTTGCCAACCTTTCGGACCTCAAGGACCACCAGTTGGCAACTGCTGATTTGTTGGGAAGTATAGTAGAAAGATTTATATGTAGGAACAGTGTTGGGGGAAGTCTCCCCCTTCCCAGCTCTATTGTTTTTTGAAATGATGAAAAAGAGAAATTTGAATTTATATTTTGAGTTTGGCTGATTGAAAGGATCAAGAAAATGCAGTGTAATAATTGTTTGCCATATCTTTTGTCTACATGCTGTTTCACTGTTTGGAGTGTAAAACTCATCTCTGAGACCCTTTGAGCCAAAAATAACAGGACCGGGGCTTCAGTCCTGTGATCCTAGATTAGTTAGTCCATGCCCATTGAAAGGACACCCAACATAGCTGCCACCTGAAGGGGATTACCAGACAGGAATGAATTGAAATAGCGGAGAAGTCCCTTTTCCATGAAATAGGGTATCAGACAATTTGGTGCCTCTGGCTAAGTAACATTTTGAGTGAATGTGGGAATCCCAGCATGGGCCATAACAGTGTGAAATTCTAGGAGGCTCACTCCTGAGTCCCAGAGGCACATGCGAGGTATTTTGAGCACTCCACTGTGCTGCGAGGTGCATTCGGGAACACAGGTGAGTAAGACATAGTGCAGGGAATTCCCAGCCCAGTGAGGCGGTGCTCATCTGAGGAGCATTCATACAGCGGTGTGGAAGTGCATGAGGTGGTATGGAAAAGAGTGAAAGGAGCTGTAATGTGCAGGTGTCAAATGATAGACTCCATAGTTGTTTCTATTGAAAGGATTGCTGGTTCCCAAGCAGCCTCTCTACACTTTCTGCAGTCTCATTTCATGTTATAATTATTCTTAGGGCTTTGAGCAGAGCATCCTACACAGTGTAAAGCAGGCATTTAAAGCAGAGAATAAAAGAAAGGAGATTCTAAGACATTTTGAGCAGTGTTTCTTGTGCTGTCATACACACTCAAAGTATACCGAACACTTTAATCTTTCTTAAAGGCTGTTTTGGTAACTTGGGATATTGAGCTAAAAATTATTCAAAAGTAATCTTTTGTTAACTAGGATTTGTTAAAAGATTTTTCTTTGTTCAATATTAGCAAGTGGACAGTGGACAAAGCAGGTGGTTTTTGTTTTTCTTTGTTTTTGGTAAAGCATCTTACTGATTAAATAGAAAATATCTAAGTAAATGTCTGTTCTAAAAATAGATTCCTTCAGGTTTTTTGGTTTTTGTCACACCAGGGGTGGAGTCATTAAACAGGAAGAAGGAAATCCAGTAAACAGGAATTTCGTGCAGAGACATTTCTTTTGGAAGGGAAATGGAGGCCTATGCTCTGAGAATGTCAGCGAAATAGTTCACCATTATGAGTACCTTTTTAAGAATGTTGGATTTAATAGCATGCCAGTGGTTTTCTTTCATTACCACTGTGGATGATGAATGACCTTCACTAGGACTGCATGGTGTGCTTAAAGATTTTGAAAGTGAATCTAATTGTATCTCACAGATTAATCCATTGTGGTGTTTAGCCTCAGTGTTTTCAGTGCTTTATACTCTAAGGATTCTTTTTCCATGTTATGTAAAGATCCATTTAGTATAACTTAGACTATTTTGGTATAACGATGTGTTTTTACCACGTGTGTGTGTGTGTGTGTGTGTGTGTGTGTGTGTGTGTGTTCAAGAAATCGAGAAGATGCCAGATATTTATTTCTTTAAATTTTTTTTAAAATTTATTTTTCAGTTATCATTGACATACAATATATTAAGTTAGTTTCAGGTGTACGATATAGTGACTGGATATGTATCTAGGCATTATATTTAAAAGCACAACTCCTTTCTGGAAATCCAGCAGGTAAACAGCAAATAAACATCAACGTACCTTCCTCTTTTAGAGCAGTTGTTTTTGGAAGCAATATTAATTCTGTAACATTATTATTTCTTAAAACATTTTGTGGGATGTTTCCTTTGTAATGCCAAGTGTCCAGTTGTGCAGTGACAGCTTTAAGTGTTACAAATGTCAGAGGATTGAGGCTTTTCTAATTATGGGGGGATGGATGTGAGGAAAGGGTTTCACTGATAATTCTGTAGTCTACCAAGGAGTAGAAAACAAAATCAAGGAGACTAGCATGTTATTTAGCAGATGGGTGCTGGGAGGAGAGAATTTAACACTGATAATGCCAATTTAATGTCTGATCTTATAAGCAGTGATGTTGAATCTATTTTTTACCTCATTTTTCCCCAGAAATACTAGTACATATTTAAAAAAAAAACAACAAAAAACACAAACGCTTTAGAACCGAATCTAAAACAATATAAGTGAAGGAAAGCCTCCCTTTTGTACACCATCCCAAAGTCTCTAATAAGATTTTTGTAGACTTGAAAACAAAGTTTTACCATTCTATCAGTATATTGAGATTAAAAATGATTAATTTAAGCAAGTGGAGTCATTTTGAACATGTAGTTTTTGCCTTTTACTTATCCTGTGAGAGGATCCAAAGTCAGCCTCATCCTGTTCAGGGAGGTGCACAGTATTCCTGGGCGTCATTGTCATGGATCTCAGTTGTCCCCTAAGGGCGGACATCCATGGTAGTTGTGGTGGGTTCTATGTCCCTTACAAATAGTTCTGTGGAGAAAATCATGAACTGTGTGTGTATGTGTGTTTTTGGATATTTTTTGTGTGTGAATAGATATATAGATTAGATTACTAGCAGTAGAATTACCAAGTCTCTCTCTCTCTGTAAATATATATAAATATATAAATCTATACATTTAACATTTTGACAACTATTGGCAAATATCTCATTGAAAAAGTTGTGCCAATTTTATATTTTCACCACCAGTGTATAAAAAAATCTATACCAATGATAGTTTTCGTTAAATGTTTATAATTTTGCCAATCTTAGAAATGAAATATTGTGTTTAGATAACAATTCTTTGATTCTGGGTGAGGTTGAACATATTTTCACATGTTTACTGGGGTATTTTAGCCAGTTTTACCTATAGAGCAACAAGACATGCTTGGTATTAAGTGGCAACAGACTCCACAAAGAGAAACTGAGAGCCCAGCACCTCGGTAACATAAGTGCTCATCTCAGTGCATCGTGTTGTGTGGGGCATGTGTCCAGAGTGGAAGAATTCCCAGTGCTTTCTGAGTACATATTGACCAGATTTCCTTCATGTTGTGTGCATCTAAGATGATAAGAATAGCAGCTTTACAGCAAAGATTGTTATCTAGGATGCTTGGAACAAAGACTTAATTTGCATCTTTATTTTTCTTTTTTGACTCTGAAAGTAAAAAGAAGAGGTATCTTAATGCCACTCAGAACATTAAAAATCATGGTAATATTTTGTTTTATTTTTCCCTTTATTGTTGTCACTCGGAAGTTAATGGGTTTATAGCTCCGACAAAATGAGAAACATTTTTCTCATATATAATAAATCCAGATTGATTTCTGAAAAAACCAGTAAACAATTTATTTGCAGTATTTGAACATGAATTATAGGATGGAAAAATTCTACGGGTACATTGGCAAGTGGATGGCACCAGATGATCCAATATTTCATTTCTGTGTCTACATTTCATAAGTCAGTTTCACACAACAGCTGCTATGGAGGAAGGGTTGATTTGCCAGAATACGTCATAGTTTATTTTATGTTATTTTAAAAAATAACACACATAGAAAATAATATGAAATGCATGTAGGCACAAAAGGGTAAACCAAGCAAGTTTATTGCTGCGAAGCAAAAAAGATCACTTAAAACGTACAGTTCCAAAAAGAGCCCTCTTTTCATGTTTCACCGTTTTAAATTATAGAAAGCAATGGTTAATTTTTAAAGTCTTCTAGCTTATAAGCACTCACAGCTAATATAAGCATGTATTGGATCCTTTCTGTGTAAAACATTTCACCTACATTATGTAAAGAACATACTATCCCATTTTTCAGAAGAGGCTTTGGAAGTGCAGTGGCTTGTCAGGGCTGATGGTAAGGGGTAGAGCTGGTATTGGAATTAAGGGACTTTGGTTTTGGAACTTGTACTCTTAAGCACTGTGTTAGATTGCATCTAGGTAATCATGTAATTTCCTGTTTATTTTAAAACATTAAAAATAATCTTCCTTGGGTACTTTTCAAAGATTAAGGAGACACTCTTACTCTTGGTTCATATCTTAATCTTCCCTTCTTGGAGTCTCAAAGGTTATGTGAGAATACTCACTGTAAAGGGAAACCTGTAAAAGTGAGAGACATAAAAATACATGGTTTGGAATGTTTGTTTTCTCCATCTTCTGCCATACTCATAGAAAATATATTTTTGTGCACAAAATATTCCACTGGGCCCATATGAATGAATTAATAAAAGAAGGATTTGTAAAAACATATGATATAATAGTTTATCTGGACCAAGGATTTGGATTAATTTTTACAAATTTTTACACCTGCAAGGATATACATATAATGCTCTAGATAAGAGCTTTTATCAAATGTTACATGTGTTGAAGTTGATATTTGATGGGGAGTGAGTTGTATGGAGTATGTATTTCTGGCCTTCTTTTTGTTTTTCTTTAGATGGGCAGGGTACTTTTTGGGGAAGTGTTTTCTCTGACTCTGAACAAAGGCCTTCTTTTTTGACAGACCATGCTGTTGCCATGGAGACTGTAGGTTCTATAAATGTAGCTTCCAATAACAGACAAGAATATGACACTGGGTTGTGTCTATGTGTATGCTGTGACAGCATAGTGAAGCCTCGATGTGTAGTCAGTTTGTTCACTGAAGTTTTTTTTTATAGTAGCCAGAAGCCCGTTTGTCTTTTACAATCTCCTTTTTTCATAGTCTTTCCTGTGTGTGTGTGTGTGTGTGTGTGTGACATAGGAACAATGGAACATATAGAAAAAGACCCTTTTTTTCCTTCTCTAGTCTCATACTCTTTGCTCTCACCCAGTACCAATCACTTTTGAGAATTTGGTGGCTGTCCTTGCAATATGTTTTTATTCTTTTATTCTGTGTGCCTTTATAAGCCATAGTTTTGTGTTTTAAGACTTCATTTAAATCCTATAATGCTGCTTATGTCATTCTGAAACTTGCCTTTTTCTCAGCCATATTTTTGGGGGTCTCTTCTTGTTGATGTATATTGGGTTTGTTTATTTTAGTTGGTATATATCATTCCATTATATCACAGTTACTCTAGTGGCATAGTAAATGGGTGTTTAGAATGTTACTCGTTATATTTCTGTGTAATGCTTCAATTTCATTTCTTCCTATTCTTTTCATGTCTTTGAGTATAGGAACTCAAATAACTTGATTTGGCAAAAGCTGTCTTGACTTTGTTCTCCTATTCTGTCCAATAGTCTCAGTTCATTTTATTAATAATAAAAGTATTTTGCCAATATTCCTTCTCTCCAGATAGTCAACCTAGGGGACTTGAACTGTGATACAAATTACTCTGGTATTTGTAGTCTGGTCAGGTTCCACAATGTCTTGATTATCTTTTCAAGTTACAGGTATACAGTTTTCAGAAGATTACAAGTAACAACATTGTGATTGCAAGAAACTGCTTGTCACATCTTGGTGGGTCCAAGATTTACAGAGAAAGCAAACCTATATGCTCTCAAATACTTTTGATTACGTTTCACTGATGGTTTTACTTATTACACAACTTGCTTTCATGTTTTTTATTTTCTTATTATCACAATACTCTCCAGAAAGTACTGCTGAGGACTCAGTATTTTCCCAGTGTTTACAATTGTCAAAATACAGGCTGTATAAAGATCAATGCTGTCTGATAAAAATGCAGTGCAAGCCACACATGATTTTAAATTTTCTAGTAGCCACATGAAAAAAAAAAAGAAACAGGTGTAATAAGTTTTATGTCACAAATTATTATATTGCTTATTGAATTGGAAAATTCAGAGAACTATTTATTTGATGTTGAAAAACAGCCTTTCAATCAAATTTACATATAATAGTACTTATACAGATAGATTTTATTGAATTATAGGGCTATCTTTAAGGTAGTGATTGGGTGAGATTCAGTACAGAAGAATAGATGTTGAAAATTGTCAATGCTAGTTCCTTATATTTATTTTCAGGAAAGCTTTTATTTTGAATTAGGCAGTATTGTGACCTCTTAATAAAGAGATAGTCAAAATATCAGATGATTTGCTAGTTTTGAAGGTTGCATATAATGTTGTTTCAGATGACTTATCCTTACTTTAATTTTACCTCTAAATACTCTGAAGTATTTATAATACATCTGATGGTTCATATTTACTAACCACCTATGAAATGCCTACTCTTTTCATTGAAAATACAATCTCACTGTGATTTTTTTATGGTTTTCTTATAAACCACTCTTAGGTTTGTTAGCAATAAGGTGAGCCCCCCAAGTCAGGGATTCTGGTAGAATACAAAACATAACTGGGAGCCAGGCAGCAAGACAAACATCTTTACTTCCGCGTAGAAGGGTGCACACACTTGGTCTGGAAGTGCGTGCACACTGAGCAGGTGGGCTGCTCGGCTTTATAATCCCTGACGCACATAACCTGCCCCTTGCTCTTGATTGGAGCACAGTCTTGCACAATTGGTTAATTGAAAGGGAGAGGTTTGCTTTTGCTGTGTCAAGATTGTGGCCCCCAGGGAAACTGCTAGCCACGTGGCCAACCTGGCGGCTGCCAAGTCACGCAGTCCAAAATGGTGGCTGTCTAAACTGTTCTTTGACAGAAAAGATGATTTGTTTATTCTCACAGGTTTGACTGTAGTTAGGCACTGGGTCCAGGAGGCAATCTTGATTTCGTATTACATTTTTTCAAGAGGAGAATATACATCTTTCTGCTTATTTGTTGTGTTCTGGTGGGACTTTGACAAACAGGCACAGAAGAAACAAAAGTAAACCTAATTTGTAAGAATAGATTGCTTTATGTTATGCAAATTTTCTCTATAGTATATTTTATGGGATGTTGACGTTTTACAAAATGTTTATTACTATGTCTCTTGAAATTATTTTTGGATCCAAATTAAACTTGGGTTAAACAGATTTATTTACTACAGCATTTTTGGAGACCTCAATTTTTAAATCTGCATCATGCCTGAAATAACAGTACACTGAGTAAGAAGTAAAATGGGGTCTTAAACTGTACTGTGGACACTTTAAAATAGCAAATTTAGTTAAATTTTTAGTTTTAGTTTTTATTTTTCGTCTTTGTCCTCCTGTTCCCCATTCATACCTCTGTCTACTTTTTTTTTAAAATTAGAGACTATTTCATGTAAATGATGAAAAAGAACTAGAGAATTATCCTGTTTTATTTTCCGAAATAGATAATTTATATGTATATTAGTAATTTTGTGTGCTCAAAAATTGCTTTAAGTATTAAATGTTAGACTGTTCAGTTTTGCGTAAGCATTTCATAAAATTGTTTAGGATTGGGTAGGTTTGCTTCTTGTTTGTTTTAGACTAAAAACAATCTAAAGTTCATAGGGGACAGGTTATTATCACAAACAGATGTGACTTAGAAGATAATTTTGAAACTTTATAAAATGTTGTGGCACTAACACTATTCTAAAAAAATGGTTGGGCGCAGGTAAAAAGTTGGATCTAGAAAATTACCCCTATAATCTTTTCCTTAGAATCCAAATTGACCATCACTTCAACACACAAGATGGCTGCCCTCAAGTGGTCAAAGATGGCTGCCCCCATGTGGACACAAGATTGCTGCCACAAGATGGCCAGAAGGGGAGGGCAGTTAAGGGTGACAAGGCTGGCAGAAGAGAGCAATTGGGGGGAACCAGGCCTGTAGGAGAGCGTAGTTGGGGGTGACCAGGCCAGCAGGATAGGGCAATTGGGTGGGGGGCCGGGGGGGATCAGGGCAGTTGGGGGAACCAGGCCAGCAGGGAACGGCAGTTAGGGACAATTGGGCTGGCAGGGGAGAACAATTAGGGGTGACCAGACTGGCAGGGGTAGGCAGTTTGGGGCAACCAGGCCTATAGGGGAGAACAGTTAGGGGCAAGCAGGCCTGCAGGGGAGGGCAGTTGGGGGCAACTAGGTCATCAGAGGAGGGCAGTTAGGGGCAACCAGACTGGCAAGGGAGGGTAGTTAGGGGTGACCAGGCCAGCAGGGGAAGACAGTTAGGGGCAATCAGGCCAGCAGGGGAGCAGTTATGTGTTGATAAGGCTGATAGGGGAGTGGTTAGGGACAATCGGGCCAGCAGGGGAGGGCAGTTAGGGGCAATTGGGCCAGCAGGGGAGCAGTTATGTGTTGATAAGGATGATAGGGGAGTGGTTAGGGGATGATCAGGCTGGCAGGCAGAAGTGGTTATGGGCAATCAGGCAGACAGGCAAGCGAGTGATTGGGAGCCAGCAGTTCTGGATTGTGAGAGGGATGTCCTAGATTGGAGAGGGTGCAGGCTGAGCTGAGGGACACCCCCCACCCCTGTGCATGAATTTCGTACACCAGGCCTCTAGTGTATGTGTGTGTGTGTGTGTGTGTGTGTGTGTGTGTGTATTTGCAAATTCCAGAAGCTTCATCAAGTAATATTAATTTACATTATTATTAGTTATGTTGTTACTGTTACTACATTATATTAATTTATCTTGTTACTTATGGTACTTATATTAAGTCATGGAGAGCACTGAATTAGCAAACCATGAGCCATTTTTCCTAGGCCATATACAAGGTTAGGTTCCTGCAAACCTCTGGTCACAACCATTTTGTCACCAAATCAATATATAACCTCGTTTTCTGTGTAAAGATACCCATTTAGCTGAAACCGGCTTGGTTCAGTGGATAGAGTGTCGGCCTGTGGACTGAAAGGTCCCAGGTTCGATTCTGGTCAAGGGCATGTACCTTGGTTGAGGGCACATCCCCAGTTAGGGGTGTGCAGGAGGCGGCTCGATGTTTCTCTCTCATCGATGTTTCTAACTATCTCCCTTCCTCTCTGTAAAAAAAAAAATCAATAAAAATATATTTTAAAAAAAGATACCCCATTTAATATACATGGGTGGGTAAAAGTTGGTTAACAGGTGTGAGTATATATAACAGAGTTTATTCTTGTATTCTTATATTATAATTTGTACAACTGTAGACCTACTTTTGCCCACTCTGTATATTGTTGCTTCATTAACATTGAACTCATGAACAGCACTGTAACCCATACCAGAAGGAAGGGTATCTACTAGTGACAGGTGCATTTTCTCCCTAAGTTACATTACAGCTTTCTTGTATTTGGGAACATTAGCCAGAACTTATGCTTGGGGGACCTTTGTAAACAGTGAAATCACCAACACAAAGTATAAAAATTTGAAAAACGTGATACCTTCTGTTATGGGCTATAGTGAAGTCCACCTTAAGAAGGACTGGTTTACAAGGAAGAGCTAAAACAAGAAGGCCAAGCAGTGTCCTACTTTCCACAAGGCGGAGCTGTTGAGACCGTGCCTATAGGATGACACGATTCCCACCATTCTGTGCATGTCCCTGAATGACCTTGGAAGTAAGCACCTTGAGAGTTGAATTTTGGGGTTACAAACAAATTTTAGCAAGTGGGTGAATTCACAAATACGGAATTCACACATAATGATGATCAACTGAGTACTGATTGTTTTGGGGTCAGGTGTTGAGCCTGAAGATTTCAGGTAACTCAGGCTCCTGTGTAGTTGACTGTTCCACCTTCCTTTCCTCCTTGTTATTCACTGTTGGTGTGAGGCATGTGTTTTTTGCCGCTGACCTAGTAAACAAGAAATATAGGATGTGATCAAGTAATGAAATCTGAGTAGTGGATGGAACTTAGGGCTTGGCTACAGAAATTTTGCCCCTGTTTTGCCCCAAATTGTTGGATAAATCAGAGACCTCTATTGTGCTTTCCTATTCCCTGTACTTTGGGGGATGGTGGACGTTAGGATGGAGATCATAAATACTGGTTTCAAAGGTAGACCAGAGCAGAGCCACACAAGTCTGTAACATACAGATTGTACATTTTAAAAGTACTTACAGTTCTGCCATCCAGTTGAATGGCCTTTTTTCTTCCCCTTTGTGGTCTCACAGTTGCTCACAGCTGCAATCAAAGATAATGGCTTATCTCAGTCTAGTTCAGTTTGGCACTGGTCATCTGAGTTGGTATGACATTGAAAAGATGACTTAAATGCAGTCAGATGACCAGTTTTGAGCAGAGCTTGTTAAACTGATTTTTAAGAAGGTTTTTATATTTCTATTTTTTTATTTTCGAATTGATTTTATGTGGGAACTAAGTTTTGCAGGATATTAAAAAACATGTATTAAACACCTGTTTTGCATAAGGTCCTGTGTTAGTCAGTGGAGAATGAATCTGCTGTTTAGTAAGACCTGCTGTTTCCTGTTTTAGGGAGCCCACAATCAGATATAAGATGAAAAATATTAAACACAAAGAAACAAAGCAAAATTATTGTGGGATTTTGCGAGCAAATTATTTTAATTAGCAAATACCGTGCTTGGGTTGATCAAAGCCAGTATCAGTTTTTACTTTGGGGTGTGTGTGTGTTTGTTTTGTGTGTGTGTGTGTGTGTGTGTGTGTGTGTGTGTGTGTGTGTTTAAAGTATAGTGTCATCAAAGATTTTTAAGTTTTTCATTTTGGAAAAATAACAGTTGTATGAAATTTATAGGAGGGGAAAAGATTGGTAGGGAGACAAATTACTGCCTTTACATGTCAATGAAAGCCTTAAAATAGATGCTGGATGGTGGTAGTGGAAAGGTGATGTTGTGGAGCAAGAATGAGTAGGGTCTTGAAGATCATGGATATGGTTAAGAAGAAAGGGGAAAGTGGTTTAGGCTTTCAGTCCTTTGAAATGATGAATGTTCCTTCTCTTCAGTTTAAATCATTGCCAAGCTTGAATCCAAATTCAGAGATTCAGAAGAAGCATTCCATTGCTGAACCTTTGGAGTTTTTTTGCATTGTTATTATTTTTTTTTAACTGTGATGCTTTTGTTTTTAAATCTATCCACATGCATATAGTTTTTTTCCCCCAAAATAAAATTTTTACTTAAGAATAATTTTAGATTCTATACATTGCAAAGAGAATATAGAGAGTCCATGTATATCTCTCACTGGGTTTCTCCAACAGTTAACATCTGACATTACCACGATTCATGGGTAAAAACAAAGAAGCCAATACTACAGTAAGGTTCAGTCAACTCTTGAGTTTATTCGTATTCTTCTAGTTTTTCCACGAATACGTCTTCCTGTTCCAGAATATCCCATCCAGGCTATCAAGTTGCATGCAGTCATCACGCCTCCGTCTCTTCTGACCTATATTACTCAATCTTCCCTTGTTTTTTTTATGGCTTTAATGGTTGGGAGGGACAGACTAATGATGAGTTATTTTGTAGACTATTCCTCAATGGAGGTTTGATGTTTTTCTCATAATGAGATGGTAGGTATGAGTTTCTGGAGGAAGCCCACAAAGTGTTACATAATATCAGGGTCACATGTAACCTGGGTCACACTGCTCAGCTAGTGTTTGTCAGGTTTCTCTGCTGTGAGGTTGTTATCCCCACCTGCCTCTTGCAGATTCTCTAGTCTGTGGAAGCACAGCTTTAAACCCAATCCACACTCAAGGGATGGGATGGGGAGATTTAAGTCTCACCTCCTCTATAAATCATTTGGAATTCCTCTCTAAAAAAGATTACCCATTCTCCCTCATTTATTTATTCAATCAAGTATTTATGACATGATGGATTCAGGCATATCAATTGCATAATTTGGGTTATAGTTTAATGGGATGTTATTTTATTGTTCCATCTTTGGGCATTAGAGCTCTTTCAGGTTTGCTTGTGTAGCCACTTTATGTGCCCCATCTTTCTTTTGCCCCTTAAGCACTACCTTACTTTCTGATATGACTAAATGCTTCAGCTTCTTCTGGGTTTTCTTTACCCAGTTCTAGAATTAGCCGTTTCTCTATGCACCCCTGGTGTATTTGATTGGAAGATGGTAGTAGAAACCAAGATCTAGGTTGTTGGATTGCTCATTGCTGCATGGTTATTCCCTCTTCTGGGCCCTATTATTGGACAGAGCTAGGATATAAGTGCATATAGGTTTGGGGTAGGGCAAAAGGAGGTTTACAGTTGTTTGTATGGGAAATAATACAATAATTAATAAATACTACAAAATTAAACTCAGTTTTGCATACTCATAACTGCATAACTTTTGCCCATCCTATGTACACACACACACACACACACACACACACACACACACACACTGATACACATAGCAAGGGATTTATTAATAAGGGAAAGTTAGGGAAACTGAGAAATTACCATATGTATTGATAAATAATTTTATAAGTGTTATATAGCTTAAATGTGTTCTTGGCTCAAATTGTCTTTCTTTTAGTTTTTAAATTTGGAGTTTTGCTGTCATACCTAGATGGTTAGTGAATATTCAAGTGCTTGCTATATACCATTCTGGTTATTCACACTTTTACACTGGTGAATTACTATATCCTTTCCATAATCTGCCTTTAACAATTACATTGCTAGCCTTTATTAGCATTAAAATTGCATGGCTCAGTGGACATGAGCTGACGTAGATGAGAATTTTGGAACTAGATTGACCCTAGAGATCATCTGGTTCAGTAGTGGGGTTTTTTTTTTATTGTACATTGGAAACATCTGGACAGATTTACTCATGCTGGAGTCTCACCCCAGAGATTCTGATTTAATTGATTTGGATTGTGGCCTGGGCACTGGACATCTTAAAAAGTTATTCTAGCTCATACTGAAGTGCAGTCAAATTTGAAAACCACTGTTCTTCATTCTGTGGATAACATAAAATAAGACCCACACTTACCAAATATTTTCTGTTTTGAGGATACAAAATCTTAACAAAATTGGTGCTTTCAGCATGGCTTTTAAAGTAGTAGACTCTTAAAGGCATTTTGGTGGTATAAATAATTTAGAAGTGTAACTTAAGATGAAAGTCTATTTTCTCTTTTCAACTCAGCTATCAGTGGTTTTCTAATGTGTCGACTTTGCATATCAGCACAGGAGAGGTTGGATTTTCTGGGATATGTAGCATGTCCTTCTCTGCCTCTCTTGTGTCCCAAGCACTCAATTTTAAAAACAATTTCCTGAATTAGATCTTTGCTGATTCTTTGAGAGAATGTCCACTCTGTGGAAGTTATATATTTAATTCTTTTTTTAAATTTAAAATTCATTCTTCTTACTTTGTTACTCTTTATTTTTTTTACAATATACAAAATAAATCTATTGTAGATAAAAAGTAATTAGCCATTTACATGCAATCAACATTAATATTTCAAGAAAAATGATTTTAAATATGTTACATGTAATAAACATTCATATTTCAAGAAAAAAGATTTTAAATATACTATTACCAAAACTGTACTAACATAGTATAAAAATCACAAAAATTGTAGGAGATATTAAAAATCTGCAAATAACAAATTACTTCTATTTTATTGTAAAATATTTTTTCACTGGAACCAGTTTGGCTCAGTGGATAGAGCGGCGATCTGGGGACTGAGGGGTCCTGGGTTTGATTCCAGTCAAGGGCACGTGCCTTGGTTTCGGGCGCATCTCCAGTGGGGGGTGTTTAGGGGATGGCTGATTGATGTTTCTCTCTCATTGATGTTTCTCTCTCATTGATGTTTCTGGATCTCTGTCTCTCTCCCTTCCACTCTGTAAAAAATCAATAAAATATATATTTAAAAAATAAATAAAAATAAAATATTTCCCCCCTCTGGCTTTATTTTTGTTCATTAGTTTATGTTCATTATATTCTACTAGAGGCCCGATGCATGAAATTCGAGCATAGGAAGGAGGGTGTCCCTCAGCCCAGCCTGCACCCTTTCCAAACTGGAAGCCCTCCAGGGATGTCCGATTGCCTATTTAGGCCCAATCCCGGTGGGCAGTTGGACATCCCTCTCACAATCCAGGACTGCTGGCTCCCAATTGCTCATCCGCCTGCCTTCCTGATTGCCTCTAACCGCTTCTGCCTGCCAGCCTGATCACCCCCTAACCACTGCCCTCCCAGCCTGATTGATGCCTAACTGCTCCCTTGCCAGCCTGTTTGCCCCTAACTGCCCTTTCCTGCATGCCTGGTCACCCAAGCTTTCTGTTAGAGTGTGTGGAAAGCTTGGCTTCCTCCTGCTTGCTCCCTGGCCACAGCCATATTGGTTGGGGTTAATTTACATACTCACTCCTGATTGGCTGGTAGGTGTGGCTGGTGGGCATAGTGAAGTGATGGTTAATTTGCATAATATTCTTCTATTATATAGGATATAATTCTTTTTAAAAAATAAATCTTTATTGTTCAGATTATTACGATTGTTCCTCTTTTTTCTTTCTATAGCTCCCCTCCACCCAGTTCTCATCCCACCCTCTGCCCATACCTCCCCTCTATTGTCCTCATCCATAGGTGTATGATTTTTGTCCAGTTTCTCCCTGCATCCTCCTCACCCCTTTACCCCTGGGGAATTGTCAGTCCACTCCCTTTCTATGCCCCTGATTCTATTATATTCACCAGTTTATTCTGTTTATAAGATTTTTAATTCACTTGTTGATAGATAGTATTTGTTGTTCATAATTTTTATCTTTACCTTTTTCTTCTTCCTCCTCTTATGAAAGAGTACCTTTCAGCATTTCATATAATACTGGTTTGGTGTTGATGAACTCCTTTAGTTAGCTTTTTCTTATCTGTGAAGCTCTTTATCTGCCCTTCAATTCAGAATGATAGCTTTGCTGGGTAGAGTATACTTGGTTGTTGCTATTCATCACTTTGAATATTTCTTGCCACTCCCTTCTGGCCTGCACAGTTGCTGTTGAGAAATCAGCTGATAGTCTTATGGGTGCTCCCTTGTAGGTAATGAACTGCTTTTTTCTTGCTGCTTTTAATATTCTCTCTTTGTCTTTTGCTCTTAATATTTTAATTATGTGTCTTGGTGTGTTCCTCTTTGGATTCCTTTTATATGGGGTTCTGTGTGCTTCCTGGACTTGTAAGTCAATTTCTTTCAACAGGTGTGGGAAGTTTTCAGTCATTATTTCTTCAAATAGGTTTTCAGTATCTTGTTTTCTCTCTTCTTCTGGCATCCCCATAATTCTGACGTTGGTACACTTGAAGTTGTCCCAGAGGCTCCTTATGCTATCTTCCCATTTTTGGTTTCCTTTTGCTTTTCCAGTTGAGTGTTTTCTGCTTCTTTGTATTTCAAATCTTTGACTTGATTCTTGCGTTCCTCTAGTCTGCTGTTAGGTCTCTGTATAATATTTTTTATTTCAGTCAGTGTATGTTTAATTTCTAGTTGGTCCTTTTTCATTTCCTCTTGGGTCTCGCTAAATTTATTCATCTTTTCTAGGAAATTCTTGAAAAACCTTATAACCATGGTTTTGAATTCTATATCCAGTCATTTGTTTACCTCCATTTCTTTTGTTTGTGATCTGTTTCTTTCTCTTTGCATTTTCACTGCTTCCCTTAGTTGGTAAAGTAGCTTTGTGTGCTAGGTGTCCTATATGGCCCAGTAGCTCTGCCTCCCCAGGGGGACTCTCTTTGTGGACTGTGTGCACAGCCTTGTTGTAGTTAAGTCTTGATTGTTGTTGGTATCACTGGGGGGAATTGACCTCCAAGCTAATTGGTTGTGAGTTCAGCTGTGTCATTGTCGGGAGAATTTCTGTACAGGACTCTGCCTTAAGACTTGCCTACCTGCAAAAGCCTCTGTGCTAGACTTGGTTGGGGCAGAGTCTCAAGGCTGAGCAGACAGCCTTGGCTTCTTGTCAGCCCCTGGTCTCAGTGTCCCTTGGTAATTGCTGCAGCCCTCTCTGTGGGCAAGTATTCATGCCTCCAGATCTTTGCCTTCCTGTGTACTTTGGGGACCTGTATGACTCTGAGTCCCCAGGGTCTCGCCTGAAACTGGGGTTCAGTCCAACCTGGATTTCAGTGCAGTTGGGAGCTTCTGTCTTGGATGGGGTGGAGTTTCAGGGCTGAGCAAACACCCTGGACTTCCATTCAACCTCATCCTACACGGCTGCTAGGTCTCAAGTGTCTCTTGGTAATCACTGCATACGTGCCTCTAGTCCTTGCCTTTCCGGGTTTTTTTTTTTTGTGCTCCAGGACCTGTATGAGTCTGGGTCCCCAGAGTCTTGCCTGAAACTGGGGTTCAGTGGAGTCAGAAGTGGAGTTCAGCGCAGTTGGGAGGCTCAGTTTCCCGGCCACTAGAGAAAGCCAGCGGCATAATCAGCAGTCCATCCTTTCTGCGCACAGTGGTATGTGCGCCCCCAGACCTCTGCCCTTTTGCAGCTCCTCCAAATCTCCGTGCATTTCTTCCTTTTCACGACAGTCCAGACTCCCCCCCCTTATGAGTCTCGCCTGGAACTGGGGTTCAATGTAGTAGGATAAGGGGTTCAGTGCAGTCCGGGGTCTCCGTATCTCTCCTGTCAGAGGAAGCCAGACAGTCACTCCGCCGCCCGCTCTCTCCACGCACGCGTCTCTGTACTTCAGCTTTTGCAGTTCTTCTGAGTCTCTGTGAGCCCCTCTCTTTCCTTCTAGTTCTAGAATTTCCACTCAGCCAGCTTTCCTGTGGTTCTGGATGATGTCCGTTCTGTCTTCTAGTTGTAGTTTTGAAATTTTGCATGAGACAGCAGTCTAGGTGTTCACCTATGCCACCATCTTAGTTTCTCTCCAGGACATAATTCTTATAGACTGTTCAAGGAAGGCTGCCATGCAAATTTGTGAGTAGTCGAGTAGTTAATCTTACATTAGAAGGAAGCCCATCTCTGCAGCCTCCTTTTCAATTTTTGCTATGGTTCTCTTGTCAATCCCACCACCTTTGTAGATCAGATAGCCAGTAGTAGTAGACTTGCTGAAATCTACATGTCCAATGATGATGATGTTGAGATGAGTCTTTTCCTTTCCTATTTTTGCTTTGATTTAGTGGTGGTTTTCATGATGTCTGTGGTCTGTAGGTAGACCTGTTTGTGAAAAAGCTAATTTGCTTAATTTCTTTAGGATCTAGTTTGCTTATAAAATGAAGAATTGGACAGATGCTTCCTAAGGACTTTTCCAGTTCTAGTATTTTATTATCCAATAATCATTAATATGACAGTATAATTTTAAATAAGTGATTTGATTTTCCTGAAATTCCAGAGAGGAGAGTATACTGTTAGCTTGTTAGTTAGGAGGTTGTTGAGTTGGAGTTAGAATTAGACAAGCAAGTGAGATTCAGTGCTTTAGTGAAATGGCAAGAAAATGTACTAGGTAGATAGGATTTGGAAAGGACACTAATAGAGGTTTATTCTCTCCTTGAATACTCGTCAGAAGTAAAGAGAGCGTATTATATTATTGCCCAATTATTATTTTCTTATGTGGGTTTTTATTTTTTGAAATCCTTTCCCTCATAAAGTTGGCTCTGTAATTTGAAGAATACATACTCCTAGTATCAATGAACTCAGATTACAATCGTGCTCTAATGTAATCTCTCATTCTACTCAGGTTACCTTTTCCTTCTTCCCTCCCTCCCTTTCTCCCTCTCTCCCTCCTCCTCTCTCTGTGTTTTTAATTTTGATTGCCTTACAGACTGGTGACTGCATTTAGCATTTAAGAAAGATCAAACCCTGACCAGTTTGGCTCAGTGGATAGAGCATCGGCCTGCAGACTGAAAGGTCCCAAGTTCAATTCCAGTCAAGAGTATGCACCTTGGTTGTGCACACATCCCCAGTAGGAGGTGTGCAGAAGGCAGCTGATTGATGTCTTTCTCCTCGATATTTCTAATTCTCTATCCCTCTCCCTTGCTCTCTGTAAAAAAATCAATAAAATATATTTTAAAAAAAGAAAAAAAGGAAGATCAAGCGATTGGTGATAGATGTTTGGCTAGGTTAATGTACTTAAAGATTAGTACAGTGAACTGTCTCTGGAAATAGGCAGGATGCTGAGTTAGTGACTGACTTAAGGAGATTCTAGAATGACTTAATCATTTGTAGAAAACACATTTGGAACCAAAGATGCAGAAGGAATCATTGACTTGCTCAGAACCTCAAGATTTGATTCCAGGTCTCAGTAATTTCCTTTCCATGTCACTACATGCCTTTGTAAGAATTCTACACTAGACTGAGTGGGTGAAGAAAGATGTTGTGTTGAGAGATAGCACAGGTAATTGTTATGAGGATAATCTATGTACCATAGGTATAATTCTGTTTGCCTAGGAAGCCAATCATTTTGTAACCTATTAGAAATATATAGCACTTTTGCTTTTGAGTAGCTTACATAGCTACTGTAGCAATGATTTTCAAGGGTGAAACATTGAGTAATGATATTTGGAATTCAGAAAATTCTATTAACTTTTGTAATATAAGCCACAGAAATTAACACAGGGAGACATTTAGCTGGTGTGGGTACAGTAATTCTCATATTGGAGAGAGGGGACAACCTTATACTATGGTAGAGAGACAATGAGGTTTTAAAGTTTTCCAAAAGTGTAGATGGGTGGGAAAAAAGTTGAAAAACTTAGCACTTAAAACCAATATGAAATTCCAGTTGAACAGTTTTAATTTTTCATTTTAATAGTCTTTGACACTTTATTTTTAATTTCCTCTTCTGTGTTTTGACAAGATCTGAGCGGATTAGAAAATCAAATTTCTGTTTAGGCATTTCTTTTTCCCTTTGGACTTGAACAAAGGTGGGAATGTTCAATAATATAATTCTGTCTTGAGAAGGAGATAATGGGCGTCTTTGTGAGAAAAGTTTCCATGTAATGAAACATATGTGATGTTATCTGTTTCTCTAGTAGGGCCATTACTGGCCATATTTTTTATTGTTTTCTATCTGAATTGACTCTATTTAGAACAGGAGGAACTCCTGGAATTAATGTAGGTGTTATTGCGAAAGATGGGACAATTCTTAAGTGTGTCATTTGATTCCTTCTCAAGGAATAACACAACATTCCCTGTCTCTTGGCAGATCTGTCATTTAATTAGTAAATACATCCTTAGGCTTCAAGGTGATCTCATTTTTAAGAGAGCAACACGATTGATTTGAAAAACAACATATAGTAAATAATTACTTTGAAAATGGTCACCTTTTATATACTTGCTCTGAAACTCTTGAGAAAAGTGTCTTTAATTAAAATATAAAGATTCATTGCCCTTTGATACACATTGGATAAATCTTGAGAGTATTCTGTGAAGTGAAAGAAGTGAGACGGGAAAGGACAAAACTATATCATTTTACTCAAATGGGAATAGAAAATAAAAATAACAAATGAACTAACAAAGCAAAACCATATTCAATAGGACAGTGGTTATCAGAAAAGAAGGGAATTAAATAAATTGGATAAAGGGGGTAACATATATGGTAATTGAAGGAAACTAGACTTTGGGTTGGGAGCACTCAACAGAAGCCAAATTATAATGTATAATTTTAAAATTTGTATAAAGTTATTAACCACTGTTACCTATTACTTCAAGAAGTTTAATTAAAAAATTTAGATTTTTCAGGCAGTCAAAAATATTTCATCAAGCTGAATTATTTTTTGGTTTATGATATCTCCTTTCCAGCTCTACTCAACTCTTCTCAAGATTCTGACCTAAAATGAAGTCATCATTCAAATTCAATTATTGGATTCAATAATGTCACACTCAGTCCTGTCTGGGTGGCTCAGTTAGTTGGAGTGTCAGCTCCCGGCACCAAAAAGGTTGTGGGTTCGATTCCTGGTCAGGGCACATAACTAAATTGTGGGTTCGATCCCCTGTTCGGGGTGCATACAGGAGGCACCTGATTAATGTTACTTTGTCCTCCCTCCTCCCATCTTCCCGTCTCTAAAATCAATAAACATATCCTCAATAATTGGGAAAAGGGGACAACCTTATACTATGGTAGAGAGACAATAATGTCAAACTCATAAAAACCACCTTTACAAATTGTTGTCTTCTAACATAATATAAAAATGCAAAAGTAGGTAGAATAATTGTAGGCTTGCTTATTTAAGTTATCACTGTTCTCTATGGATAAAGTTGGTGGAACTAAGTCCAGCTGTGAAATGTTGATTGTATTTACTGTAAATATAAATTATAATTATTAATAATAAAGTGTAGATAATTCAGACAGAAAGCATTCTAAGCTTGGAATTTGGGCATACATATTTAACAAAAAATACATATACATTGGCAAAAGGCACCAGGATATCCTTGACCAACTAGATGGGATAGATAAATGATTTAAAGAGGCAATTCCTTTTAATGTTCTGGGGAAGGAGTATATGTGCACCTAACTGAAAACATAAGATCTGTTTTTACCAGTCAGGATCCTGAATTATCAGAGCTTGGGAGGAGAGGACTAAAATTTATTCTGGGTGTTTTATTATGAAGATGCTTAGTTTATCATAGTAGGTTAAGAAGGCTAGATTATTGCTTTCTTTTATAAACTGTGTGAATTTGGGCAAGTTATAACCTGTCTGAACTTTCTCATCTGTAAAACAGAGGATACTAAATAATCTGACTCATAAGACTTTTCTGAGGATTGAAAATGATCCCTTTTAAACAGGTGGCTTTTATGAGTTTGATATTACTGAATCTAATAATCGAATTTAGATAATGGCTACATTTCAGGTTAGAATCTTGGGAAAGAGTTGGGAAAAAGAAATTATAAGCAAAAAATAATTCAAATTGATAGAATTTACTGATGGATTAAAAACAGTAGTTGGAAGTGGGGCAGGACAGGAGTAGGTAGGGTGGAAGGGGTCAATGGGAGAGAAAAAAGGGGACATCTGAAATGCTTTCAGTAGTAAAGATAAATTTTTAAAATGACAAAAACTCTACAACAATAGTTAATATAGCTTAGAATAGTATCTAATATAAGGTAGTGCTCAAATACATTCATGTTTAAAAATTAATGGTACAAGTAATGCTTTTTAAAAAATATATATTTTTATTGATTTTAGAGAAAAGGGAGAGGGATTAGAGAGAGAGAAACATCAATGATGAAAGAGAATCATTGATTGACTGCCTTCTGCATGCCCCCTACTAGGGATCAAGCCCATAACCCAGGCATGTGTCCTTGGTCGGAATTGAACCTGGGACCCTTCAGTCCGCAGGCTAATGCTCTATCCCTTGAACCAAACCTGCTAGGGCACAAGTATTTCTTATTTAATTTCTTGAGGCCTGGTGCACGAAATTTTTGCACGGGGGTGTGTGTTCCTCAGCCCAGCCTGCACCCTCTCCAATCTGGGACCCTTCGAAGGATGTCCTGTCCAACTGCCTGTTTAGGACCGATCCTACTGGATTGAATATCCCTCTCACAATCCAGGACTGCTGGCTCCTAACTGCTCGCCTGCCTACCTTCCTGATTGCCCCTAACCACTTCTGCCTGCCAGCCTGATCACCCCCTAACAACTCCCCTGCCAGCCTGATTGATGCCTAACTGTCCCCTGCCCTCTCCTACAGGCCTGGTCCCCCCCCAACTGCTCTCCCCTGCAGGCCTGTGTCCCCCCTAACTGCCCCTCCCTACAGGCCCATTTACCCCCAACTTCCCTCCTCTGCAGGCCTGGTCACCCCCAACTGCCCTCCCTTGCAGGTCTGATCCCTCCAAACTGCCCTCCCCTGCTGGCCATCTTGGGTCCACATGGGGGCAGTCATCTTGTGTGTTGGCATGATGGTCAATTTGCATATTATTCTTTCATTAGATAGGATAAAGGTCTGGTGCATGAGTGGGTATTCTGGATCAAGGGTATCCCTTGGAGCTGGGCCAGCTTGAGTGAGGGGCTTGTAGGCCCTTCTCTCAGGCTCCTAGCTGAGGTCCTGGTATCTGGGATTTATTTATCTTCTATAACTGAAACTTTGTGGAGGCCAAGGGATGCCAGGGTTGCAGGAGCTTGGCTTCCTCCATTGCTGAGGGCAACCCTAGCCTCCTGCTCTCTCCAGCTCCATGGCTGCTGCCATTTTTGTTGGGATTTATTTATCTTATATAATTGAAACTTTGTGGTAGAGGCCAAGGCAAGCCAGGGCTGCAGGAGCTTGGCTTCCTCCATTGCCAGGGAAACCCAAGCCTCTTGCTCGCTCCATGGCTGCAGCCATCTTGGCTGGGGAAATTTGCATACTCATTCCTAATTGGTTGGTGGGTGTGGCTTGTGGGTGCAGCGGAATGATTAATTTGCATATTACTCTTTTATTAGATAGGATAATGGTATAACTATGAAGTTATTATTACTCCCTTTTTATAAATGAGACTCAACTTTAATCCAAGTTTTTAAATCTCTTAAGTCTGACCACCATTACCCAATATGTTTATGTATCTGTTTTCCTAAAAGGACTAACAAATACATATACTTATTATAGAAATTTAAGTAGGAGCTTGCTATAATTAATCAATCATAAGATGTCTTCTGTTAACATTTTCAGTTTAACTGGTTTATGGCATCCTTGGTTAGTTATGTTACTGTATGATAGCTATAAAGCTAACTTGCTGTAAATAAAACCCATGATTTTTATACCCTGTCTGGAATATCAAAGTTCTAGTATCACTTGCCATCTAACACCATAAGATGAGGAAGTACAGTGGTAATTGATACTTCCTTCAAATGTTCCCTTATTTTCCTATGTTTCTCAAACTCATCTGATTATATTAATTACTTGGGGGTATGGGAGGCACAGATTCTGCTTGTAATACATATAGATTCCTAGGTCTCCAGAATTAATGATTTAATACAGCTAGAGAGGGGCTCAGGAATATGTATTATTTAGAAAGCTCACCCTGTGATCCTGATGCTCACTTAAGTTAGAACCATTTCCCCACTTGCCATGTAGTTTGATTCAGTGGCTGTTCACATTATTTGGCTGGTCAAGATTCTTGCATTGTCCATTCAAGGGGAGGAAAAGATAATGCCCTGTTGTACCTTCACAAGGAACTTTGCGATCTATAAAAGTCAATAAACATGCAGGCTCCATTAACCATGCAGTTGGGACTGCAGCTTTGCCCTTTGTTACAAGGATCCCTCTCACTCAGATGGTTGTAGTGGAGTGACCCTTAATGAAACTGTGATGGAATAGTAATAAAAATGCTGGCCTAGCCAAAATGGGTTTGGCTCAATGGATAGAGCATCAGCCTGTGGACTGAAAGGTCCCGGGTTCGATTCCGGGCACATCTCCAGTAGGAAGTGTGCAGGAGGCAGCTGATCGATGTTTCTCTCTCATCGATGTTTCTAGCTCTTTATCCCTCTCCCTTCCTCTCTGTAAAAAATCAATAAAATATATTTTTTAAAAAAATGCTGGCCTTGAGTGTGGACCAGATCAATACCAATAAGAAAGAAAACCAACAGGTTATTATAAAGCTTGTGGTAGAGGTGGGAGCCTTAATGTTTTCATTCATTATTACCGATACTTCGAAGTTATGTGTTATTGTATTGCCATTACTCCTAAATGTTATTGTTGAATGATATGTTTATTGTATTCTTTACTTTCCAGTTTGGGAATTATAAGCCTGTGACCCTTTTAAAGTGCTTTCTAGGGTTTCAAAGTCATGTCTTTGACTTAATTTGACTATACTTGTTGTCCAAGATGAAGAAGTGACATATTTTTTAAGAAGAACAGGTTTTACAAGACTACACATTTTTTTGCTCTTGGTATCTATAACCTATTGGTGAAAAGCAATTCTTCACTAAGTACGTTCTTTAGGATTAAGGGAAAACTTAAGAGATAACAATGTTAATATTTGTATTTCAGTGGCTTCCCTTGTTCATTAAAATGAACTGGAGTTTGGGGTATGAAACGAGGCAGGTGGCAGCTCTAGCAATGCATAATGAAATGTCTGTGGTAATATTAGCAAGTAGTCCCTGTGGCTGTACCATACAAAATGCTGATTTTTCCCAATTAGTTCTCTCAATTTGTTTATCCAGTATTTCAGAGTTACACTGAAAATTAATAATATTTTCTTTTTATAGGAGGTAAGTAGGAACTGGAAGATTTTAATACATTTTGTTCTTAGGAGTATCTGCATTGCATTTTAAAAAATATATATTTTTATTGATTTCAGAGAGGAAGGGAGAGGGAGATAGATAGATAGAAACATTAATGATGAGAGAGAATCATTGATCAGCTGCCTTCTGCATGCCCCCTACTGGGGATAGAGCCTGCAACCTAGGCATGTGCCCTTGATGGGAATTGAACATGGGACCCTTCAGTCTACAGGCTGATGCTCTATCCACTGAGCCATACAGCTAGGGCAGCATTGCACTTTTGCTTCTTCTCCCCACCCTCCCAACCCAACAGTCAGTTCTAGGAATTGCAGTTCTGTGATCTTTTATCTTTCATTTTTTTTTCTTACCTGGGAAAACATTATTACTTAGGTATAAATATAGATAAAAAATAAAATATATTTGAACAAAAGGCAAAGGAAAGTATGTAACTGTCCTTTAGTTCTCTTTCTTGACTCTCCAGTCTTCCATGGGGGTGGTACCTCCACTATCTTTATTGAAAACTAGAGGCCTGATGAATGAAATTTGTGCATTGGAGGAGAGGGAGTGTCCCTCAGCCCAGCCTGCACCCTCTTCAGTCTGGGACATCCCTCTCATAATCCAGGACTGCTGGTTCCCAACTGCTCACCTACCTGCTGCCTGATTGCCCCTAATCGCTTCTGTCTGTCAGCCTAATCACCCCCTAATCACTCCCCTGCCAGCCTGATCAATGCCTAACTGCTCCCTTGCCAGTCCTATTGCCCCCAACTGCCCTACCCTGCCAGCCCGGTCACTACCAACTGCCTTCCCCTGCTGGCCTGGTTGCCCCTAACTGCCCTCCCCTACTGGCCTGATTGCCTACAACTGCCCTCCCCTGCCAGCCATCTTGTGGTAGCAATCTTGTGACCACATGGGGATGGCCATCTTGTGTGAGGATGTGACAGTCAATTTGCATATTACCTCTTTATTATATAAGATACTTAAAAGATGATCAGAAATCATTCAACAGGTTCCTATTTAAATCTCTGCTTTTAAGTAGTAGACGCATGTTATTTACAGTGTCTTGTTGACCATATTATGCAAATACTCTCTTTGTTGGGAGGAAGAAGTAAGTAATTTCCAATAGCAATCCTTCATGGTTGGCGGAAAAGAATAGATAGTAGAGCTTAGTAAGTCATTCAAGAGAGTTTCCAAAGTATCTTGAAAACTACATGTAATTAAGTCTTTTGCTCATTTTGTATCATTCAACCTTATCAAAAAGGAGGAAATTTTACCAGTAGCACTTTCTGTATTGGACCTGGGAGCCTGAAGGAAGCAGAAATTGTCACCGGCCACCTTGCTGGGATCCCTTACTCAAGTATCAGTCTTATGTGGCATCATGGAGTACAAGTCTCTGCCACCCCCACCCCCTTTAAATTGGAAACAATAGCAATAGCTCTGTAATAGCTAGTGTGTAACGTGCTTTATATAGCTTATCTAATTTGATCTTGCTAGCAGCACTGTAAAGTGTAGGCATTATCCTCAGTTAAACTTGGAAATGTTCAGTAATTGTCCCACGTCTCACAGCAATAAATAGCAAAGTCAGAATAGACAACTAGGTTCTGCTGCCAAAATACTTCCTCTTAATTATTATCCTGGCCCACCTCTGTCATTTGCAGTGACTATTTGCAGTATCTCCTTCAACCTTTGGCTTTCAGGATCATGCTGCTATTTATCTTTTGCATCCTACTTCCATTTTACAAGCAAGAAAGTGTAAATTCAAATTCCACTGAGGCAAAAATGGCAGGGCATTATTATTATTCTCAGGAAAAAATGTGTTGCCTGAGTCTGTGTAGACAAAATTAGTATTTCCTTTTTTTTGATTTTATGTCTCATGCTGGGGGCAAGCTATGGGTCTTTTCAAGAAAACTGAGCATTAGTGGTCTTGTCCAAGGAGTCAATTAAAAAATAGTTCAGAATCGAGTCTGACCATTGAAAAATTATCTGAATATATTATAGCAAACTAAATTTGAGGTATTGTATGTTCTTGTCTTCTAAATTTCAACTACCTGCCCTGGTTCAGTTGGTAGGGCATTCATTTGAACTCTCATACCTCAGTATGAAATGTGGCATTGGCTTCATATTAATTGGATGCTTATACTGTTTAGTTTAGCAGGATTTTTTTTTTCATTGAAAAACTATCTTTGTTCAACATTCTATCGGTATTCTAGCTGTGCAAAGGCTTTGAAAAAATCTTTTATTATGTCAGATATACCATAGACGAACACATGTCTGTGTGTCATCATTTTTAAAAATGTTATTTATTTTATGAAATAGATCTTTTTACCTATTGATACTTCTTCCCTGTCAATAACTGATAGTTTTTCTTCTATAGAAAATGTTAACAATAGCTAATACCTAGCAAGTTCTATCTTCCTTCAAACCCAATAAAGAACATATGTTTATCCTCATTTTACAGAAGAGGAAAGTTAAGGAAATTACCCAAGGTCTCATATCTAGTAAATGGTAGAATGAAGCCTCAAAATCTCTCTTTGATTTTAAAGCCCCAAACATAACACAAGAATATTCTTGGTAGTTTTGGGACTATGGCTTGGAAGTGTTTGTTTCATGAAATAAAGTTTCAATAGCACACAAGTAAAGAAAGTCTACTTCAAAGTTGATTACATTACAGCTCAAAGCGCTTAGACTAGAGTCAGATGTATATCCTTAATATGATAATGTAATTTATTTTTTTCTATATGTAACAAGCTGTATGGGTGAACATCTGGTACTTTTGTGCTTTAAAGTAATGACTCCAAAAGGAAGTGGACTTGGTTTTAGTGAATTTGTAATGCACTCTCTATGTAAGTAATCCAGTAAATCCTCATTTCCCCCCCTTTCACAATGATGCTTTTTGAATGCAAGGTAGTTCTTATTCACGTAAGGTTTACTTATCCATATTGAGCTTTAAAGGTAAAAATACTATAACAATTGCTTCTATCATTTCTCCTATGTTACATTTTTAGTCTTTTGCATATTCCTTGTGATTACATATTTGGAACCAATTAGAAATTAAAGTTCTTTAAAGCTCTAGGTTTTGAATTCATAATAGCTTTTGATCAAAGATATGTGATTGCATTGAAGGGAAAAAACACGAGAAGAGGTAAGAAAAGGATAGCAATTTGAACGAGAACATTCTTTAATATACATAGTTTTAAAAATCTGGGATATAATCATAAAAAGTGGATTGCTATGTACCATTCTAAATATTTTGAGATAGATGTGTTAATTCATCTTTATAAATTGATTACTCAGTATGAATTTTAAAAATTGTTAGTTAAAATGGAATTTTTGTTGTTAGTCCTCACCTGAGGATATTTTTTCCATTGATTTTTAGAGAGAGTGGAAAGGAGAGAGGGAGGTGGGAAGAAAGAGAGAGAGAGAGAGAGAGAGAGAGAGAGAGAGAGAGAGAGAGAAGAACTGATGTGTGAGAGACAGACACATCAATTGGTTGCTCCCCCTTTTCAGGGGTGGGGAATGAACTGCACTTGGATACATGCCCTTAACTGGGAACTGGGAATTGAACCTGAGACCATTTGGTGTGAGGGCCGATGTTCTACCACTGAGCAACACCAATCAGGGTTAACACAATTTTAAAATGAATTTCTTCTGTGATATTGGGTTCAGAAAGCATGTGGTTAAAAGAGATCTGAACTGTTATTTTGTATTTGGAGGTAGATTTATTTTAAGACAGTTAAATTATGTTTTCGGAAATTAGCATCATACATAACTTGTAGTTCCCCTGTAGTTTTTCTTTCTGTAAAAAATGTTCATTGCATTAGAGAAAAAATTTTAGATTGTGATGACAATTGGGATAGTTTGTTAATTCTAGCCATACATAATCGCTTGTCTTCATACATATTAAACTGGATCCCTGGTGTGTGTTCAGGTTTGATGAATAAATTAAGAATGGTGACACCTTTTAAGAATCTAATGGTTGCTTAATAGAGGCTGTTAAGACCTTTTTTGAGAGCTATGGCATTGTAGATTATATCACAGATGTGCCCTAAATTTGTATAATCTTTTTAAAGCATGCATTATAAATTTCCGGGGAGAAGATCCTCAGAATGTAAACCTCCATTCTGCTCGTTTAAATGCTGTTTCTAACAATTTTTTTAGTGTTTATGAAAAATCTGGGAGTCTATGTATATTGAAAAAATTCATCTGTAACAACTGTCATAATTGTTATTAGAAAATAACTTTCCACCTCCAGGGAAGCATGCTCAATTCTTCATACTTAAAATGTTCAGTTTGTTACACACATTAATGAACCTGGACTAGAGGCCCTCTGTAAACTGACCCACATCTGTACATGATGTCTCCCCACTAGCAATATAGCACCTATGAGTTTTGCTGGCATTGCTATTACGCCTCACAACAACCCATATGGGTTGAACATTGGTTTTCTCACTATTTTTCAAATAGAATTGCTTTTCGGGTTAAGTAACTTTATGTTGATTTGTATCAAGGCATGCAGTCTCCTATACATTACAGCTGAGTTTTTGATTGATATGTTATAATTAGACTTAGTTTTAACTTTCTGGAAAGGTGATTTGTTGAAAGCTTATCAATGAAATAATAGCAAGGCTATTTGTAAGTTTTTATAAAGTATGACTTTAGTTTTAAGTTTGATGATTAGGTAAGTACAGCATGTACACTGCCAGTAACTTTTTCTTTGTTAAAGTGGAAGAAAAGGGTAAGGGAGATGGGGAGGGGAGAGGAGAGAATACCTATTTGATCTACTATAGCATATATGTAATCTTGCTCATTATGGAGTCTGATTTTTGTGTGTTGGTTGAAGGAGCAATTTAAAAACTATCTGTGATTTCTCTCCTTTTGATCATTATTTGATACTAGAGGCCTGATACAGGAAGATTATTGCAAGATCTTCCTTAGGGCCTTCCTTCCCCTGGCTTCGGGCACCGCCTTTGCTTTGGCTGGAGCCATTTTTCTGCCTTCCCACGCTGCCCAGAGGCCCCCAACGGCTGGGGTGGTGCAGAATGCCTATGTCGTTGCCATGGCGATGATGCAAGCATCCTGTCCTGCCCCTGGCCATTTGGCACCTGTGTATGCAAATTAACTCACTGGCTTTGTTGGGTTAATTTGCATACTCCTGATTGGCTGTTGGGCATCGCAAAGGTATGGTCAATTAGCATGTTACTATTTTATTAGGTAGATAAAGTATTACATATGGGATTGTTGTGGAAATTAAAGATAATAGATGTAGAGCATCCAGCACAGTGCCTGGCATATAATAGGTAGTTGTTACTGTTTATAAATAAGTCACCCTTCCAACCCTGGCCAGGTATACCCCAAGGTTTGTGGGTTTGATCCCTGGTCATGAGCATATATATTTAAGAAGCAACCAAAGAATGCATAAATAAGTGGGACAACAAATCACTGTTTTTATCTCTCCCTTTCCCACTCTTCCCCACCCCTCTCTGAAATAAAATTATAAAAATAAGTTCTCCTTCATATAAGATATATAATATAGTAAAATGGTTTAAATAATGTCTTGAAACAGTAGGTTTGAAAGCAATATTTTTGTTTGATAATTTATATTACTAAGCCATTGAGACATGGCATCTTTACAAAAATAATAAATAGAATCTAATATCAAAATAATAAACTGAATACCAGATCATAAAAATACAGGTGTTCATTGTATTTTGTGACTTGGTCCAGTTTGCTACTTTTGTGTTTGTCTTAAAGAAAACAAAGCTCCAAGGCTGTGGCATATTACAAAAACACACAGTATGGCACAAAAAAAAACCCAAAATACACTCCTCTGAAAATCTTTGGTATGATGTACTCCTGCTGAAAATCTCTAATATGTATTGGAATATATTCTGCAAACTTTAAAAAAGATCTAACACAAAGAGCCTTTTATGTTTTTTGAAGGAATTTTTTTTCTTGGGGAGTTGAGAGGGGGGAAATGGTCTGTGGAATAAGTTTATTTAATATGACATCGGTTGTATAAAGCCAGCTGTGTGTAATTATATCTGATATTTGATTTCCAGCTGTTTTGTTGAATTGTTACTGGCTCTCAAGGTATTTGGATATTAGTTAAATGATAACTTATTATAAAGGAGTCTTGTTTAAAGTAATGTTGCCTCAAACAGAACATTTAAAAATGGGCCATGTGGTCTGAAATTTTAATTCTTTCCGATGCAACTGTTATTTTAAAGTCAGTACAAATATGGTCCCTCTCTGGGAGCATCTGGTCTTTATTGAGCATTGCCTTTATTGACTTGTTCCCACAGATATTTCACATACATATTAAAGAATACCAACAGTAAAAACGAATGTATAATAAGTTCCTTATGAAAGATGCATTAATAAATGCATAGGAGACCAGAGGAGGGGCGAGTTGGTGGAGGGGTCTGCCGTCTGAAGGGCTTCCAGAGGATGGCCGTGGAGATGCCCATCAGTTGGATCTGTGCGAGGCAGGAGGAAGCATGCTGGGAGGCAGAGAGGCCTTTTGGGTGGAGCCTGGAGCCCAGGAACCCTGGGAGCAGGCTGGCCTGGGACCTCAGGCTGTAGCAGTGGAAATAGGGTGATGGAGGGAAGTTTTTCACTATGGAGGGGGACAGCCTAAACACTTCAGGATTCCTTATTTTGTTTATGTTAGGCATGATAAAATGGGAGAAGACCCCGGAACTGTTCATGCTATTGAAAATAGAATGAAAAAAAAAATGACAGAATACTCAACAGGATTTAAAAAATGAAATTAAGTTATGTAAAAAGAGGAAACGAGCTGCTATCAGAACAAGTTGAAGATAACTGCTGGGTTTTCACTGGAATCTCTGGGGCATTAGCGCCAGTGACAGCAGAAGAGAAACCTGGAGGTAGAACTAGCGCTTTTCTGAGGAAATTTAGCATGAATTTTAGTTACCCTTTGAAGCGATGCTGGTAATTGCAGGACTTTGGAAGACAAGTGAGGGTCTAGGAGTCCCAGGTAAAGATGAGCTGAGAGAAGATGTGATTTCTAAGGGGAAGGATCCTTATGAAGAAGAGTGAGGCTCAGGGCAGTCCTAGGCTACTCTTGGAGAGAGGTGGTACCGCCCACTGAGCCCCTGAAGAGGCCTGAGGACCTAGGGGAGGGATCAGTCAGTGCTGGCCACCTTTCTGGATATTTTGTTACTCTCATTCCCTTCTTGTTATTTTATCTTCTTCCTGCGTATTATTGACACACTTTTAAAAATACTTACTCAATCTTTTTGTCTCTCTAGATGTAATATCCACTGAACTGCAATATCTGCGAGAATAGAGATTTTGTCTGTTTTGTATATAGTGCATCAGGGCAAAGATCAGATTCCAAAAGGTTATACAATAACTGGATAGTTGGGAAAATGGACAAAAAGGGCGAACCCCTCATTCCAGAATCTTGGCCAAGAAATACAGCTGTTGAGGAAGGGTCAAGCAAAAATTTTCCAAGGCCGGAGACTTGTCTATTTCTAAAAAGAGAATTGAAAAGGATACAGAGAACACAATGTTAATAGTTTAAAAATCTGAGTGTGTCTAATTAGTTCAGACGTATTTCTGTAGGCTTGAGACTGATTTCAGAAAAGCCATGCAAAAAGATAAGGTAAAAAAAAAGTTCTCATTCTTTTTTTACCCTGTGCTTATTTTATTTGTAATAATTTAGTTTTTCCTTAGGGTTCTACTATTAAAGGCAGAATCAGTGTGTGTGTTTTTGGGAGAGGTTGCAAAGAGTAGTTTACTGGTGTGTTTTTGCACTTAATTTTCTAGTTGCAGGTTAATTGGTTTCTTTGGGCAATATCTGTGTATTGGGTGGAATCCTCGCTGACGCAAGGGTTTGCAGAGTTGCATGTGGGCCATTTTAATGGCAACTGATGTTGACTTTCATGCATAAAACAATGTTTTGGATCCAGAAGGATAAGAAGTATAACGGTAGTATTTGTCTGCCATATATTCGAGGGTTTAAATGACACACAGGAACAAGAATGTAATGTAGTAGATTTAGTTCCATAATTACCTGTTGTTTCATTTTTATTTACTAACATTTTCCTACTAAAATGAAGATCAGCTATAATGAAATAAAGTTTAAAACAAGGCAAGGCTTATAAATCTAGCTAAGTGTTATCCTTAAAATTTGTCATGTTTCCAAGTAATATAGTTTTCTATAAAAACTCTGGTGCTATCACTGAAAATATCTTTTAAGACCCTATCTTGGTATTATTATCAGAGTTGCTTCGGGAATACCACAAGGAAGTTACCTCTTTACTTCCTGTAATTGTATGTTATTTTTGAGCCTAATTGAACTTAAATAACCAACTGTTCATTAGGCTTAGTTCTGGGTGAGTGCTGGATATTTTCAAAAGCCAAATCTCCCAGAATTACTACTAAGGATAACATTCAAAAGAATGTGCTTACAGATATCCTCAAAGCAAACAGTTTATGCATTACATTTAGCAGGGAGAACATTACTGACAACAATAGAGAATGACCTGTGAATAGAGAGGAAAGGATTATGTCCTCTGCCTTCCCTTTTTGTTTCTCTTCATCTATCCTCCCCGCCCTCCCCTTCCTGCCCCAAGTTCATTGCCGAGTTGACTTTTAGCTTTTAAAAATATATATGTTTTTTATTGATTTCAGAGAGGAAGGGAGAGGGAGAGAGAAACATCATTGCTGAGAGAATCATTGATCGGCTGACACCTGCATGCCCCCTATTGGGAATCGAGCCCGCCACCTGGTCATGTGACCTCATGATTCATGGGTTAATGCTCAATCACTGGGCCATGCAGGCTGGGCAACTTTTGTCTTTGACAGCAGACGAGGTGCAGGACTTTTGAAGGCCGAATACCACATAGGCTCAGTACAGCTAGTGGTTCTGCTAAATGGGTTTTCATCCTCAGAGGCACACAGGTTTACTTGTACTTTTTATCAGAAGCCATTGCTGTATATTTTATTATTGAGCTGTAATAAGTTAAATAACTTGATAAAAATACACATTGGAAATGATACCATTTCTTTAAAAGGACTTGGTGTTACATATAGGATCTAATCACATTTCCTTAGGGAGAGTAGATACTGAAGAACGGTTTGTCAGATGAAGGGGTGAGGTTATAGGTATTTATGATTTCTGGTTTAATCAGTCTGCTTAATTTGTAGTCTGAGGAGAGAAGAATATATGTGATGTGATTTAGAAGTACTGATATTTACTGGTAGCGGTGGCAGAGTGGTAGAGAGCACCCATTAAACTTGAGAATAAGTTTTGTCTTCTGATTCTTGCGACTTACAATTGAATTTCCGTCTTGCATTGTAGCCTTTTGTGAAGGTGTTTTATCTGCCATAACAAACTCGTTTTCTCTGATGACCAGGATTGTGTTGTACCAATCTCCTGTCTCCTGGTTGGCCTCCTAGCACAGGGCTCTGCCCAGAGCATATATTTAATATGTTGGCTTTACTGTGACATGGGAATGCAGGGAAGGGATGACAACTGAAGGGATTGAAATGGGGGACTAAGTAGAAGTCTTCATTAAAAAATAAGAGGCCTGTAGATGGCATAGAAGGGGATAAAAGGAGAGGGATAAATTTAAACAAGTAAGTAAATCCTATCTTAATAAAAGAGTAATACGCAGATTGACCATCACTCCAACACGCAAGATGATTGCCCCCATGTGGTCAAAAGATCCTGCCCCCATGTAGACACAAGATGGCCACCACAAGATGACCAGCAGGGGAGGGCAGTTAGCAGGGACCAGGCCTGCAAGGGAGGGCAGTTGGGGGTGATCAAGCCTGCAGAGGAGAGCAGTTAGGGGGTGACCGGGCTAGCAGAGGAGGGAAGTTGGGGGTGACCGGGCCTGCAGGGAAGGACAGTTGGGGGGACCCAGGCCTGCAGGGGAAGGTAATTAGGGGTGACCAGGCCCACAGGGACGGGCAGTTAGGGGCAAACAGGCTGGCAGGGGAGTGGTTAGGGGATGATCAGGCTTGCAGGCAGAAGTGGTTAGGGGCAATCAGGAAGGCAGGCAAGTGAGCAGTTGGGAGCCAGCAGTCCTGGATTGTGAGCGGGATGTCCGATTGCCCATTGAGGATCGGGCCTAAATGGCCAAACATTTCTCAAGGGGTCCCAGATTGAAGAGGGAGCAGGCGGGGCTGAAGGACACCCTGTGCATGAATTTCGTGCACCAGGCCTCCAGTAAATAAATAAAACCAGAAAAAAAATTACTATAATATATAGAGGAAAAAAAAATAGGTGGCCTGTTTAACATTCTTCATTACATTTCTTTTTTTCTCTTCATTACTTTTCAAATCCTGCCATTCTTTATTCCTTAGGCCCTCTACATTTAGAGCATTGTATTTTACTACAAAACCAAAATGATCTAAGTAAGAAAACAAAACTGAAAAACGAAAATGCTATTTCGTTGCAGATGAGCAAACAGCTGCCGGGAGGCTGAGTGGCTTGACACGGACGCAGCCCTAGGAAATAGCAGAGTCGGGCTTGAGCTCAGGCAGTGTGTTCAGTGGCCACAGACTCTCAGCCCAGTCAGTGGTTGGCAGGCAGATACTGCACCGGGGAGTGGCCTGGCAGGGCTAGCGCTGATTACCTAGCCAGCCCAAAACATCTTGCCACATTTTCTGCAAAATTTACATTCCATTCCACGGCCCAAAATTCCACCAGAAGTTTCTCATGGTAGAGATTTCTTGAATGAAAATTTATTGAAAAGTTCCTTTTGGGAAGGGTCGAAATACCAGTAATGCTTTTCTCTGGGAAGATTTGAGACTAGAACTATAAGAGTTGAATAATTTTGGAAATTTGCAATCACCTTCTCTCCCTCCTCGCCTGGCCCCCGCCCCACTCCTGCATTAATAAGATTGCCTTAGTGAGTGTCCTGATGTTTTGGATTTCATTGAGTAAGACTACTGACCTTCCTGTAACCATTCAAAAACTAAGATATGACCATAATTTGGGTAACTCAAGGAGTTTACACAAGTCCTGAGGGTGATTTGTGTAAATTCATTGGGCAGTTTAAAAAAGATTTTTTTTCTATTAATGACATGAGATAAAACAGTAACAATATAATTTCAAAGCATGACATCAAAGCCAAAAACAACAACAAATAAACAATACCCCAACTGGTTTTAGTCTCCCAGTAAAGGAGAGCCTTTTACATTGCACATGTGTAGCTGATCAGGAAATCTTACCACACTGGCTTTACTTTCCATTTTGCCATACTCCGGTGGAAAGTCTCCCATGGACCGACTAGTGTGGACACTAGTCATCTTTGTCCTTTCCCATGGAAAGGGGATCCCACGGCCTCCTTTCCTTCTTCCTTTGCAATTCCTCCAGTTCTAGGATGTGGTCGCTGAGATACAAATCCAGCTGCCCTTTGTAACCCTGGCTCTGAAGCAGCAAGCATTTTTAAGGGATGAACACATATTTTACAAAATGTGGTGGTGGGATGCACCTTCCCACGGTTCTTCTCATCTCCCTTTGTGGTTGTAATGGCCTCTCTACAGAAGCCGATTTCCCAGGATGGTCATCACTTGTGATTTCTTCATCCTTGTGATTTCTGGAGGATCTTGGTAGTTAGTGATGCAGAGGGCTTTGGGATGTGTGTGTGGGGGTGGGGGTGGGGCAGGAAATGGTGGTAGTGATGTCAGAGGATTGTTGTTATGAAGGGCAAAGGTCTAGTTATTTCTGAGTGTAATGGGCCCCGGCACATAGATCTAATGTACACGTGCACTGATTTAAGCTGTCATGCATGCCTGATGCATCCTGTACAGTCGGGGGAGGCAAAACAGGTAAAGTAATTAAGTAAATAAGTAAGTAAAGATGTTCGACTTCAGCTTCAAAGGAGAGTTCAAAACATGATTGGAAGGTGGGGGATGCTTCAGAAACTAACCTGCTATTCTTTCTAATGGAGCACTTGATTGTAATTGTTTACGTAACCCCTAATTCTCCTCTACAGTCTAAGAATGCACTTCTTGTTCTGTAACTGCCCCACCTCCCCCAAGTGTGTATCTGTTTGGATGGTTAAACTTCCCCTCTTATGAACAGATTGGAAAGAGAGAAATTTTGAATAGCACCTAAAATTTCTTTTAGCATTTAGTTCATCTCTGACTAACAATGTTGGAAGGCTTTAATTACACGTGTAGAATATTTTCATTTGGTTCTTCCTCCAGAGAAATAGGAGTTTGAGAATAAGCAACAGCATTGGCGGTTGGCTTCTTGGTAAAACATTTAGGATGGGAAAAACAGATGTCATATTATTTTGGTCTTTTGTCCTAGAAAAAATGGCAGCAATGAAGTGTTCTATATTTAAAACCTGCTTCTATTCAGAATCACTTCCTTTTTACTGAGGCAGTCAAGAGCCGGTGTCCTCAGTGACCTGCTCCGAGTTGCTTTTGTTATATTAGGACTGTCTAAACTCCACCCTGTAGGAGGACTGACATTTGTACAGTGAATGTTTCAAAATAATTGAGCCCTGGACTTAGGCCGGTGTTTGAAACTTGAGGCATCCTGAGGGTGACTTGTGTAGACTCCAGGGCCCCTTGTTGTAGAGATTGAGTCCAGTGGTGAGTGTGGCAGCCCCTTCTGCCCACCCTGACTCAGCAAGACCTTCACAGGGTTCAGCCAGAGCCAGGATGGCGATGGGGAATGTCTTGAATACCAAGCCAAAGGGGAGGGGATATGACTGGTTTGATGTTGTTGTTGTTGTTTTTAATTGAAACGAAAGGTAGTTCAAGAATCATTTGATTCGAGCAATGTGTGTGTGTTCTTAGTCAAATGTTTAAAGGTTATGTGTGTGTGTTCTTAGTCAAATGTTTAAAGGTTAAGTTAAGATGTACCCACGCACTGCCTGCTAACTTCATGATAGAGAGGAAAAACAAGGCTCACGTTAAATTTCCTGCACATAATTTCCTAGTGAAGTTAATTCTTGCATGTGAAATTAAGATTCGACTAGTTTCCAATCGGAGTGATTACGCCAAGTTCTTCATTTCAAAATGAAGCATTTGGATGAGTTCTTGCTTCCTCGGAGGTGCGGGGTCCTAGAAGGCTGGTGGGGGCCTGGGGAACATGCATTCTTCTGAAGAGGACCTGCTTACGCTGACTCTCTAAAACAAAAATTAGGGCCTGATTTACACACTTGATATTTTTCTCACTTGTGCACAGGGTGAGTTTTTTTGTTACAACTGACATGTTGATTTTCCTGAGAAACCCTAATCTTCACCAGTGAAATTATCTGCTTAGCTAATTGCTTTCCTCAGAACATGACCAGGCACACAGGGGTAAAGGGCATCCGAAGTTGGTACACAGCATGCTCACTCAGGAATCCGAAGGACTGCCCTGTGCCATCTTCATTTAACGCATGCGTCTTCTTCAGTGAGAGCGAAACTCTTTGGGAATGAGGATTACATGCGGCACTTCATCTGTCTTTGAGAATTTATGAAGTCCTTTCTACCTTCTTCAACCCATGTTCCCCAAAACGTGACTGCTCTCAGAATGCCCCAACACCAACTTGACGTGGAGGAGGCATGGGCCCAAAGTATGCTGTTTAAGGCAGATAGATGTCTTTTGACCTAGAAAGGACAAAATTACTTTGTAATTTTCACTGTTACTTTAAGAGGTAATTACTTTATAATTGCTTTTGTCTCAAGTTTAGGGACTGTCCCAATTCCCCACACCCCCTTTTCTTATATCGTTACCCAAGGATGTTGTAGTTATTTTGTTTTGTGTTTTAGAGATAGTGGGAGGGAGGAAGGAAGGAAAAAAAGAGAAGAAAACTGAAATCCGATGTGAGAGAGACACCCTGATTGGTTGCCTCATGCACAGGGCCCTGATCCGGGCCAGGTATCGAACCTGCAACACAGGTACGTGCCCTTGACCGGGAATTGAAACTGTGACCCAGGGGTGGTTGGTCTTTTGCTCTAACCACTGGGGAAGACTGGCCAAGGCAAAACTCCCTTTTTAAAAAAAATAACGAATGCCTTTTCTAGTGGAAAATTTGAGAAAATTTTAGGCAAACAGAATAGCTGGAATCTATACCTTTCAGTTCTGGAATTCCCAATCCCTGGGCCTTGCTGAGATGCAGAGGGTGAGAACCTGAGGCTGAAGACCGTGTCTAGGCTGCATCATAGATGACAACTAATGGGATCACAGGCTTTCCTGGATTTGACAAATGACTTTAAGTATCTCAACACTGGGGCTTGTTTTTCTTTTGGTGTAATTTAGTAAACTCAAAAACAGCCTTCATAGGATTTAGTTTTGAAATTATACATTGGAGAATTTTACTGAAAATCATATACTCCTCCACGGATTCTTTTCCTGATGTATGCGAAGAATCCCATGGGCATGAGGGACTGGGATGGCACAGAACACCCCAGTAGTGTAGTGATTTGACATTTTGGTTTTAAATGCTCTGGAGCTTTACAAAGACGTGTGGTGTGTGGAGGCTGGTTTAAAACAAGGATGATAGAAATTAAAGTATTTTAATGGGAGAGCTGATGGACTTGTCTGCTCTCTCCTGCCCCCCTTCATTAGGGGCAGAAGGAGAAAAGACTCATCATATTCCCTGAGATAATCTTAAGGAATATGTTTAAAAGACCCAGATATCTTAAGTACGTATTTATAATGGAAAAATGTATCTATGAGACCCAATGACTTGAGTTGCTAGTCCCAGGAAAGGACTGTTGGCCTGGTGTGCCACCTTGTGGCCATTTACAGAATTGTCTTACCCTATGAGTTTCTTCACACAGCTCTGAACCCCAAGATTGAAAACACATTCTCTCCCTTCTTCTCTCTCTCCCCGTGATTCTCAGGAGTTTTCACTTTAAGTTTGTGCATACCACCACCCCTGCAGGAACGTTGTCCTTCTCTTTCTTGGCATGCAGTGCATTCCTTGTGGAGCTTTGGAAGCAGGTGTTTTGCTGGCAGTGGCAAATGGCACCAGGTGTCACACCGTAGGGTCGGACTGGACCTGGATTCAGCAACCTCAGTGCTCGAGTTCTGGCTAGGAAAGAATTCAGAGCCAAGACTCAAATGATAAGAGAAAGCTTATTTAGAAAGTCCCAGAGGTAGAAGAAGTGAGCAGTAGAAGAAATGGGCTGAGGAAGGGCCCTTGGAGGTAGGAGAGAGGAAGGTAATGGTAATGACCCTAGGAGGTAAGAAGAGGGAGAGGGGAAAGGCTTGGGTAGGGCTGTGCTCCTGGGATCCTAAAAGCTTTTATGGGTGGGGGTTTTACGGGAGAGTGTTAATAGAATATTGACCAGCTTTCCAGGTGTGTCCTTTCATAGGCATGGTCTCCACTGATTAGTCACTGCCAGAGTCATTAGTCAAAGACGTCCTGAAGTCAGCTCTGGTGTTTCTTGTCTGGTTTTCCTGCTTTTCTGGTCCTGGAGCTGAAACAGAACCGAGGCCTCGATATTTTTGATGCAGGTCAGAACCTCATTGTTCTGAGGGCTTACTGTTTAAGGGCTATTCTCCGGCCCTCTTTTCGGTCCCCCAAGATTGTCTACCACATGACGAGCAACATGCCAGGGGAGAAGAAAGGTCGGGGGAGGATCCGAGTGAGAAGAAAGGTCAGAGGATCTAAACCACATGCCCAGCCATATGGTTGGGGAGGAAAGGTCACCCTGGGACGAAGTCTTGTTTTCCCAGTTCCCTTTGCCAGTCATCAGGGGCTTTCCGTCCTGGTGACCTTCTGCACCGGGCTCAGCGTCCTTGCTCTGCTCTTGCCTGCCTACCTGCCTAACCACAGTTTGATGAGATGTTCTTGAAACGATGCGAACAGATAATGTGCTCTGGAGGCAATAGGCACCCACTACCCACCAAACCTGACAGGATTGCTAACACAGACAATCTGGGGGCCTGTTATATGTTTTATATAAATAATTCATTTAACTTCTTTGGGTAGAGATAGTTACCATATTTTCCGGTGTATAAGAGGACTGGGCATTTAAGACGACTCCCAACTTTTCCAGTTAAAATATAGAGTTTAGGATATACCCACCCTATAAGATGACCCCCGACTTTTGAGAAGATTTTCCTGGGTTAAAAAGTCGTCTTATGTGCCGGAAAATATGATACATCTGAAAAGGATGGGTTAATCTAGAGATTAATACATTCCTGATGTATATACACTTCAGGAATGTTTTAAGTCTACATTCTTGGTATTACTCTGTGCTTGTATTAACATCTCATAGTTAGTAATAAGATCAACTGCCATGTTCGAGGGTCTGTGTATGCCATGTGTTGTTATGAAACTGTATATCATTTTAGCCACGTAGCCTAGCTGAGTATATTATGCACCGTGATTGGCCAAGTATAGTCTCCGTAACACAACCAACTCACACCTCTCCGCAGGGATGGGAATGAGGGTGGAAGCTGTGCTCCATTTGACACCAGAGCTCATAGTCTTCCCATTATCCTTCTTAGGATAGTTGCTTTATATATTTTAGTGTAAAAAAATGTGGATCTCCTAAATAAAACTTAACCTCTGCTGATATAACATAACTTGTAGACTCCTTCCCTCTTCCCCAATTGGCTGCAGACAGGAGTTTGAATCTTGGATATTCTAGCTTTTCACCTCCTTTTACATAATGTTCAAGACATAACTCTCTTTGTTGCTTGTTGGTGATATTTGGTCAAGGGGGATACATGAGTGTATATTTTTTGTCTTTACAAGAGAGCATTGTTCCTTGTCCCGAGACTGCTATACTTAAGAAAAATCTTTCTCCTTATCATTTTTAAGCCTAAAGGCACTTACCACTAGTCTCCTTCCGCCTGCTAATTGTACCACCATCTTGGCCTTACTCTCTTTGATGATTGAAATACAATCTTTTCAAACGAATGAATTCTTTTTTTTTTTTAATGTATCTTGTAACTGGAGCACTGTACCTTTTGTCCACTTTACTTCTGATTATAGTTTAAGCACAGAGCTTCACTTCTAAAACAGACACATTTCAAAGGAAAAACTAGGTATATTTTTTTTCTCCGGAGTACAGTGCACTGTTTGCCGAGGCCACAGAGGAGGGGTGGGAGCGGGGGAGGGGGTGCCGGCTCCAGTTGTGGGAACACTTAGCTCCTCTCTGCTCTCCAACCATCAGAATACACTGTGCTGTGGTTGGCAAATTCCCGATGCTGGTGAACAAGCAAAATTAAAAACTCGTTGTAAGTGAATTATAAGTTTGGTAAGAGGCCTGTTACCTTCTGAATGAGTCTCCAAGGAGACATTAGACGTGGGAGGAAGAGCTCATGATACAGAGAACATTCCCTCCGACTTGTATATGCGTGCGGAGTTCACAGACCTGGGCAGGAGGGTTAATTAGGCTGTGAGCCATCACGCTCCTAACTTAACAGTGGGGATGGAGGCTTTTGGATTTTCAACATAGTTTACATTTGGGACCAAAAACAGGTCTTTTTTTTTTTTTTTTTTTTCATGGAAAACTGCATTTCCTTTAGCCTGCCAATATCTTTGTCTACTGGGCTTCATTGTGTTTGATAACTTTAATCTGCTTTCAAGTAGCATCTGTTTTTGAAAAAAAGGATGTCCTTCCTAGGCTAGAAGGAAAAGCTTATTGTTCTAAAAAAACACCACTTCCTGAGGAGAGCAACATGTTACTGTTTGTACTGAAGGCTAGAGAATTATTTGGGAAAATACAGCTCACATTTTTAAAGGGGCATTTAAAATTGTAATAGTCACGTGAGCCTCATTTGCCTCGGGAGGCGCGGTGGGAAGGTTGGAGAGTTCTCTGTTTGTGTAGCAGAGTTTCCTGACAGAAGTGGAAGTGGGAACACGGGAGGTGATGTAGCTCTCTGGTGGGCTTTTCTCTCTCTGCAGTCAAGACAGGGGAAACATAACTCTACTTGACGAATGCCTCTGGTTGGTGTAGAGGAAAAAATTAGGAAACAAGAATATAACTTCCTGAAGGCCATGCATTTCTTTGTTCAGCTTAAGAGCGAGAACTCTTCTTCAGTTTTACCTCGTTTTCATCGGAGGCTACCCATTTCCCCTGGCTCTGAAGCGCAGGGCTTCCTCGGTGCCTCCTGCTTTGGCCTGTTTGCTTCCCAGCTGGGTAAAGGCAATTCTGTACCAACATGTAGGTTATTTTCATAAAGGCCAACCTTTAGGGGGGCATGAGGGTTGAGACATCTGTGTGATAGGAGGGGTGGTGGTAGTTCCCAGCCTTGCTGGGTTTTCATGCCCTCAAATCTCCCCCATATACTGCTGATCTTGGTTGTGCTGCCTTCCATCTCATACTACTTAGAGATTTGTTTGTGAAACCCAAAATGTGGCTGGGTTTATAAGCTCTTTGTCTTATAAAACCAAAGTATGGATTCATGGACAAAACTGGTGGCAAGAAAACAAAATTTATTTGGGGTGGGAAACAAAGCTTAGGGCGGAATATATGGCCCCAAAGGGGTTACCGCTTAAGCTCTTTGTCTAGGAAATATTCATATACTCTGGTAGCTTCTGATTGGTTCCTTCAAGAAATTCAGGCAACATCCAATGATATTAAAGTTCAAGTTCCCACCTATGGGAGGACCTGATTGAGGACTGTCACTTTAGGTCCAACATAACATCACTGTTCCCACCTAGCTGGGTTAAGGGTGAAATCTTCCCCCTCCCCCGCCCCGCCCAGCCAGGTTCCTGTCCAGTCAGTTCTAGGTCTTTTGATTGATTGCCTCCATGTCTGACTTCTCTTCCCCGGGCTCCATGTGGTCCCTGTCCCTAACTGCCTACCTAGCCGTCTTTTTCTGTCTCTTCATTTGGACTGTGGAAAGGCAAACCTTGGTGGATGGTTCCTCTATGGAAGATTCAAGGGCCCCCACTGACCACTCACATCCACATTGGTGTTCAGATTGTCTTCTTTTAACTTGTAGACAGGGCACGATGCCCTAGAATGAGGTTTGTGGAGATGGGAGGCTGCTGGGCACCCTGGGAGAGGGTAGAAAAGCTAATCAGAAGATTCAAAGGGCTGGATTCGCCTGTTGGAAGAAATTGCCCAGTTCACTGTGGCTCTGGGAAAGGAGAAGCAACCTTGTCTTCCTTTTGGCCTTTCATTGCTATTTACCTTACTCCTAATCCCTAATCCTTGGTAAACCTAGTACTTGGCTACTGGGCTCTTTAGTATGGACAAAACGCTTATCCATAGATTCCTCCTCCTTGTAGCTTGCACTTCATTTGTTCATCTCTAGTCAGATTTCTTTCATTCCTCAGAGGCTGAGAGCAGAGGTTTCCTGATGCCTTTTCCCTGGCATCTCTGCTTTTCCTGCTTCACCCAAATCTGTGATGGTCACGTTCATGCTGCAGAGTGAAACATGACATTTATGGGCTTGTTCTCTGCCATCTGGATACCAATCTCTCAGCTTCCCTTCTGTTAGTTATAGTTAAGAGATATCAAGTTTAGATGGAATCTATCTGTAAAGTCATCTCTCCAGCTAGATAATATTGCCTTCCATGCAACAGATTCCTGTAGAATAATGACTGCTCCTCTGGTTTAAAAACTCTTTGTGGCATAGGCCATTTAAAACAAGTTTCTCTAAGTGTAAAGTCTGGCTATAATTGTTAAACTCATGTAGCAAGTTTATGTCTAGTTAAACATCTAAAATCCTCACATGAAACAGTGGCAAGGATTTCCCTAGTTGCATATTGCTTGAGTGGCCACATTTAAACCTATCTACCCCTACTCCCTGAACATCACGATTATGGTGTGACTATTTTAATTTATGCAACTAGATACATATAGATGGAAAAACTACTTTTCAAACTTGGCCATGCAATAATGGTGTGATGCAGTCTCTTTCCTTCACAGTCTTAGTTTTATAAAATAGGCTTTTTGACCTTATGTCAGTTATTTATAGGTGTCAAGACACCATTATTCTCCACATTCTTATTAACTACAAAACAATCTTACTGCATTTGCAAGTTATAATTATACACATTGTTTTAAGATAAAGATGTAATGGTGGTAGTTACTGTTCACAGATATCCTATCTAATAAAAGAGTAATATGCAGATTGACCATCACTCCAACACACAAGATGACTGCCCCCATGTGGACACAAGATGGCCAGCAGGGAAGGGCAGATGGGAGGGACCAGGCATGAAGGGGAGGGCAGTTTGGGGGGACCCAGGGCTGCAGGGGAGGGCAGTTAGGGGCAATCGGGCTGGCAGGGGAATGGTTAAGGGGTGATCAGGTTGGCAGGCAGAAACAGTTAGGGGCAACCAGGAAGGCAGGCAGGTGAGCAGTTGGGAGCCAGCAGTCCTGGATTGTGAGAGGGATGTCCGACTGTCTGTTTAGGCCCGATTCTAAATAGCAGTCGGACATCCCTCGAGGGGTCCCAGATTGGAGAGGGTACAGGCTGGGCTGAGGGACATCCTCACCCTCCCCCCCCCGTGCATGAATTTTGTGCACTGGGCTTCTAATAATCTATATAATTACACAAATTATACACTCAGACTAAGTTCATGCATATAATACTGACACATGTAACAGCTGTGACTTAACTTCTATAGAAGAGTAACTCCTATACAACTATGAAATTCCATAATGTTGAGAAATAACAGACTAATGCCCTAGTCCACATGTTCAGTGGTTAGAGTGTTGGCCCAAGTACTATAGGGTCTTGGGTCCTGTTCTCAGTCAAGGGATGCACCTTGGTTGCAGGCTCTATCTCTGGCCCTTGTTGGGGGCATGCAGGAGGCAACTAATCAATGTGTCTCTCTCACACTGTTTCTATCTCTCTCCCTCTCCCTTCCTCTCTGAAAGCAATTAAAAACACACACACACATGTGTATGTGTATATATGTATATATACTTACATACATATATACACATACATATACATAAACATATACATATACACTTTTGTGTATATTCCAAAGGTAGTTGTAATGAATGGCATTTGTGTAGCTTTTCTCTTAATAATGCTTATTTTTTTAAAGTTTTTAAAATTTTTATTTTTTTATTCAGAGGAAGAGAGAGGGAAAGATAGAAACATCAATGATGAGAGAATCATTGATCGGCTGCCTCCTGCGTGCCCCCGCACTGGGGATCAAGCCCACAAGCCAGGCATGTGCCCCTGATAGGAATCAAACTCTGGACCTTTTAGTCCGCAGGCCGATGGTCCACTGAGCCAGATGGGCTAAGGCAATAATGCTTATTTTTAATGTCTAACAGTGGTCCGGGCAAACTGCTGCTCTGTTGACTAATGAGTTTGCCGACCACTGACCTAGACTCTCGGATTCCAATAATTACAGGCTGTTTGTTGTTCCTTGTGATTTAGCCTCTATCCAGTGGTCAGCAAACTCATTAGTTAAAAAAGCTGCAGTTTGCTGACCACTGGTCTAAGAAAACTTGTATTTAAAAAATAAAACAAAACAAAAAAAATCGCCTGTCTTTAACTTGGTCTATAAATATAGTGACTTAGTTTGGAAGCCTTTTTTCCAAGTCTAATGATTTCTATCCTTTTTTTTTTTTTTCAAACAGGATCTAGAAATAGTGTATTCCTATTTACATGGTATGGAAGCCTTATCAAACCTGAGGGAACATCAACTTAGGTAAGTCCTTTTAATATTAATTACAATAAGATGCTAGAATTTTATGTGATCATTTATTATAGTTAAGAAGTAGGATTAAAGATAACTTACTTATGCAAATCCTGCCTCTTCGAGCCTCTGACTTGGCTTTACACATTTTATAAATTGAATTCAGGTTTATGCATATAATAATTTTTTTTACATTTGTGCCATAATGATACCCTCTCTCCCTTTTACCCTTCTCCCTGTACCCTCTCACCTGAAGTAATAAATACTACTTGGAGAATATGCCAAAAGGAGCATTATTTGCCATCTTGGCAAATAAAAACCTACATCTTTGCGCTCAAGAAATGAGAATGTTTTAACTATTCAAAGAATGGTTAGGTTTGTTATGTTAGGTCTTTGTACTATATTTATTGCATTAAGTTGACATACCCCTTTCTGGAAAACATAGTTTATACTACAATTATTTTTATGTGGCTCACTCATAAATATTTTTATGTGGCTCACTTCTATTGCACAGCTATTACCTTATCGATGGTAATACCTGGCTTCATATTAAAAGATTAAAACATTTTATATAATCCAGTGAGTTCTTTTTCTTTTTCTATAATCAGAACAGAAAATAAAGGACCTTGGGAAGATGGATCACACATCTAGGACATAGTGGGAAGGTTTTGTTTCCTCTAGCTCAGTGGTCAGCAAACTGGCTCACGAGCTACATGCGGCTCGCGAGCCGCAGTTTGTAGCTCTGTTGACTAGTGAGTTTGCCAATCACTGCTCTAGCTGGTTGTGAAACCAGCAGTTTTTAATTATGAAAGGAGTGCTTTTTCTATATAGTTCCCCTTTAATCTTTAAACACTAATTAATTTGTGAGCATGTAAATTTCATATTTAGTTGTTAATTGAAAAATGTGTCAAGAGGATTGACTACTTCTAAAATTAAAATTTTAATGAAAATCGTTTAAATTAAAGTAGATTGCAGGTTAAGTGTTTAAAAATTCCGTCAAGTTTTATTAGAAAGGGCAAAACCTTTGGGAATTTAGAAGATGGCTCAAATTAAAGCAAGAATAATTTTTAAAGTGTGTAACTTTTATTACATATTTTTTAATGCCAACTATTCAAAGAAATAAAATTAGCACCAACTGTTGATTTAATCAAAGGCAGTTAATCTTCATATGCAGATGAATGAATTAATATGGATATGTAAATATTGGTTCTCATGCGTATAAAAGCATACATGGATAAGTAGATGTAATGATTATACTGAATGTACAGTATATGTAGTTATTATTTAGATACTAGGAATTCTATGCAATAGAAAAAGAAAAATTTTAATACTTACAGGAATGTTCAAGATTACAAAAGTAGACATAATAAATAACACAGTGAAATTCCATCTACTTTTTAACCAGCTTTCGCACTATCAATTTCCTGCTATTCCAAAGGTAAATTTTGATTAGAAATAACTGATGAACTCAAGGGTATAGTTTAGTCTATTTATACCTTAGAAAGTCTGTTTTGGAGACTATACAGTTTTGTTTGTTGGCATGAATTTACAGGGAGGAGGAGCCTTTAAGATGTTTATCTTATTTTGCTTATGTTAAAAAGTCATTTGTTTCTCTTATTTGTGGAAAACATCAGCGGAAACTATGTTAAGTTCATTTTTAGAGCAAGAGCAGAATATCCAAATGAAAAATTAAAAAATTAGGTTCACATAAACTCAGTAATTTGGATAAACTGCTTTATAATAATAACCATTTCTGGGAAAAATACATCATATTTTTGTTATATTTAAAGATAAAACAACTTTTGGTACTTCTTTCATTTGGTAGAACATAGTCATATAGAAGATTTTATCATGATTTTTCTTTTATGGAATCAGTTAAATTTATTTATCCAGTCAACAGTTATTCATTGTATGTCTACTATATGTTAGACACTGAGGTAGGCCATGGAGATATAGCATGTAGTTGGCCAAACTGCTGCTTTTGTAGAGCTTACTGGTACATTCCTAGTGCGGCAGACAAGATTTAGGGAATGGATCAATTAATGTTGCTTTATTCAGATGTGCTGGGCCTGGTAAGCATGGGTGCTGGTAATATGGGCTAATATTTACATAAGTTCCTTTGAGTTTTTTAAATAAAAGTTTTATTACAGGATTAAATAGAGAACAGTTAAGACTTCTACATAATACAGTTTTCTAATTTTAAGGGGGACAAAGAAGCTCTCAAGATTTTCAGACTGTTTATTCAGTAACAGGCAGAAGAACAATGGTAGACTTCAGCTGAAGGGCGGGGGGACATGACACAGGCTTTTATTGGAAAGCCTGGGCTTTGTGCACTATTGTGGCCCATTCACATGTCAGCAATAGATTCGGAGCAGCTGATTGGCTGTGTTTCTATATGATCACACACTATGCAATGTGAAGGTTTTCAGATCTTCACTTAAAAATTATATATTTTCAACACAACTTTATTTCTTAAGTATTTACTCTCTTAACCTATATGTATTAGAAGCAACATGTTGGCCAAAGGGGAAGAGGATACTATAGTTAGGAGGAGAGACCAAAATTTCTATGAAGCAGAGTAAGTATCAATGTTGGAAACAAGAGCCTGCTGAACTATATGCAGATACTCTTCAGCGTTATGGAGGAGTGTAATTCATATTATATGGGAACTTTTAGATGATCACCAAACAACTAAATTAGTGTTATATATTCTTTAGGAATTTAGTAAAGATCAACATACTTTTGATAAAACATTCCCTAGCAATATTTAAAGATAAAACAACTTTTGGTACTTCTTTCATTTGGTAGAACATAGTCATATAGAAGATTTTATCATGATTTTTCTTTTATGGAATCAGTTAAATTTATTTATCCAGTCAACAGTTATTCATTGTGTGTCTACTATATGTTAGACACTGAGGTAGGCCATGGAGATACAGCATGTAGTTGGCCAAACTGCTGCTTTTGTAGAGCTTACTGGTACATTCCTAGTGCGGCAGACAAGATTTAGGGAATGGATCAATTAATGTTGCTTTATTCAGATGTGCTGGGCCTGGTAAGAATGGGTGCTGTGTAACCAAAAGGAGGTGGTAACATTTGAGCTGGGCAGGGGGGCTAATGTCTCTGCAGTGTAGATGGATCTCAGATGCTCTGTCATGGGAACAGGTTTCAGATATGAGAAAACGGGTCTGGTAGCAAAGTAAGATAGACTAAGTAATTATAGTATAATAAGTATAGGCCCTTGTATTCAAGATTTAGAAGTTTGTACTTTGTCCTAAAAGTGGTGGAAATTAAGAGTAGAGGCATGACTTAACATCTGCGAAGATCTGTCTGGAAGTTATGTGAAGAATGGACAATAGGGAGAAGCAAAAAAATCTTCATTTGTAGTCCTGGGAATAGATAATAGTGGGAAAATTGTGGCTCATCCTAGGTTTTCACAGGGGAGATGGTGAACATGGTCAGTGTGAGAGGGTAATATTTTGGAAACACATGCTGGCAGAAAGATGGAATGTGAAGAAAACAGAGGAGTCAAGGATATGAGGCCTTCAGGTTTTGGGACTAAACAATTGGGTACTGATTGTGAGAAAGCAGATTTTAAGGGAAGAAGTTCATCTGTTTTGATATTTTGAACATGAAATGGTCATGACATAGCCAAGTGCCTGTCTTGGTGAGAGATTCAGTCTGGGGCATTGCTGTGAAAGTCATCAGTTTATAGATTAAATTTGTAATCACAGATTGGATGAGGTTACATGGTGCAGAGGAGAGCTTGAAGGGCCCTGGAGGTGATAGATAACCTTTAGAAGTCGGGTAGAGGGATGGAGTGGGGGACACATCCAAAAGAAACAGAAAAAGTGACTAATAAATTATAAGAAAAACCTGGAAGTCTCCAGAAGATACTGCTGTAAGGAAAAAGGAGTCATCGGTGCTGCGGAGGAGTGATTAAGATGACAGAAGGATAAGGATAGAAAGGATTTAGATAGCACAGAGGATGCTGATAATGCTTTAGAGCCTTTTCTTTGGAGTTTCAGGAACCAAATGGTGGGGGAGTGGGAAGAGGATGAGAAAAGGGAGATAGTGTATAGACAACACTAAGAGGAGAATTTCTGTCATGGGTAAAGCAAAATATGGATAATAGCTAGAGTGGGATGGGGGGATCAAGGAAGGTGTCCCCCATCCATACACAGTAGATAATGCTAAGATGTGTTTCTATGTTAAATTTGGTGATTCAGGAGAAAGGGAGAAATAGATGGTGATGGAGGAGAAGGAGGTGAGTTTTTAGGAATACAGGGTCTTACGTAGAAGAGATGAGATCCAGTGAAGAGGTTGGGGCAAGGGCCCTTCTTTTATTCCAACAGGAAACAAGGCAGAGCCTGTTATTTGATTTAAGACCAGCTGTTTTTAGACCCATCACTGGTGACTGTCATCCTTTTCTACAAGGAGTTCATGTGGTTCTGTCCATGAAAGAAAACTGTATGTTCTATGGTGTGTGTTCAAGATTCGATGCTACCTCTTAGAGTTGTGCCATTCAGCTTGAATGTCTGGAGTACAGGATTGAGAGGATAAGAAGGAACTCTAAAATAGGGTGGTTGTAGCAGAAAGAACAAGGAAAAACAGTAGCCAGGAGAGTTGTTTTCCAGAGAAAAATCAAGAGCATGTAGTATTTATTGGATTTAGCAAACAGAGGGAAGGAAGATGGGTGGGGGTGGAGCCCAGTGTTTCATGGACTGGAGGCTAGTAAGTAGCCTTATTGACCAGAGGCGGTGTTGTTGAAATAGTCACTTATGTAGACAACTTTTCTATGTACTAGATCCTCCACAAGAAGACATGACAACATCACTCTATTCTGCTTTGCACTTCTCTCTTTTTGGGAAATATTACTTGGGCTTAATGTAATAGGTTTCTTTTTGAAGATTCTGCTCTTGAGGTACTTTTGAACATTTAAACATTTATTCATGTTTTCCATAATTTACATAATTTTTTTCCTCAGGGATGAATCAGCTGAAACAACAGTTCTTCAGAAGTTGTAAAGCCTCCATTTAGTCATTAGTCATAAAAATACTGAGTTAATAAAAGCCTACTTTTGTCTGAAATGCCATACTTTTAAAGTAACATTAATGTTGAGCTGTGAATGATGTCATCACTTTAAAAATTACTAGTTTTTCTTTCTAAGGTTCCTTCTCATTTTCGGTTTACTTTGGAGAACATGAATTTGTCTAAATGTCATTTACAAAGTATAAAAAACATATACAAGTTTGTTCTCTATAAAATAAATGTGACACAGTTGACATCTAACAAAATGTTGTGTTTTTTTCCCCCTAGCATCTCTTTACCAGATTTTATTTTATTTTGTTAAGCTCGGTACCAAAAATATTAATCTTGAGGCTAGTAAGTGACTGTGACAATTGATAAGTAATCTTACCTTTCTAGGCTACATGGCTCATTTGTGCTTTTAAACTATTGGTGTGATTTTTTCATGATAGATGTTGAGCTCATGTCTTTTATTTCTTTTACAGGTTAATGTGTGAAACTGTGAGATATGAAAGACACGAAGCAAATGAAGTTTTATACTAGTAGGTGTTTTCTTTCTCTTTGTATAATGTATAATGCAGTAACTAAAGAATCAAAGAAGTAGTAGTACCAGCCTGTTGTGTCAGCATTACATTATTTTTGCATTAATTTATTTTTCATAGTGTTGAAATGTGAAATATTTCAGCTATTTCTGACAAAAGTAAATGTTTACAGTTCTTAGCTGATAACTTCACATCTGTAGCTGTACCTCTCACGTGTGATTCAGAAGTATTCTTTCACATTATGCAGTATATTGACATTTTTATCATTATGAAATAAGAAGTAGTGTAGTCTTTTTAACAGAACAAATGACATATTCCTACAATTACACCAGAGGAGATGTAAAGGTAGCATAAATATCATATTTTCACTTATAGTCTTTCAGAACCAGAAAAATAAGTTGCCCACATCTCTTTAAGTGTAGTTTCTTCTTTAAATAATATTGACTTTTTCCAGATGTGAAACATATTTTTTGAAAATAATCACAACTCATTTTTTAAAGAATGTGATAAACATACAGTGGGTAAACATTATGTTAGTGTATGTAAACTGTGACTTACCAGACATTTTATTTTGTTAATAACGTTTGCCATGACTGATGGTTGTTCTGTTGACTTTCCTTCCTGTTTTCCAAAGTAGTTATTAAATAATTACTTTCCATGCCTATTTTAGGGAGTATTTATTGAAGTAAATAAAACACAGCTTCTGCCATTAAGGAAGCTATAATCTCTTGAGGGAAGTAGAAGTAGAATAAAAGGGAATCAAAAACAACAAAAACTAACCAAGATGACTGAGGATCCAGGCATGTACGAAGGGCTGAGGAAATGCAAGGGAAGGCTTGAAGGAATGGGGAGCCTCTCAGAGAGGCGACCCTTTGAACTGGCCTCAAAAGTGTGGCCACTGCTCTAGAGACACTTTCTTGGCGGAAGAAGCAGTATATACAGTGACACAGAGAAAAGAAGGGCCTGGCTGGATGTTTTGAACATTGTGGCAGGGTTATTAGGGTCAGGATCTGAGTCAAGAGAAGAAAGAGGTAGGCTAGGCATACTTTCTTGTGAATGTGTAATTAAAAATAAAGTGGGGGGGGGGTGTCCTTGATTCTTTAGGCAACTGAAAATGAGTATTTCCCCCCCTCTTACAACATTTTATTGTGGAAAGTTACAATTGTACCCAATGTTGGAGACAATAGCAGAACAGAACCCCATGTACTCAGTGTCCAATGTTGTCAATTGATAGCCAATTATGTTTCATCTTTTACTCCCTCTCTCCCACAACTGTATTATTTTGAAGTAAATCCAGACATAGCAATTCATTCATATTTATTTTTATTATATTTTTTAAATATATTTTATTGATTTTTTTTTACAGAGAGCACTTCCTCTCTGTAAAAAAAAATCAATAAAATATAGAGGGATAGAGAGTTAGAAACATAGATCAGAGAGAAACATTGATCAGCTGTCTCCTGCCCCCACTAGGGACATGCCCACAACCAACGTACATGCCCCCGACCGGAATCGAACCTGGGACCCTTGAGTCCATGGGCGGACGCTCTATCCACTGAGCCAAACGGGTCTCGGCCATATTTATTTTGATATATATCTTTATAAAGACTTTTAAAAAACTTGACCACAATATTATCAAGCTTAAAAAAATAATTCTTTATGTCAAGAAAACATTCAAATTTCTTTGTCTCAGAAAAATTTTTTTTCAATGGTTTATTTATATAAGATCTGAATAAGATCCTTCCGTGGTGATATCTTTTTAGAGTCTCCTTTTATTTTATTTTTTAAAAATTTATCTTTAATATTAATATTATCTTTTAATCTGTAGCTTGGTGGCCAGTTTTCCAGCAGCAAAATGATGTGGCCCAACATCTTCCAACCCCACTCATCCCCTCAAGGATACAATCTTATCTGTGCCTGTTTGAAAATGGGAAGGGTGGATTAGGTTGAGTGCTGGGCAGGGCAGTCAGTAGGGAGACAGTTACATAACCTGAGGTCACAAGTGCTCGCACTGACTCAAAGACTGAAGGAATGGGGATAATAAGGGTGGTTTAAAAATATATATACAGGTGGATACGGTCTAGGATGATTCACTGGTTCTAACTTACGAAACTTAATCATCTAGGGGATTTTTTAGCAGGAAATTGAAAATATCCTTCTAGGGCTTGAAAGAACATATATCAAGTATATAAGAATAGTAAATAACCAAGACATAATTAATGAGAGAACTAACACATAAGGCAAATGCTTTTTAACACTGAAGGAATTAAGCTGTAAATAACTTAGAATATTTGCTTCCTTTAGGAGCAAGTAAAAGCTATCAGTGGAATGGGGTGTACAGATGGCAGAGTTGGAAATCTCTGATGAGTATTATTGTCATTTATTGAAACAATCTAGTGATAGTAAGCATCAACTTTCTGTTATTTTGTCATTCCCTCTGAAACATGGTTTTGGTAGCATTGATGATGATGTAATAACAAACATTCTACAAGCACTCCCTACGCCCCCCATATTCTAGTAAGTGTTTTAGGTGCGGTCATTTACCCACTCCTTTAGCTGTCTTGTGAGGTGGATATCATCACCCCAATTTTACACATGAAGGAGCTGAGGCTTTGAGAGGATGAGGAACTTACCCAGAGTCTCACTGCTCTAAGTCAGACCTGGCTTTGAGCCCAGACGTGGTGATGCTGCAGCCTTAGCAGTTACCCCACTCACCAGCATTTTCTAGCCTTTTCCATGTCACCATGAAAATGGCACCAGGACACAAGGTGGTAGATCTTGAGAACATCTTGCTAAGTAAAATAAGTCAGAAAGAAAATGTTAAGAACCATATGATTTTACTCACATATGGGATATAAACTGAAAGCAACAAAAGAACAAACAAGAAAAACAAAAACTCATAGGCACAGACAAACAACAGTATGGTGGTTCAGAGGGAAGGGGGATGGGGATTAGTAAAAGGTAAAGGGGGTCAAATATGGTCACAGGAGATCATTTGACTTTGAGTGGTGGGCACACAGTGCAGTATACAAATCATGTATCATATACATTTATACTTAAAACACATGTCCTCTTATTAAACAAACAACTAGAGGCCCAGTGCATGAAAACTCATGCACTGGAGTGGGGGGGTCTCCCAGCCCGGCCTACCCCCTCTCACAGTCCAGGAACCTTCAGGGGCTGGATGTGACCTGGCGATCAGGGAAAAGCAATGCCTCCATCACACCTCTGCTGCTGCCACTGCCTGCAGCACAAGCCTTGGCCGGCTCTGGTTACCTGAGCCTTGGGCTGGCCCTGGGCGGCTGGGAGCAGCCATCTGAGGCTTGCCTGTGCTTCGGGCTGGCTCTGGGGGGCTGAGGAGACTGGGCACCACCATCTTTGAGGGTGGGGCAGTCAGCATATTCCCTCTTTATTGGCTGTGGGCACTGCCATCTTTGAGGGCGGAGCAGACAATTAACATATCCCCTCTTATTGGCTGTGGGTGCCACCATCTTTGTGATAGCATGAGTGCCAATTAGCGTATTCCTTCTTTATTAGATAGGATGTCACCCCAATAAATTTAGTTAAAAAACAGGAAAATAAAAAAAAATGCTAATTCTTGTATACCTGTGAGATAAGCACATCATCTTTCCCTAGTGCTAGCCTCCTCAGTGGGGGAGGGGCAACTACATCCCAACAGCAGCTCTGCCTTCATTATCCTGACTCTGGCAGCTTTTATTTATTACTCATTTAACTTGAAGGTAGGTTAAATATACCTAGGTATGTTTTTCTTTTATGTCAGTTTAGACAGTGACTATGAGCTATACTGATGGTGCAAAGCAATGTTTTAGATGATCCTGAATTGAAGTCACTTAGGCTAGAGTGTAAGATGAGAGTTAATAGTAACAATTGCTCATTTTTGACTAGTGAGAATTAAGTGACATGTTAGTAAGCAATGAAAAGTCTGTGGGTGTTCAGTTGATCAGGACTTCATAAGACCAAAAATTCAGAGACTAATTGTAGATTGACTTAATCAGATTCCCAGTATTTGGCTGATCTTGTGATAAAAGATAATTATATCATCATTTTTTTCTGTGATCCTTGAACCAACACGTTTCTGCCCTTACCGATTTGTGTAGGTGCAGTTTTGAAAATGAAAGAACCCTTGTATTTGTGGTGTATATAAAACTGTGATAACTAATACCACCCCTCTTTTTGGGACCTGTTGTTATTACCTCACAGGGAAATGACTTGTCTGTTCTTGTTCTCCTTGAGCTTAAAGAACATTGTGAATATCAAAGACATCAGACTTTGTTTTTATGACCAAGAGATGATTACTCATTTTCCTTATTAATATGCTGGTGACTTCTAAGTCTATGGTTTTAACAATTTTACCAGGTAAATATAATATCCTTTTGATCTACCTCTGTGCCTCAGTTTTCTCATCTATAAAATGGAAACAGTAATCTTAGTGCCTACTTTTAGTGTTGATGTGAGGATGAGATGAAATGCTTTGCATGAAATATTTAGAACAGTGCATACATAGAATGTGCACAAAACATTAACTTCCAGCATCATTGTCATTGTCATCCTTCTGATAATTTACATTTTGGTCTCTCAGCTTTTTTGATTGCTTTAAACTTTTGTTAGGAAAGAATTATGGTCGTGATGCTCTAACTCAGCAGTTCTCAACCTGTGGGTTATGATCCCTTTGGGGGTCGAACGACCCTTTCACAGGGGTCACTAAGACATCCTGCATATCTGATATTTACATTACGATTCATAATAGTAGCAAAATTACAATTATGAAGTAGCAATGAAAATAATTTTATGGTTGGGGGTCACCACAACATGAGGAACTGTATTAAAGAGTTGTGGCATTAGGAAGGTTGAGAACTACTGCTCTAACTTCCATAGTGTTATTGTTTTAAACAAAAATAAACAGGACGATAAAAATGCCACTTTAAATGGGTTCCGATAAAATTGGATTTTTAAAAATTTAGAATCGCCCATTTAGAACCAAGCTGTATTTGTTTGCACTAGAAAGTTACATAAAATTAGTGGAATTTTACACAGTGGACAAGAAGATGAAGTAATTTCTCTCTTCCTTACCTACTGTATACTAGCTGTTTTGCAGGATTGGCAATACTATGGTGGATAATGACAATTTCTAACCTGAGGGACTTGAAGACATCTTTATTTAATAATTTAATCTGAAATGAGTCCCCTCCTCCCCTCCCCTCCTTCCCTTTTGTGGGGAGTAATCCTCACCCGAGGATATTTTTCCATTGATTTTTTAGAGAGAGTGGAAGGGAGGGGAGAGAGAGAGTAACATTATGGTGAGAGAGACATTGATTGGTTGCTTCCCGCACATGCCCCAACCAGGCCTGGGATGGAGCCTGCAATCGAGGAATGTGCCCATGACCCCTCAGTCCATGGGCTGACGTTCTTACCACTGAGCAACCGGTTAGGGCCAGTATTTTTCTTTAATGGCCATCCATCTTCATTGTTTCAGATTAATATATAGTTACATTTAAAGTGTTAACCGACCCCCCCACCTCACCCCCTGGCTGGTGCTGCATACTGGTTGAGTGTCAACCCATAAGCAAAAGTTCTTCGGTTCTATACACAGTCAGGCACATGCCTGCATTACTGGCTTGATCTCCATTAGGGAACATGCAAGATGTTTTTTATCTCTCTATCTCCCTCTCCCTCTAAAAAAATCAATAAACACACACACACACACACACACACACACACACACACATTTATATATAATAAAGTGCTAAAACCTTTGGTTCAGAAATTCAGCCATTAAAAAATGTTAAGTGTATACCCACACTGCAAATATGAGTAACTCTGCACCTAAATGCCCATTTCCCACATAGACTATGTCTGCCTGAATGCTTTGGTTTTCTAGAGTTTTCATGGCAGTTTGTTAAGTACTTTACCTCTGTTATTGCAGGAGAGGAAATTATTCCTGCATTAGAAAGAAAAGGCTGCATGGAGGCCTATTGAGTCTTAAAGCATTTTCATTTAAATCTAAATGTGCAGTTTAGGACCGAAAGCCTCAGCTGCACTCTCATTGCTTTAGCAGTCTTTTCACTGTTGGCTTGGTTTCCTGGTTTCACAGCAGCTTTTCCAGATCACTTCTCTGCAGATCCACCAACCCAGTGCTGCGGGCTTCATGCTCTCCCACGTGTCCTCCCGCCAACTCTGTCGCAGCTTCACTTTCTGTTCACAGTCTTGTTCATCTGCAGCTGCATTTGCCCCAGCAAAGGGGGACGGGGGAAGGGAGGGATACAAATAATTATTGAACTTTTTGATAAATCTGGTAACAGAAACAGTGTGTTTGAGAAAAGGATCAAAATTATTGGTATCTGAAAAACCATCTGCAAAGTGGAAGTTCTTTTTTAAAACGATGGGACACTTTGTTCATAGGAAATCCTACTCAGTTCAGCATAGTCTCTCTTATGGTGGAAAAAGGGCTGGACAGCTGAAGTCTCAAGGGGCTTGCAAAGTGCGCACTGAAACTTCCTATCTGAAACGCTGGAAAGGACAGAGGGTGATTTGTTGTAATTAAGCAGTCATTTTCACTTCGGTTTTTGGCATAATTGTATATTGGAGAGTACACGTCTAAGCTAGTCTGAAGAGTATAATGACAGCAGAGGTGAGCAAAAATGAGGGCTTCAATGAGAGAGGCTTTGAGGGGCACCGACCAAATGTGATAGTAGGTTGTGGAGAGAGGAAGAAACTCAGGAGGACTTTTTGTTTCCTGGTCCTAACCCTTTGGTTGGATGATGTTGCTGGGACAGTGGATACAAGAAAAGAAACAGCTGTTTTTCTAGTTTGGGTCACTGTGGCTGTGACCCTCTGGGAATCCTTGCTAGTTGTCTCCCCTGAGTTCTTGGAAATTGTGATAGTCTTCATTTTATTTCCCTTTCTGGCTTTTTTTTTTTTTTTTTTTTTTGCTTATACTTCTTTAATGGCCATCCATCTTCATTGTTTACTATATAGTTACATTTAAAGTGCTAAACGCACTTACTATAATTCTTTCAGCCGCTTAGTCAACTTGTAAAACTGGATAGGAATTCTGTCTCCATTTCTCCCCGATGCCAGCAGCTTTCTTTGCGTTGAATATGAAATAGCATTCTGGGTTGTAGAATGCAACCGTTCTTCTAAAATATCCCCCCACATTCAGTGTTGATGTTACATGTAGTCTCAGTTGTACCTGACCCCTTCTGTGACCCATGTATCACCCCTTCTCTGTGAATGGTCTTCTTTGCCATTGTGTCTGGACATGTTATTGGTGTCTTATCACCCATTCTTATTGATCATGTGATTGTCGACTTTGTGCTTCTCTGTTTTATTGGTCTTGTTTTTGTTGCCCCTGTTAAGCATCGTACAGGTGCTTCTTCACTCCTGGGTCACTCTGGCTTGTGCTAATGCGATTATTGCACTTGCTCTGCCGAAGGAGGAGGATTCCCATCCTGTCCTTCCAACGCCTTCCTCTTGCCATACTTTGTTGGGATAAACTCAGAAAAGCACTAACTTCCAGTCCCAAATTGTTTGGATTGTATATGTGTACTATTCTTTCTGTTCCTATTTGTTTTCCCACCCCCAACTTCCAAATACATCGATGTATGTATTTGTGGCTTGTAGGAAGCTCATTATGCTAGCTAGCTCCGTATCTTCTGCCCTCAGCCATCTCCCCCACTCCCGACACTATGCAGATAATCGTTGCTTTTGCTTTCACTAGCATTTATTTTATGCCGGATTTACTCCCGGCCATATGTTGTTTTTTCTTCAGTTTCTTCTGGGATATCTTTTTCTTTTGTGCAACCTCCTCTTCTGGTTTAGGAACCATCTGCTTCTTTTAAGTAGGATCATCTCCATGTGTCAGGGGGAAGCTCCTGTAGAGGTTAATGCTCCCATGAGCTCTGTAAGTTCTACACAGCATCTTGGGAACTTTGCTCCTGAATGTGCCCAGTAACCAGAGTCTCTACATCTAAATCCTTAAGCTCTGCATTACTCTCTGTGTTTTTAAGCATGTGCAGCAAAAATTCAGCACTCTCTTTTTGGGCCACTGATCGATCTTGTGTCCAGCTCCATTGTTTTTGGCCTGGGCACACCCACCAACTCCACCTTTGTAACAACAAATGGCACACAGTGCTTCCTGAAGTGACGTCCTTCAAGTTCTTGGTGGCTTTTTGGATATTCACATCCTTGAAGGCCTGGGCAGTTTCATGAGTGTTCTCAAAATGAACACAGCCCTAGTTGGTTGGGCTCAGTGGATAGAGTGTTGGCCTGCGGACTGAAGGGTTCTGGGTTCTGGGTTCAATTCCTAGCAAGGGCACATGTCTGGGTTGCAGGCTGGATCCAATAGAGGGTGTGCAGGAGGCAGCTAATCAATGATTCTCTCTCATCACTGATGTTTCTTTGTCTCCCTTTCCCTTCCTCTCTGAAATCAATAAAAAATACATTTAAAAAAAATGAATGCAAAGATCTGAACCTCTTGTTTTGCATGATTTTGTGTGTTTTTTCACGGTCAAGTGAGTAGCAAACAATTTTCAGAGGTCACCTGAGGCCACCTACAAGAAAGCATGCCACTCCCATTTTGTTAGTCTTTTCTTAACTCCCTGGCCTTCAATGCCATATGCAGCCTTTTTGGCTGATTGGGCTTCTCTTAAGTTTTCTCATTGTAGTAACAGCTGAATGAAGTGGCTTTTTCAGGTTACTTTTTTGCCCTCTAATAAGCGCCTTTGCTGATTTAATCAGTTTTCTTTTGATTTATTAGCTTATAATTCTTTCAGCCGCTTTGTCAACTTGTAAACTTAATCACTTGTATTAGCTTCCTGCTTTATAGATAGGAAATGTGGAGTGGCCCACACAGCTCTGTGATGGGGAGACCACACCACCTTGTGGACTTGTAGGATATTACTATGGACGTGTTTTAAGCCTAGCTTCATTTCTCCAGTTACTGCAATATTGAAACACACATCTTTGACTTGCAGACCTCTTAACACTGTACCTGAGTTGATGTCTATTCAATTATTCATTCCTTTGTTAAGAAAAAGCTAAATGCCAGTTGGGCATCCTGTAGTGGATGTGTTGGGGGTACTGATGAGCTAGAGAAGTTTAAAAGCTAATGGGGAAGACTCCTAACATAAATCATTAGGAGACTCTGGCAGCTGCTTAAGAGAATGTACAGGTGCGCTGGGGACCCACGAGGAAAGCGACTCATTTTATTTGGACGATACTGAAATACTTCTCAGGGGCAGTGTTAGTTAACCTGAAATTCAAAGGATGAGTAATAAGTTTATGAGACAAAGGGTACTATTTAGAAGCTGGAACAGCGGGTTTATTCAAAGGCCTGGAGGCATAGGTAGGAAAAAAGTGTAGAATAGCTGAATGGGGTGAAGTTTGCGGCATAGGATATGTTGGGGTATGAAGCAGAAAGTGAAGTTGTAGGTTGGCCCTTTCAGGGAATGTTGTACAAGAGGAAAAAAGATGAAGAGAACTGGTATTTTTTTTTATGTACCAGTGGATGTAATATATCCACATATATTGTTTCATTAAATCAAAATATTGAAGAACAAAAATTTGATGTCCTCATTTTACAGTTGAATAACTAGCATCTCAGAATTGAACTTCACCAAGATTCATGACTAATATGAGAGGTATATGTTTCAAAACCTTCGCTCTTTGCATGGCAACATATTGCTTACCTTACATGAGCAAGGGGTTAGGACTGTCTCCTATTAAGGACCCTTGGGTCATAGGAAAAGCATGTCATGATCAGGCTTAACCTGAGTAAACACTAACTGAGACAGTGTCCAGTTTCCATGAGGTGTAGTACCATTTCTATCTAAAAGGATGTTCGGTATTATAAAATAGAAGAGATTAGATGGGATAAGTATTTTGGAGTTTGGAAAATGGCGATTGAGAATATTTTTTATTAAATGAATAGGGCTTGAGCCATTTACATAACGTAGCTGTTTTCTATCTTTTTCATCTCATGGCACATTTAAAATAATTACTAAAAATCTGTGGCACATCAAGAAATATATCACAGTTTTTGCTGTTCTGACAAAAAAAATAGGTATAATTTTGATTGTTCACACCAAATGGTTATTTTTATGTTGACTGTTGACATTTAAAAATTTTTTAAAATAAATTTTTAGTGATTTCAGAGAAAAAAAAAGGGAGGGAGAAAGGTAGAAACATCAATAATGGGAGAGAATCATTGATTGGCTGCCTCTTATATGTCCCCTACTGAGAATTGAGCCCAAAACCTGGGCATGTGCTCTGACTGGGAATCAAACCATAATCTCCTGGTTCATAGATCAGTGCTCAACCACTGGCCGTGCTAGCTGAGCTCATTCTTTTAAAATCTGACAATCTAGTCCTAGCCTGTTTGACTCAGTTAATAGAGCATTGGCCTGCAGATGGAAGGGTCTCAGAGTTCGATTCTGGTCATGCATGGGTTGCAGGCTCAATCCCCAGTAGGGGATGTGCAGGAGGCAGCCGGTCAATGCTTCTCTCTCATCATTAATGTTTCTATCTCTCCCTCTTCCTTCCTCTCTGAAATCATTAAAAATATATTCTTTAAAAAATTGGCAATCTAAGGAAAAAGAGGTCAGTGCTTCTGAATAAGTAGTCACCTATTGCATGTTTTAAAAAAATCTTGTGGCACACCATTTGAAAATCACTGCCCTAAAGGTATAATGTGATGTAGGAGGTGGAGGGAGGCAAACATCTTGGGCAGATTGGTAGTTTGGGGAAGGAACAGACAGGACAGCAGCAAGTCAGCAGGTGTGGGTTTGAATTTTGAGGAGCAGAAGGAAGTAATGCAGAAAAAGAGAGGGGCGGCATTGTTTGCCTCTTCCCCATTATTCCAAGTCATGGGCAACAAGGATCATTCATTTGTGATCACTTCAGAGTCCTGTCCGATTATGGCCACAAGATGGATTGAGCATTTTGTGATGGTCTGTTTATATTTTGTCTGCTTGTTTTGTTTGGCTTTATTCATTCCTCCCTGTTGATGACAATTAAATAAAAAAAAAAAAAAAAGCCTTTCTGAGTGACTTGTCATACACACCTGGGCTTTTATGTTACTGTAGCATGGGATATATTGGAATCAAATCACTTGTCCATTATAATTCTTAGCTTGGTCTAAAAATTGTAGGTCTTTTCTAACTGTCCATTTTTGCTGATCAGAGAGACTTGCAAAGTGCTACTTTGCTATGTGTACTTATTTAATCTTTACGTTTCTCTTTTTTACCTATTACTGGTGTTACAAGACTAAGGCCATTTGGAAATGCTCAGTCAGGGTTATTCCAAGATTTAACTTTTGCCATTTCAACAACCAATGAAGGAACTCTGTAGCTCACCATTTTAAAACATACAGCAGGTATTTGAGAAAAATTGAAGTAACCTTAGTGAATTAAACACATGCAACTAATTGCATAGATAGTGATAGAATTGTTTCTTTTTCTGCCATTTGTTCTTGTTTGAGGTTGGATATTGAGAAAGTTTTTCTCAAGGTTTTTTCAGACTTGATAAGCCCATACATAAAGTCAACTGAGATACTTGTTTAAGAGGTATTATGATGGCTCTCCCATCTAGTGATCAGAAACTGAGGAGGGAGGTAGGCACGGGTGTTGGGTGGGATGGATAGATCCTAGGAACATACATTTTTAAGTCTCATCCCAGGTAATTCATATGCACAGTGAAGCTTGAGAACCACTGGAAGAATAAAATGTCAGTATTATTCCTAGATAATGATGATAATATTAACTAAAAATATTAATAATTATTACAATCTTTTGTTAGATTCACTGCCAGTGTTTGCAAGTAGGATCTCTTTCATTTTGCTTTCCCTTTGAGTGTAGAAAAGCTTGATGCTGGTGCTGCTGCCAAGTACTGTCCTTAGACCTTTTTTCTTCATCTTTTATTTAAAAACAAAACAAACAAACAAAAAACAACCACCCTGAATAATCATCATTTCACACATATAAAATTGCTCTAAAGCCCTTCAGGTGACAGCTGCACTGTGGGGAGGGAGTATTTGTGGACCTTGAAGGTTATACCCCATACTGAAATGCTGCTTGCCTGAGGCATAATTGAAAGCGGGGGGGGGGGGGGGGGGGGGGGGGCTAGAGGGGGTGTGTGTGGGCTTTTAGTACAGTGATTGCTAGTAAAGCCAAGGGAATTTTCTGGATGGTTAAGACTAGTAAGACAGTTTGTGGTGGCGTAGTGGTGTGTCATAGCAAGGCCTTTGCAGGACAGAAACCAGGCGTGAGTTCAGTGGGGGATGAGTAGGAGGAGAGGAGGACTTTTCTAGTTGACAGCTATTTCAGAACATCTTTAAACAAGAGTATTTTTATAGTCTTCTAACCTGGTTTTGTAAAACTTGAATCTTTAAAGAGACAAGACAATAGTACAGGGATTACCATGATCTTATCTGGCATAGTAAATGCTCAGTGAATTTAATAAATGTTTGTTGACAGAGAGGTCATTCTCTGAAATGCCTACTCAAGCAATTATCGCTTTGATGAGTTAAAATTTGAATTTTTTTTGGAAAAAGTAGAGAAACCATCATCCATAGATAAATAAAATTATAGTAAGTGGGAGATGTTGAGAGAACCAGTTTCTTATCTTGACTTCCTTCAATCTTTTCCACGGTTTCCCTGATATTGTTGGGGTGATGGGAACAGCATCACGTTATTAGACCAGTAGGGTCAGACTGGACCCATCTGTTGGTACTTGAGTTCTGACAAGGAGAGAATTCAGATCCAAGACTCCAGCTATAAGAGAACATTTATTTAGTAAATCACAGAGGTAGAAGAAGTAATTCCTAAAGAAATGGGCTTAGGAAACAAGTTATAGAGGCAAAGGAGAAGGCTCTTGGAGCTTAGAAGTGTGGAAGGTCTACGTGAGACATGTGGGGATAGGGGAGGAAGAAGGGAAAGGCTTAGATGTGCTCCCAGGAGGGAGAGCCTGCTGGATCCTCTGTCCTAAGGGTGAGATTTTAGGGGAGGGCAGGGGAATATCTAGAATATTCAGCAGTTTTTCAGGTGTGGCCTTTTAGGGTCTAGGTCTCCACTGATTGATTGGTCACTGCCAGGGCAGGGGGTCATTAGTCATTACAGCTGGTCCTGATTGTCTGGTTTTGCTGCTTTTCTGGGCCTGGAGCTGAAGTACAACTGAATGAGGCCTAGATGTTATCCCTAGAAAGGAAAGGTCAGGGAGTCTGACTCAATGATGAGTGATATGTTAGGGAGGAAAGATCAGCCTGGGGACTAGAACCCACCTTGCAGTTGTCCTTTACTAGGCACTCAGGGCTTTCCGCCCTGGTGGCCTTTTGTACCTGGCCCATCATCCTTGTTCTGCTCATGTCTGTCTAACTGCCTACCACAATATGAAGAGTAAACGCTAGTTACAAGGTAATAAATGAATATTCAGGTACCATAATATTTGCTGTCACAGTGCTTTATCCACTTCAAACATTGGCTGTCTTTTACCTCATTGGTTTTTATTTTTAGAATATATTTTTATTGATTTCAGAGCAGAAGAGGGGGGTGGGGAGAGAATGATCCACACTGGGGATCAAACAAGCAATCAAACCATGACCTCCTGGTTCATAGGTCAATAGTCAACCACTGAGCCAGGCAGGACAGGTATTTTATGATCAGTGCCAGGAAAGTTGATTTATAAGGATTTTTTTTAATTCTCAGTGATTTTGCCTTCAAAATGGATAAATTATGTAATAACTAGTGAATGTTAAAGCCTCTATGTCACATTTAATCTAGACCTTGGTGACATTTATTCTACTTTTTAAATGTGATTGGAATCTATAGAATAGTTATTTGCATTTAATGAGCATTGCTCATTTAATCCTTATGGCAGCTCTCGTAACTTGCTCAAGCCCACAGTTAAGGGCAATCTGCCTTAACTTGTTTTCTATATTTCATTTCTGTTGACCAACCTTTGGTGTTAAGATGACCACTGTAAGAGCAGATTAAAATAACTTTATAAAATAAATCCCTTTTTTAAAAAAATCTGAGAGAAATTTATGTATGTAATTGAAAAAGAAAAAAAAATTTAATAAGGAAATAAAGAAATGGAGTGTGCTTTGTCCTTCCTTTCCATCCCTTCTGCCTGCTAGAATGTGGATATGGTGGTGAGATTTGGAGCTGCCACCTCAGTATATGGGATGGTAGCCACGGGTTGGGAATGGATGAGCCACACAATAGAAAGGGCGTGGGTCTCTTTCTATACCAGGAGGCCACTGTATCTCCCTTGGGCTGGTGGTGCCCAGGCTGTTCTGTGTGAGAGAAATGAACTCCCTTCTTGGTTAAGCCATTGCTATGCTTAGCTTTTTGTTTTAATAGTAGAGAGCCTGTTAATAAACTTGACTCTATAAAATAAAATAACTTCACACATGGCAAAAAGCACAGCAAACAAAGTCAAAGCATAAGCCACACACTGGGGGAAATGGTGCTCATGTTTTCAAAAGGTTGATGTTACTGAGTTTTAATAAATGTTTTCAGATAAGAAAAAATTACACACCTTCATAGGAAATCGACTAGAAGTTACAAATTGATTTCACGGAAAAATAAATAGAATATGGCTCACAAAATAAGAGAAAAGGGTGCTCTTATAACAATAAGAAAAATAAATGAAAAGTAAAATTAAACTAAGATATTGTTATCGAACCAGCGCTAGCAGAGCCAAACACTGAATGCCGAGGATTGCAGTGGGGAAAATATTGGCTGTTTTATGATGAATGGCACCACCCTGGAGATTGGGAAGCGAATGCTCAAAAGCAGATTATGAAGCCAAAATTAAAACCACCATTAGTGTGGGGCTCGGGGTCCGGCTGGGAGCCAATTGGTTGGAGGTAAAGTGAGGATAATAAAGCATTTCTTCAGGTCTTGAGGAAGCTCTGAGATCTTTCTAATCTCCCTCTGTCTGGTTTCATGGGATTGTTTCACCTTACGGCTCAGGAGCTGACACATAACTTAGGGCAAGACGTTATCTTTAGCCTGCCAGCGGTCTGTTAGTGAGGTCCGGGACCAGACCATTAGTCAGGTCCAGCTACTGTCTTCCGATGCCTTGCCTCAGGCCAGGGCTCTAAGGGGTATATCCTGGGAGGGACAAAAGTAGGTTTATAGTAGTGAGTAGTCGAAACAGAGCTGATTCTTGTATTATTATTTATGAATTATTGTATTACTTTCCATATGAACAACTATAAGCCTACTTTTACCCTACCCTGTATGTGTATGTAGAGAGAGATGATGTCCGGAGCTAGGATTTAAAGCTAAATCCAATCAAAGTTATAAGGACCCCTGGTTTCAATATCATTTTCATCAAGCAGATGGACAAAACCCCAAAAGTTTAATTAAAAGCCTCTGTAGTAGAAAGCCCTGTGGCTTGCCCTCACCCACTGTGTTTCAGCCTCACCACACTGGCCTCCCAGTGTGAGCTGGGCAATGTGAGCTGGTGGCCTCTGCCCTTCCACTTGAGATCCTCCTTCTTTGGTCCTGGAATGCCTGTTCCTTGGGGATCCTTCCACTTGGCTAATGCATTTCCTTTGCTCAAATGTTCTTCTCAGAGAGATTGCCCTGATAACCCATCTAAAACTGTAATACTCCACCCCCTTTTCCTTACCCTATGCTATTTTTTTCTCTAGAGCACTGACTTAAAATGTTTTCAGTTTATTATTTTTTATTATTAACTAGAGGCCTGATGCACAAAATTCGTGCAAGAGTAGACCTTCCTTCCCCCAGCTGCTAGCACCGGCTTCCCTCTGGCACCTGGGACCTGGACTTCCCTCCACAGTCTGGGCGTCGTCCGGGAGGTTGTTCAGAGGACGTTTGGTCTAATTAGCATATTATGCTTTTATTATTATAGATTATTATAGATTATCTGTATTGTCCCACCAGAATATGAGCTCCATGCAAACAGGGATCATTTTTTGTTGTTGTTCTCTGAAGTATTCTAAACAACTTGTATAGCCCTCATAAAATTTTTAAACATTTGTTAGATAAATGTAACAGAATAGGAAAGATAGTCAATAATCTCTCTATATAATATGCAAATTGTCCCTTTGGGAGTTTGACTGGGAGACTGGGAGTTTGATCGCTCCTTATGACATATGCTGATCACCAGGGGGCAGCACAGAATGAAGGAAGGCCCGGCGAGCATCTGGAAGGCCCTGATTGGCACTGATTGCCGGACAGGCCTAGGGACCCTTTCTGTGCACGAATTTCATGCACTGGACCTCTAGTATTATGGTATCAGATGGAACACTTTGTAAAGTATATGATTTCCTTACCACTATGCTATGTACTTCAAACCCATACAAAATAATATTGAGTGTAAACTGTAATTAAAGGTAAAAATTTAAAAATAAAGAAAGTAATCTGTTGTCAGCTATCCTCCAGAAATAATAGATGTATGTTGTTTTAAACTGTTAAAAAATGTAACAAGCTCCCTCAGCAGGTTTTGCTCGTGGATAGGGTGCTGACCTGTGAACTGAAGGGTCCCAGCTTTGATTCTGGTCAAAGACACATGCCTGTGTTGTGGGCTCAATCCCCAGTAGGGGGTATGCAGGAGGCAACTAATCAGTGATTCCCTCTCATCATTGATGTTTCTATCTCTCTTTCCCTCTCCCTTCCTCTCTGAAATCAATAAAAAAATGTATTTTATTAATTTTTTATTGATTAATTGGTATTAAGGTATTACATATGTGTCTTTATTCCCCCTTTGTCCCCCTACTCTCCCTTCATACCCTAACCACCCTGGTGTCTGTGTCCATTGGTTATGCTTATATACATGCATACAAGTCCTTTGGTTGAGCTCTTCCCCTTCCCCCTACCCTTCCCTACCTTCCCTCTGAGGTTTAATGATCTGATCTATGCTTCTCTATCTCTGGATCTGTTTTTGCCTCATCAGTTTATGTTGTTCATTATATTCCACAAAAGAGTGAAATCATGTAAAATGTAACAAGCTGTAATGGTAAGGCTGTGGTGAAGCAAGTAGGCAATATATTGCTAATCATCTATGGAGGATGCTATAACAAGATTTATCAGAATGTCAGGGTATATACCCTTTGGCCCAACAGTTGCACTTCTAGATACTGGTTACAGTTACTACTATATATACAAAATTACTCATTGTGGGTTTTTTTTTTAAATAATTGCATGCTATTAAAAACAACTGAAATGATTGAGTAAGGGGTTACTTATGTCAAGTATGGTGTGTTCACAAGACAGCCATCTGATGTCAAGATCTCTAAGGTTTAGTACAAAGGAAAAACACTGTAGAGTATACTGTCTTTTCTATAAAAAGGAAATAAACAATGGTGGAGTGAATACGAATAGGTGTCCATTTTTATGTGCATACTAGAGGCCTGCTGCACGAAATTCATGCATGGGGGTAGTGAGGGAGAGTGTCTCTCAGCCCAACCTGTGCCCTCTCCAATCTGGGACCCCTCAAGGGATGTCCGACTGCATGTGTAGGCCCGATCCCAGTAGTGTCGGGCCTAAACGGGTAATCGGACATCCCTCTCACAATCCAGAAATGCTGGCTCCCAACTCCTTGCGTGATTGCCCCAAACTGCTTCTGCCTGCCAGCCTGATCACCCCCTAACCACTCCCCTGCCAGCCTAATTGATGCCTAACTGCTTCCCTGCCAGCCTGATTGCCTCCCCTGCAGGCCTGGTCACCCCTCTCTGCCTTCCCCTGCAAGCCTGGTCACCCCTAATTGCTTTTCTCTGCAAGCCTGAGTCCCCCCAATTGCCCTCCCCTGCAGGCTTGATTGCTCCCAACTGCCCTCCCTTGCAGGCCTGGTCCCTCCCAACTGCCCTGCCCTGCTGGCCATCTTGTGGTGGCCATCTTGTGTCCACATGGGACAGCCATCTTGTGTGTTGGAGTGATGGCCAATTTGCATATTACTCTTTTATTAGATAGGATGCATGAAGAAGTTCTAAAAGAATATCCAAGAAGTGTGGTGGAGAAATGGGGTTGCTTGGTAGACAGGGAAAGGGTTGGGAAGACCAAGTCTTACTGTTTATATCTTTATATTTTTTGTTTTATGAAGCAATGGAAAGTATTTTCAGTTTAAAAAAATTAAACAAAAAATAAAACTGGGAATGGTCAGTATTATACATCCAAGGAACATTTAAAATATTTAAATATACTGACAAATATCCTTAGCTTATTTGGGGGATAGAAAATAATTTTAAAAATTATTCCAATTGTCAAATAATGGTATTTTTATGGACATGTTTTATACTATTTCATTGTCCTTTATGATTCTGAAAGCAATATGGGTACTACACTTTGTGCTGTGTATGTTTTGGTTTTTTGTTGTTATGGATAATCATCTAATTCTATTCTCTTTCTTTTCAGTCCTGATGATATTGGGACCTGCTGGTATATCCTTCTCTCTGGTTCCGTGTTCATTAAGGAATCCATGTTTCTTCCAAGAAGCAGGTATCGTATAGACAATCGCTAATATGTTATCCATGGAGATTGAAGTCCTCTGGCAGGATTGAGTTCTTTTGTAGAATTATTTTCTCTTCCTATTTCCTCCTCTGAAACAAAGCAAGTCAGTGCCTTGGGGTGTTAAATGCATAAATCTTAAAGAAAGGACTGTTTTATGTTGTAAACACTGTTCCAATCTTTTTAACAAAGGGCAGGAACAAAAGACATGCTGGTGACATGTCCATTTGTTACATGAACATGTCAGGCTAATTTAGGACATGTGTGTTCATAGAGAATAAAATCTGCCTCTATTACAGGCAATCTCATAAGCATCCAAAGAGAGGAAAAGAAAGTTCATTGAGACCACATGGGACTAGAAATGGAAAGCCAGGAACTGTGGTTGACTTTTCTGCCTCTCAGGACCATATGGTCTCTCAATTTTGCATCTGTCTGTGGACTAGCTTCGCGCTCTCTAAGGCTATTAATGTCTTTCTCCCTGTGACTTTGGCTTGTATGTGCCAACTGTTGATTTATGACCTTATGTCCCTACTGTTTACACCATTTGACTCTAGTGCCTGTGTCTTTTCTTTGGATTCTTCAGGCTACCGTCTGATTGGCTTGGCATGGGGCCGATGTGTTCCAGTTCCAATCAGCTATGGCCAAAGAGAGTTAGGACTCATCTGTTACAAATATGGCAGTGTGTTTCCAGGTTCCCTGAGTGAGGGTACCAGCTATTAAGTTTCAGTAGTTGTGTTTTTCAATTGTGTATTTTTCGAAATACATATTTTTATTTTGACTCAAGATTTTTAAAAATTTTAACTGCTTAAATATGTTTCTTTCAAATTATTAATTAAATATTTTATTTAAATGACTAAATTTATTAAAGATGAGTGTTCTCCCTCCTTACCTTCTATCACTTAACCCAATATTAAAATATGTTCTCGATAAATGATTCTGAGTGAGTCAAGGACACGTTAAGAATTTATTTTAAAGATGTAAGCAAATTTTTATAAAAAGAGCCAGTGAGATGGATGTGGTTAGAGAAGGCACTGAGATGGATGGTTGGCGGCCAGCATAGTCATGAGACAGTGCCAGAGACACATTGCGTCTCATGAAACACAATCTCTGGTGCAATCCCCATGCCTGTTCACCCTTCCACTTCTCAGAGATCAGATTGGCAGGCATTATTCCCTTTGGAACATGGCCCCGTGAGAAAGGGAATCTCAATTGACTGTTTGTTGTTCTTATAGTAGCAATAGTTATCGTAATAGTATTTGCATTGGTGGTGGCAATAGAAGTAATAGAGGTAGCAATGGTTGTAATAAAATGATGGAGGAAAAATAGCTTAGACTTTGGGAGTGTTTTCTATTTGCCAGGCACTATTTTAAATATTTTATATGTATTGAATTGTTTAATTTTGCAACTGTTGTTTGGAGTAAATACCATTTTTACCTGCATTAGATGACTGAAGAAACTTGGGCAGTTTAGAATTCCTAGAATTCTGCCTGGGAAGCTTGCAGTGACCCTCTGAAACAGTTCCTGTAATTCTAGAATTCTTGTTCCCAGAGGAATGGAGAATTGAACAGCAACACTTTTCTACTTCTTCAAACACAGGACCTGCTGTTTGGTTCCTAACTTGGAGGAAGGTGTAGGAAAAGAATATTTAAGGATTGGCATATTTAAAAATAAATAATGTAAAATGTAATAATAATTATATAAATGTAAATTATCACAGATAAAAAGAAGGAAAAGCATTACTTCGAATCTCTCATCCAAGATAATCAGCCTTTAAAATTTCAGTGTTTTTCCATTTTGTCTTGCATATACATGTTGCACATGCTAAAGAACATACTTTATAAATAATTTAATGTCTTGTTTATTTCAATTAATACATATATGCATTGCCTCATAACATTAAAAACTCTTTGCAAAGGCTCTTTATGCATCTTAATATCTATTTAAGGTTCAGTTATCTGAACTTGGCACAAGTTAGTGAAAGGTAAGTTATGCTCTAATGAATGTGATTTGAAATTGATGCATCTTAAAGAGAACAGAGCTAGTGTCTCCTCATCATCTTGTTTGCAAGGTCTGTTGTACAAACTCAGTCTGCAGCCCATGGCACTAGCACCCTGGAGGAGTGTGAGGTGGTCTTCCTGGACTACCAGCCATCCTCAGCTCATCAAGCAACAGTTTGTTCTAACGTGTGGAACAGGAACCTAATGTTCAGAAAGCTGTTCTTCTAGAGGAGAGAGGACTTGCAGTTCAGACCTACACATGTTTTGGACTCTATGTCTAATTATTTTAAAAGATGACATAAGTCACTCTTCCCCTGGCTGCATGTCAAATGCTTGCAAGTCAGTACGTTACTGGGTTGAGGAAAGGAATGGTGTTTCAGGCTGAGTGACGAGCTAGGACTATATATAGGTTATTCCCTCATGTTGCACCTGGTGACATTTGCTCCTTCCAAGTTGTTTATTTCCTTTGGAGATGTTGCCTTTGGCATAGTGCAGAGACTGTTTTAATGTGAAAGAGTTTCTAAGTGGCGCTTTGCTACAAGTTGACATTAGTGGGTCATATATATTTCTCTCTCCAGAAAATATTGAGGTTTAGTAGCTTAGGTATTAGTAATAGTCTGCTGGTTTTATAAAATCATGAATTCATGAATGATTCTTCACATTTACCATGATTTTATGTTAGCCTAGAAATTGGTTATCAGTTTATATGATAAGTAATTTGATCATTCTCTTGAAAATTTCGACTTATTTTGACAGGTAACTTACCCTTACTAGTTAGTTATAAATCAAAGTACTTTGAACAATAGTTTCATATTTTTTAACTATTTCTCATGACTGATAGCATCACTTGAGAAGGGAGCTACACATGGCAGGAAATCTGTTGTTTGGCTTCCAGATTTCATTAGCTATATTGAATTCCTCAATTGCCATTTAAGTCAGCCTTTTATGTTTTTTATTATTTAAAAATGTATTCATTTTAATATATTGATTGATTTTTTTACAGAGAGGAAGAGAGAGGGATAGAGAGTTAGAAACATCGATGAGAGAGAGAGATCGATTAACTGCCTCCTATACACCCTCTCCTGGGGATGTGCCTGCAACCAAGGTACATGCCCAAGGTACGTGTCCCGGAATTGAACCTGGGACCGTTCAGTCTGCAGGCTGACACTCTATCCACTGAGCCAAACTGGTTAGTGCTATAGTTCTAATTTTCTTAAAGTCTTACTTAAAAGTAAGCTCAGTTTCTCCATATGATCTGAAAGATAATGGGCAGAGATAATTTAGGAATGCAGCAAAGGTTTTTCTGATTCTCATTTAGGAACATGCCAGAGGGGATGTAGGCCAGAGATGAATATCCAATGGTGCGAACTCGTGTTTTTCCTGTAGGCAAAGTAGTGTGGTCACTAAACTGTGCAAGTTGTGTGCTACACGATTCTATGACATGCTATTGATACCCATAGTCATGGTAGGTTGATATATTGGGACAGTGATAGGCAGAAAGTAGTGAAGTATCTTGAAAAGGTAATTTTTTCTTTTTCTTTTTTGCTATTTTCTTTTATTTATTTTTAATAAATCTTTATTGTTCAATTTATAACAGATGTTCCTCTCCCCCGCCCAGCTCCCCTCCACCTGATTCCCCACCCCCCACCCCATGCCCTTACCCCCCCTACCACTGTCCTCATCCATAGGTGTAAGGTTTTTGTACAATCTCTTCCTGCACCCCTCATACCCCCTTTCCCCCGAGAATTGTTAGTCCATTCCCTTTCTATGCCCCTAATTCTATTATATTCACCAGTTTATTCTGTTCATCGGATTTTTTTATTCACTTGATTTTTAGATTCACTTGCTGATAGATATGTATTTGTTATCACTTAGTTGTTCATAATTTTTATCTTTACCTTTTTCTTCTTCCTCTTAAAGAATGAAAAGGTAATTTTTTCAAAGGCATCATTTGCAATAGCAGTGGGGCTAGGAAACAGTAGATGAAAATAATCTTATAGAAAGTTGCAGGTTTGGAAATGATTTTCTTAATGTATTTTTGGTTCTGCACAAGGGCAGGAAAATATTAATAATGTTTATTACCCTACTGCGGTCTAAATCAGTGTATTTAAGGCACTGCAATAAAAATGGTTATATACTTCAAAATTTCTCACTTCTAAAACTGCCTGGCTCTTTAAATGTTGAAGCCTATTTTATAGTAAAGTCACAATATAATAACTTGGACTGATGTTACTTTTTGGCCGCTGTCTTTGAAAGGTTGAGAATTCTAGTTTAGATATTAAGATAGGCTTAAGGCTTAGTTTTACCTTGGTTGTAGTATATTAACTCACAGAGTTAGGATCTTTTTCTACTAATATAGAAATCATTTTTACATCTACTTGCAAAAAACACACACAATACACTAGATATTAATGACAGGAAGTGCCTTGGCTGGTTTGGTTCAGTTATTAGAGCGTCATCCCTCTGACCGAAGGGTTGCAGGTTTGATTCTTAGTCAAGGGCATGTAGGTGCAGGTTCCCCAGCCCTGGTAAGGGTGCCTGTGGGAGACAACCAATTGATGTGTCTCTCTCATGTTGATGTTTCTCTCTCTCTTTCTTCCCCTCCTCTCTCCCTTCCACACACTCTCTAGAAATCAATGGGGAAAAAATATCCTCGGGTAAGGATTAAAATTAAAATAATAAAATAAATAAAGACACGAAGCATTATTGTTATATAGATACTTCTTTGAATATATGTTGGTTACAATCCTGGAAAATAATCACTCATTAAAACGTGGAGCCTGGTTTTCTCAGTTGAATCAATTTTACCATAGAGGCTTGTCCAGAGGGGCCTTTTAATACAAATAGTCTTACCATATTTAATCATAAACAATATTTTTGCTCTGACAGTAAAAAAAAAACTTTGTGTGTTTCACAAATGGAGCAATTGGTAAACAAGCTCTTCTTATCAATGTGGGGCCAGGATAGGGGCAGTAAGGTTGAAGGGAAAGATAAGCCCAGGCCGGCCTGGGCCGGCCGAAAGTCTTGGAAATTGGAAGATACCAAGAGAAGGATTGTAATTAAGCCTGGGAGCCAGAGGGATTAGGGACAAACACCTCTAGAGAGGGTTGGGGCTTCCCGTGCATGATGAGAGGGTCCAGCTGCCAGGTTATGTCAGGGCAGACGGTACAAATGCTGTGAGAAATGATGTCTCTATCTGGCCAGCACTGACCATTCAAACTGCTGAAATGCCACTAGAAGTTAGAATTGGTTCATGGGTTAGAATTGGTTCCTTTAATGTTTATGGATTCTTCTGTCTCATTCTAAAATAGATTTGGTAGAGTTCACATTTTGAGGCGTATTTCCATGTTATTTGAAACATTGATTGACACTTGTTTTAAGTCCTCCTTATTGCTGGTATCTGCAGTATGTTTTGGAGTATACAAAGGAAGCAAGATTGTCTACTCTATGCCGTCATGTAGCTTAATTTCTGGTTGGTGAGAGAAGGATGTGAAACATGAAAAAATTGCTTAGGTTTTATTAAATAATACTGTATAAATTGAGATGGGGAAGACTACTAAGTATGCAAAACCCCTTTAAAGATAGGGGTATTTTAATGTATGTGGGTGATAATTAAGGGTAGCTTTAACTTAGGGAAGTGAATTTGTAGGGGTTTTTATGATTTAGATTGCTGGGCAGTGGTTGGAGGTGAAATCTGAGTGTAGTCAAGAGCATGAGTAATGGCACAGAGATAGGATTGAGAGGCGGAGTGAAGGCACAAGAATAGGACCAAGTTATCTAGAATAGAAATGCATTTCAGGGCATAAAATAGTTGAGAAGTCATTAGTGATTTTGGCATTAATGAGAAGTCTAGTTTACAAAGCTGCATAATTTGGCCAACTGTTGGTGAATTAAGTCTCAGGTGGCATTGGCAGGAAGTTGAGAGAAGTGCGCACATCATTTATTTGTACTATGTTGAAAGGGCCCATTTGCAATTAGTGCTTCTCTTTCATTGAGACCAAATATATCCACAATTTAAGAATTAAAATTGTGCTATGGTCTTCTCCAAGATCATATTAGAGCTGGCAGCTTTCATGAAGATAAGTGGGAAAACAAGACATTTAACTAATCAGTTCTGAGAGGCTGAAATACTATTCTCATTATGATTCACATGACAAACAATGAGCTACTTGAGTTTAAAAAGCACAGGCCTATTTTATGCTTGCCAGTGCTACATGGTAAGTTAATTGATTGTGCTAAGAACTTGGTGTTTTTTATAGTAATGAAAAAGAGAGAAACAATGGGCCAATAATTCTGTATGCAGTAGAGACAGAAGACACATTACATAGTATTTCTTATTTTAGGTGAAGAGTTATATAGGATTAGAAAATTATACTCTTTAAAGAGTATAAATTTGTTATGTCATGTGACACCTTTTTGGAGAAGGGAGTGTGGCATTTTAAAAATAACTCAATAGTGAATTAAGTGATGGAAAGGCGGGTAACTTTACTGGACATTAAATTTATCCAAAAGGTATGAAGAAAATGAGATCAGAGTTCTGAAAATGGTATATTAGAAGTAAGATTGACCTTTAGGTTTGGGCAAAATCACAGCAATTGGAGCACAGATTAAGCATAGAAGGGAAAGAGTGGTTATTGAAGAAGGAATGGGAAAAATAAAATAAATTAAAAAATCACAAGAGAAAAAAACGATAAATCATCTTAAACTGTTCTCACTGAGTTTTACAAATGATGTTTTGGTCTTACATACTTTCCCTCCTGTCATGGGAAGAAACAGGATTAAATGAGGTGATGCATAAGTTAAGAAGTTTTCTTTATAGCCAGCATTGTTAGGAGCTGTTTATTTCTTTAAATGAAAAAATGTGTCCCTTACCTTCCACGAGAAAATGTAAGATCTTGTTAAATTTATATTTGGAATGACCTAAAGTTAGTGGATGATGGCAGAATTAGTAAGCACTGAAAAGTTGGATAAGAACTCATAATCTCAGGCATTGTCTTATACTATACATTATCACATTATTTTGTAGAAGCAGTTGTTTGGGAGCCTGTATATAGTTGGCCAGCTAATGACAATAGTCAGTAAATAGAAATGTTACTTCTATTTTAACTTAAAAATGTTCAACCTGATTTATACATAAAAGTCCTGTGGTTGTGACGCCATCATGGTGACACAACCAACTACTGGACTCACCAGGAGGTGCATTGATAGGTCTGGGACTTCTGGAGCATTGCGGGCTGCTAGCAGCATCCACTGAACCTATGAGGCTTTGCGGGGCGGTGGTAGATTAAATCTAGGGGACCCTATACATGCACAATTTAATTGTGCACTGGGCCTCTAGTTTATGAATAACAACATATAGTTGGATTGAAACACACACACACACACACACACACACACACACACACAAATATAGCTGTGTGTCTTCTACAGTTATTTCTTCTCACATCTACCCCAGCCCCAGTTTTTAAAGAACTGACATGTCTGTATCAAGAGTGCCAAAGTATTCTACTTCACAAGTTAAGTAATTACTAAGTTAGAGATAGTTATCAAGAATGAATGGTAATTGCATTGTCCTTTTAAAATATTAATGTGTAAAACCTAATCACTACAAGAAATAGTTCCTAAAACACTTCATATCTTAAGAGAATTGTTTACCAAAAGGATTATCAAAAGTGATAAGTAAAATGACTAGAGCTGATTTCTAGAATTAAACATTACCTTAGGCTATTAGTTGTCGTTTCAAGAAAATCATCAACTTGATGCCTAATTAATATTAATGAGCCCTTCTATCCTGACCTGTCTTCTAAATTGCCCACCTGCAATTCTTTATATGCGTACCCTTGTCTTACTCGTTTATCCTGCAAATATTAAGTGCCTTTTATGTGCTGGCTGAGAATATGATGTAGCTTCTGTGTCATCAGAGTCAAGAGATAAAGTGCTGCTTTGAGAAGGAAGAGGGGTCATTTGTCTGGTGCTGCAGGATATGCAATAAGGTGAAAACAGAGACATCACTTGGGTTGAGGAGACAATGGGAGATAAGGAACTGGCTAAAGAGAAATTTCATCAAAGTAAGGAATTTTATTGTGAAGAGAAGCAGGGAAACAAAGGTGGCGGCCAGGAGCTGTGAAATCAAGAGGAATTTGTTTCTTTACAATTAGAAGATGCTGGTGCGCATTTGTTTGTTGATGGAGAGATTTAAGAAGAGTAAATAGATATGATAGGAAAGGGCGGAGGTCTTTGCAGGTGTAGATGAAACTCACACGGTGGAGAGCTAGCTGTTAGCTTTGGAAAGAGTGAAAGAGCATCACCCTTTTCACACAGGTTTAGGATCAAAGGCATAGTGGGAGTTCAGTAGTAGGTATTGAGTTTGAAAGAGAGAAGTTGTGAAACAAAAGTAATGCATAGTGTCCACTTAGTATTTGTGATCATAGATTTATTTACTTTTTCTTCTTTTTCTTATCAACTTTCAGCTGTTTAGGGACAAGCATGAAGAAGGTGGTTGGTTGAGTGTTGCTGGAGTTTGTACGTTGCATACACTAAAGGGAAAGGAGGGTGTAGGAGTTAAGGGTATATGCGGAACACTTGTATCTCTGTGTGAATTTGCTCCAGGTCCTTTGCACTCTAGATATATTGCAACAGACGCCTGCAATTCTGCTTGACCACCTGCTTTCCCTATCTCTAGTGACTTTAATAGCCTGCTTGTCACTTACTGTAGAAATTTCTGTGAGTCTCAGTTCTGACCTCACTTTTGTCCCCTGACATTGCTTTTCTTTTGTTTTTTGTAAATAACACTTCAGAGTTAGACTTGACAGTATGGATCAGATCACATGCCTGAAGCCATACTCCGCTGCCTTTGTTCAGGTGTCACCTACTTTATTTAAGTAGCTCCCCATATGCCTTCACTCCTCCGTAGTGTCACCATGTCATTGTTAAAAAGCACAGACATTTTCTTGTTGATCCCTTGTATAATGAGCTCAGATGACTTATGCTAACATATTGCCTTTTAGGAATAATTATGTGGTAGTCCATGATTTATTGGATGTCAGGTTAATGGAGAGAAGAAGAATCAGGGAAAAGAATGAGGCTGCAACATAATGGAAGAAGGGGCAAGTTCATGAGAAGCTGGGAATAGTCCATCTGTGCAGGAGTGGAGAGGGGGGAAGGGCGGTTGGCATATTGTTGGATGTTATTTTGCTTACTGTAATCAATTACAGCTAGTTTTGGTTGCATAGACACAGCAGGAGCTAATTGTTCTCTCGTGTAAAAGAACCATGAAGGTAGTTGGTCTAGGATGGTCTGGTGGCTCCACAGTATGAGAAATTTTATAGGCTTCCATTATTTCTGCCAGCTCATAGCTTCCGTCTTCAAGTCGTGGGTTCATAGCACAAGATGGCTACCCACCTCCAGCTATGGTGTCTGCAGTGAAAGGCAGAAGCAGGAGGAAAAGTTAACTTCCATCCAGATCAGATTTTTTGAAACATCCTTTTTTATAGCTCATTGTCCAGAATGTAGTGTATAATTCAGGCCACCCAGGAACCTAAGATAAGTAGTGTTTTATTCCGAGATGCAGTATGCTGCACTAAAAATAGTAATATAAAAATACCCTTGTAAGGAGAATAGACAACCAGTAACCTCTGTTACACTCCCTCTTTAGTTTTCCCTCACGTTCTCTTAGTTTAATTGCCTTTTTTTTTTTTTTTTTAAATATCGCCAGATCATTCTTCTCCTTAGCTCTAGGCTCACACTCTGTGTGCTTAGCCATATTCCTTCAGGTCTTGCATCATCCATAATTCCTACTTGTCCTACCTAAAGTTGACTCAAGTCCAGGTATTCCCTCGACACATATGAAGTAAAGATATATATTAAAGATTTTTAAGGATATGCTGGGAGAGAGTGCCAAATAAGGCAAATAAAATGATGAAACCTGTGGACTTGGTTTGACTAGAATTGATGTATGAAAGGGAGTTTAGTTCCACTTTACATAAATATAGTCTGTGTTAAATTTGAGATAAGATAGGTCTCTAGTAAATTAAAGGAGTAGAGTTAAATATGTAAATGATAAAATGGAGTATATTAAAATGTTCCCCCTTTGGGGAGTAGTTGTACTTTCTGCTCCAGTTTGAAATGCCTTCATCCTGGAAAGCTAAAGTGACTTTTAAGCATTTTTTCTTTAGACCACCCCTGCCCTTTTAAATCATATTCTGATGTGATACCTGATGCACAGAGCAAAACAGTTCTCTGGAGAGGGAGTTCAATTGCTGGATCAAGTTGGGAATTTGGTTGCTATAACTACAACTTCACAGATGTGCTGTATGTATAAATGCAAGCTCTCATAGTCCTTGGAATATACTGGCTCTGGTATTGTCTCAACAAAGTAAGTACGTAGCCTTATAGAGAGGGACTCTGCTGTTTTTGTGTGTGTGTAGTCGATGTGGTATCTCAGGTCATCTTATGCTTGAGATTTTCAGTAAGGGAATTTGTCATTGATGATCCTTGGTGTATATGAGTATGTGAGTTCACCCTAGGAATCCTTGTTTGCACTGATGTTTGGGTTTCTCTTACAGAAGCAAATTTTATACACTGAGTGGCCAGATTATTATGATCTTTGAACACATAATCTGGCCATTCAATGTATTTCATAAAAGTTTTAAAGTCTAATGTGTGTGTCAGTGAAATACAGTATTTCTCAGTAAAATGTTTGAATTGCTTATCTTCTGTTAGCTATACAGGAATTCACTACCCTTGCTTGTGCCAGTTATTTTGGATGTGGGGTGGTTTGGAGGGATTTGTGAGTTATTGTCTTACTCTATGAATTCAAAGTCTCTTACATATATAGCTACTAAATTTGTTTTTTGTTTAAAGGAGCACACTTTCAGTACTGAGAACACTAACAGAATAACAAGAGGAAAGATATTGTTAAGAGAAAGATTGATATATGAAGGAAATTATATGTGGTAAAATTAGAATGTCTTTATAAAACTAAAATTTCAAATTAGTCATAGTTCAGGGATCCTTTTTTATTTTTATCATGTATTAAGTTATATATATATGTTCACACACACACGTATAAATATATTTATGTAAAATTAAATGTATGTTAAAGCCAACAAAATTATATATTTGAATGTTAAAGAAAATAAATTTATTCTATATTACTTATCCAACTTTTTTTGGATGTACTGAAAATTATTTAATAGTACTTGAAGAGTAAAAATAGTTGAAATAAGTAATGTGAAATAATAGCTTAGACATGCATATTAATTTCTTGTGTTAAAATTTAAATATAATGTGGGTTCTAAAACTATCTGCTTAATATTTATTACTGATTAGAATATGAACTACAAGCCTAACATATTAAAAGTTACTGGTTTCCTTAGATATATCTGATTTTTGCCGCACATTTATGGTTTTATAAGGGTTAGGTTTTTTGCAATTAATTTTATTTTTTTATCTATGGCTTACTTCATCTTTTAAAACTATAAACTTCTTAGTGTGTAACTTTCATTAAAATAACTTTGTCATACCTGGACTGTGTGGCTCAGTGGTTTAGTGTTGATCTATAAACCAGGAGGTCATGGTTCGATTCCTGGTCAGGGGGCATGCCTGGGTTGTGGGCTTGATGCCCAGTAAGGGGCGTGCAGGACTGGGTGAAAAGGTGAAGAAGAGATTGAGTAGTACAGATTGATAGTTACAGAATAATCATGGTAATTGATATGAAGTACAGCATAGGAAATATAGTGAATATTATTATAATAACTATATGGTACTAGGTGGCTACTGGAAATACCAAGGGGATCACTTTGTAAAATATATGACAATTGTCTAACTACTATGCTGTACACCTGAAACTAATACAAAATAATATTGAATGTAAAGCATAATTTTTAAAAAGTTGAATTTATAAAAAGATGATTTTATTATCACTTAATTGAATATTATTATATAAATAAAATATTAGGGCATTGGTCAAAATCTTCCAAATACTTTTGTATTTTTTTAAATTGTTTTTTTTTATAAACACATAATATAATATATACATGATGTACTAGAGAATTGTATACCTGAGACCTATATAATTTTATTAACCAATTTTACCCAATAAATTTTATGAAAAGTAAAAATAAATAAAATTTATGTTTTGGTTTGTTAAGGTGAATTTAGAAAACCATCATTAAGTATTTATACTTAATTCAGTTTTACAAATAGGAAAAATTTAAGTTGAGAGTATTTCATTTCATCAGTGTAAATCATATGTATTTCTAGGATTTGTATAGATATATACAGTATATTTAACAAAGAAGCTTGGGAGTGTCCTTTCCTCTTGAATTTTTTGGAATAGATTGAGAAGGATAGGTGTTAATTCTTACCCATGAAGCCACCTGGCCCAGGACTTTAGTTTGTTGGAAATTTTTTAATAACTACTTCAATTTTGTTCGTTATAATCAGTCTGTTCAGAATTTTTGTTTCTTCTTGATTCAATTTGGGAAGATTACCTATTTCTAAGAATTAATCCATTTCTTTGAGATTGTCTAATTTGTTGGCATATAGTTGTTCATATTTTCTTATAATCCTTTGTATTTCTGTGGTGTCAGTTGTTACTTTTATTTCTGATTTTATTTTTTTGGGGCCTCTCCCTTTGTTTTTTGATGAATCTGGTTAAAGGTTTATCAGTTTGTTGATCTTTGCAAAGAACCAGTTCTTGGTTTCAGTGATCTTTTATATTATCTCTTTAGACTATTTCATTTATCTCTAATCTGATCTTTATTATTTCCTTCCTTCTACTCAGGCTGTTTTTGTTCTTCTTTTTCTAGTTTTTTTAGGTGAAAGATGAGATTGTTTATTTGAGACTTTTGTTTGTTTCTTTCTTAGGGTAGGCCTGTAGTGCTTGGTATTTTCCTCTTAGGAATGCTTTCACTGTGTCCCATAGATTTTGTTTTGTGTTTTCATTTTCATTTGTTTCATGGTGTCTTTGATTTTTCCCTTCATCTCATTGTTAACACATTCATTATTTAGTAAAATGTTATTTATCCTCCATGTGTCTATGTGTTTTTCAGCTTGTTTTTTTTTCTTCTTCCTTGTAATTGATTTCTAGCTTCATACCACTGTGGTTGGAGAAGATGCTTGATATGATTTCAATCTTTTTAAATTTATTGAGACTTATATTGTGTCTTAATATGTGGTCTGTCCTAGAAAATGTTATATGTGGACTTGAAAAGAATGTATATTCTGGTGCTTTGGGGTGAAATACTCTGAAAATACCAGTTAAATCTATCCTTTCTAGTGTGTTAAGACTGCTGTTTCCTTGTTGATTTTCTGTCTAGATATATCCATTAACATCTATGGAGTATTAAAATCTCTCACTTTATGTCCATCAAGATTTGCTTTATACATTTAGATGCTTCTTATTTAGATTCATAGTTGCTTATAAGGGTTATATACTCTTGCTTGATTGATTCCTTTATCATTATATAATGTCCTTCTTTGTCTCTTATCAAAGTGTGCTTTAAAGTCTATTTTTTCTGATATACATTTTGCTACCCCAGCTTTTCCTTTTTTTCCCTCCTAGTACAACTTTATTGATTTCAGGGAGGAAGAGAAGCAAGGAAAGGAGAGGAGAGGATAGAGAGGGTAGGGGAGAGGGAAACCTCAGTAATGAGAGAGAATTTTTGATCATGTCTCCTGCATGATTGGGGGATCGAGCCCACACCCCCGGGCATGTGCCCTGACTGGGAATCAAACTATGACCTCTTGGTTCAAGATTGACACTCAACCACTGAGTCACTGTGGCTGTTTATTGTGGTGTTTTGTTTTTTTAATTATATGAAATATCTGTTTCTATCTCCTCACTTTTAGTTTCTATATGTCTTTTGTTCTGAGATGGGCCTATTGTAGACAGTATACATATAGATCTTGTTTCTTATTCATTCAGCTACCCTATGTCTTTTGATTGGAGCACTTAATCTATTTACACTGAAAGTAATTATTGATAACTATGTATTTATTGCCATTTTGTTCTTATAATTATGTTCCTCTATTTTTTTTTCATTTAAAAAAAATATCATTGATTTCAGTGAGGAAGAGAGAGGGAGAGACAGAAACATCAGTAATGAGAAAGAATCATTGATCATCTGCCTCCTGCACACCCCACATTGGGGATCAAGCCCACAACCCGGCCATATGCCTTGACCAGGAATCGAACCATGACCTCTTGGTTCATAGGTTGACATTCAACCATTGAGCTACACCAGCTGGGCTGCTACCTTATCTTCTGCATCACTAATACTATATGTACACCAATTCCAGCCACCACCCACTTAGTGACTGCAAACCATTGTGGTGGGGCAGGGTTTCAGGGTGCAATTTGGGTAAGTGAAGGAAAAATGGCACCTTCTCTAGAGATAATGAGTTCATTTTCTCCCCAATTCTTTCCAAACTTCCTCAATAGCCTTCCTAGAAAGTTTGTACCATAGGCCCAAGCTGGCCACAGTTGATGACAATTCTGCAGGGTGCAATCTTGGCAGGGTGGGCATTGGGAACATGGGGCTAGTGCAGTGGTCAGCAAACTCATTAGTCAACAGAGCCAAATATCAACCATATAATGATTGAAATTTCTTTTGAGAGCCAATTTTTTAAACTTCTTCTAGTGCCCCTTCTTCAAAATAGACTCACCTAGGCCGTGGTATTTTGTAGAAGAGTCACACTCAAGGGGCCAAAGAGTCACATGTGGCTCGCAAGCCGCAGTTTGCCGACCACGGGGCTAATGGATCTTCCCTTCCGGAGGCCCTGGTCAGGTACTAGGCTGGGAGGGATAGCATTCGCCCCAGAGCAAAACCACTCAGTTTCTGACACCCCCTGAGTCACTTGGACCTCTACTCCATGGGACAGGCAGCTGACTCTTCCGCAGGACATGAGCTCAGCAGGGTGAAGCAATAGGGAGTGGGGGGGGTGGGCTGTTGCATTTCCCCAGGCTGATGCCTTGTGGAGGGGAGTGCTTGTCCCAGGAAACATGCCTTCTGTGTGCAGTGTGGGAGACAGCACAGGGACTCTGGGGGCTGTCCCTTTAGTTCTCTCTCCAAGCCACATACTCCACTGTCTCTCTTCACATGGCTTCTGAGTGCAGTATGGGAGACTCAGCACAGGGACTCTGGGGGCTGTCCCTTTAGTTCTCTCTCTAAGCCACATACTCCACTGTCTCTCCTCACATGGCTTCAGTTTGCTCTGAGTGGCCCTCCTTCTGCTGGAGTCCTTAAAGAGGGCACCTGGATTTCTTCTATCAGACTCCCATCTCTTCCTAATGGACAGATTACTTGCTGATTTTCATGGCCAGATGTTATGTGAACACCTCTTTCCAGCTCTGGTGCTTTGGGCTTGGGAGTTCAGCATGTGGGTGCGGGGCTAGTCCTTTTCATCTTTGCCCTGCTTACCAATCTTGATGTGGCTTCTTCTCTAAATTCGTGGTTATAAGATTTCTGTCCACCTAGTCTTCAGTTGGTTATTCAGGTTGGTAGCTCTATATTTTAATTGTAATTATAGTATAGTCCTGGGAGGAGGTGAATGTAACTTCCACCTACTTCTCCATTTTGAATCCCTCTCTGCCTTTTTCTTAATCATGCCTTTTAAAAGTAAAAACTTTGCATCTTAATGAAGGTCCATTATGTTAATGTTTTCTTTTATAGTTTGTACTTTTAGTGTCCTGTTTAAGAATTTTTTTCATAATCTATGTCAAAGGCTTTCTCATGTTTTTCTAGAAATTTAATAGTTTTAGCTTTTTTATTTATGTATGAGATCCATTTTGATTTAATTTCATGTATAATATACGTTAAGGATTAAGGTTTATGTTTTTATATACAGATATTTAGTTGTTTCAGGACCATTTATTGAAAATAATATTTATTCATTTATGTGCCTGGGTACATTTGTTAAAAATCAATTGACCATAGTTGTTTAGGTCTATTTCTGGAATCTTTCTTATGTTCTAAATTGCTCCACATGTCATATGTGTTACTTTATAGTAACTTCTGAAATTATATAGTTACAGCCTTATCTTTGTTCTTTATAAAAAATGTTTTATTAACTTTTCTGTATTTTAGCCTTTCATTTTAAAATCAGCCCATCATTGCCAAATGTTAAGATTTGATTGGAATCGCACTGGATTTATAGATCAATTTGGGGAGGTTTACTATTTTAACAATATTGAGCCCTCCAAACCATGAACCTGGTATATCTCATAATTTGTCTTATATAGTTTCCTTTTACAAGTTAGCATTGCTTTGTAGTTGTTAGTGTACAAGTCATGCACACCCTTTATCAAATTTATTACTGAGTATTTTATTTTTTATGATAAGTAGTAGGTTTTTATTACCTCAGTGTATAAGGAAAGATCTAAAGCAGAGGTTAAACAATATGCCAGTGTTATGTATTGGTAGAATTAGAAAGAAAAATTACCTACAAAACAATTATCCTACAAAACAAAATGAAACAAGATAAGTATGGCTTGTGAGTAATGTCCGTATTTCATTCAGATGCTTTAAATAAATTGACATTTGTTACTTGATATCTTTGTAAGAAGTTATATATATGTGTATGCTTTTCCTTTCTTGGAAATGTGGTTTTTATTAACTTTCAAATTTTATTAATGCAGTATTAGTCAAGTAGACTGAATTATTCAGGTTCACCCTTAGACAGATATGCCTATTATTTCAACTTCTCTTAGGGTCTGTGCCAAGTTTTTGGGAGGCTGGTGGCTTGGTTTTGGTGCCATTCATATGACTTTAAAGAATATTAGACTTTTGGTTGGCATTCTTGAGATCAGTTCAGGTTCTTTCTGATATAGGGCTAACCTCAATGATTCATTTGAATTCATCTACCATTTTTGTCAATGACAAGTTACATAGATCTTTTTGGTCATTTTTAGATAATATTTTAGAGCTAAGCTTCTTTGTCTCTTACACACAGATATGCGATGAGCTGTGCACAATGCAAAGTGAACATTTAACAAAGGCAATTTTGGATAAGGCGTGTGACTACACGCTGAAGGGGAAAGCTGTTATGGACCATAACTTTTATACAAACTGATCAGCTGCCATCTGTGTGCAAAGCACTGTGATCAGCAGAGACCTGCTTGTGCCACTGTGTAGACTGATAGCAGCAGATCAATTTAGCTGAGCTGTTCTCTCGCAGTGTGGTCATGAGGACATAGACACTACCAAAGTGTAGTCCTCGTCCACCACTGTCCTTTGCTGGTTTATATTGTGTGGCAAGAGAGAAAAACTGCTTGCTCTCTTCACCTCAACTCAGCTGTGAGGTAAGCTCCACCTTTTTACTCTTGAATGGAAAGATGAGAGGCAAAGCAGCTTCTTGCAACTTTTCCCCATGTTGTTTTGATATAAATTTATGCTAGTCTTTTCCATGATAATCCCTCAAGCCAAGTATACAATTCAGCATTCCTTTAGCACAGCTTGGGTAAATTTTAATAACAAAATTGCACTGCAGAGCACATCTAAGGATTTGACCTTGAAGACTCAGAGGAGAGCAGACATTGCAGATTTTCCTACTTGCCCTTGACTTACAAGAGAGTAGATAATGAATTAATAGAAATTGATAAAGAGCGTCTGTCAGGCAGCCGCTGAGGTCATGAGGCTGGTATGCGGAAGCAGTGCCCATACAACATGCGTGACACACAACTGCAGCCAGGAGGGGTGGGTGGGTCATCGAAGCAGGAAATTGGCCGTCAGAAGGAATGTTGGCTCTCTGCTCAAGCTCCAGCCGCCGCGTGGACTCACTGAGAGAAAATATACTGGGAAATGGGGAGTGCTCATTGCTGCAGAGAAAAGAACTCATGGAAGGTGGCAGTGCCATTGCTTCAAAGATACTATTGAAGACAGTGCAGGTTAGATTTTTTTAAAGGAATTAAAATGTTAACAGCATAAATATCAAATGTTTAGTACTTCTGTAGTTACATAGACAACAGGCTACCGAGACTTGAACACGGGGGGAAAACACAGCTATGAGGCCCTCGCTTGTAATTTTATTTTATTTTTTCCGTGTGCTCTGTTTTTATAAGCAAAGGGTAGATGTTGAGATTCACTGAGCAGCAGAACAAACCTTCGTTAATTTGTGCAGGGTGATGATTGTGAAAATATTTCTAAATGAGCCTTGAGACAAATTTAGGGAAGCTTAATTGTATGCTTAGTTTTCCCCAGCAGTTACTACTGAAATAGGAGCCTGTTAAGGGCCATGCTTTGGAAACAGTTTGTAATTTACACACACAACTCATATGTGTGCTTGGTGTGTATATGTTTTTGTTTTAAGTAGCTGTTATTTTCTTTTTTTGTTGTTGAACAAATGAGTGGGGATAAAATATTAAAAGATTAAATACATTTTGACAGTCTTTCAAACCACTTTCCTCCTATACTTCTATTAAAATTTATTCCTGTACATTTTACTGATTTTTGAAAATGGAATTAATGACATCAGCAGTTTCTTGTTAGATTTTTTTTTCTTTAAAATTAATTGCTCCTCTGCTATCTAAAGACAAGGTCATGAATATTTTTTATAAGTCCAAAATAAACCCGTAGATTTTGGTTTAGAAGCATCGTTACAGTCATTTGATTGGATTTTAAAGGAAGAAAGTAAAATTGAGGAACTGCTTATCATTTCCTAGAAATGAAAGTATGAACCATTTATATCTAGAGTACTACATTTTTAATCATTTTGTGCATTAGGATGGCCTGCCAGCATAATCTCAGTATGGTTGCTGTGTATTCCCCCACAGGTTATAGCTTGGCATGAATAAGTTTACATTCCAATAATGAGGCATTGCATTCCATAGGGCAGTTCTGACGCATAAGAATGTGGAGGCCCATACAAAGGGCACGTTTAGGGACCCTGATTGAAGAGGCTTCTGTGCTCAGTGACTGCCTTTCATAGAAACTCACGTTGATAGAAAGTGCTCTTGAATCAACTTGGGTGGGGACCATGTGGCAACAGAAACTTAGAACAGGATGGCCTGACCAGAGCAAGAGCCTGCAACACCATGAGTGGTGTGTTACTACCTATGGGTATCTATGAAAACTAGGTAAGACTTTATATTATCAAACATTTGTGCTTTCTTGTTGTGTGCCTTGAACTTGAAAGAATGCTTACCAGGCTAGTTGGTTTTTTTCTTGTGCACAAATATTATAAAGTCATTCATTTTTCTGCCTGAAAATATTGAACTTATTTCAATTTTAGGAACAATTTGTAATTCTCAATTTGTACTGTACAAAAAGTTTAGCAAAAGTTATGTAATGGGAATGCAAATCTGTTAAACTGTTTTTTGAGGAACAGTTCCTAAATTAGTTGTGCTAAGGAAATCTGAACATTTAGTAATACTCTGCTTGTTACCCTGTAAGAGGTCTTTTTATTAATCATTTACAGTGAGGTTGTTTTTATTTATTTTCTTGTGTTTTTTTTTTTCTTTTCTTTCTTTTTTTTTTTTAATATCTCAGAGAACCGATAGATTGGACCAGAGTGAAATTGCATCCCTTTTAGTTGTCACCTTTGGTGGTTTAATGTAAGATTATAAGGGCACTCTGAAAAACATTGAGGTTAAATAGTTGAGAGGCAGGCTTCACAGTGTATTTACACAGAACAATTGAGAAGGATTAAAAAATAGTCTGTAATAATTAAATGTTCATGCAGTCTAGAACCAGAAGACTGTAAGCATTCTTAAATACATATATCATACTTTTCTGCCTCTTCCTCTCTCTCTCTCTCTCTCTCTCTCTCTCTCTCTCTCTCTCTCTCCCTCTCTCTGATTTTTATAGCCTCTTATTAAATGCTGTTATCTAGTATAAAAAGGGCTAATAAGTTTTTATGCTAAGTCTTTCAAACTACTTTCCTAATAGGGCACACGTCTCATTATTAACTGTCACCTACATCTTGTTTGTTTTTTAAAGATAATTATTCATATATGTGTATTCATATTTGTGTCTTGTACAATAGCTAGGTATGCACATGTAGAAAGACTGAAATGACTAGAATACTGCGATAAATTTGAAAAAAATATTTTAATTCAAGGCTAAAAAAAAAGCTATGTCACTTTAAAAATTAAGGAGTTTAAACTTTAAAAATATCTTTGTTTATCTTGGTATGTGGCATTATGAGTGGCATTTCAAAGAAGCAGATGTTCCTCTGGTTGAAGTTCTGGCAGCAGCTGCCAAACAGGCTAGGCTTTTACAGGTTTGGCAGTAAGATCTTTGACGAGTCCAGGGTAACCCTCAGGTTCTTGGTGGTCATTTGTACTTTCGCTGCATTTGAATCACTTTCTAATTTCCAAAAGCTGATTTCTGTTTCTCACTCAACTAGCTAGTGTGTGAGCCTAGCCAACCTCTCAGAATCCACCATCCAGCAGAGCCCTGTTTCCCACTTGTCTTTGGGTAAATGTGTGTTCTATAGAGTGTTCCTGAGGAGGCTCTGGAATTACTCCTCATAAGTGTGAAGCTTCAAAGACTAGAGTTTATGTTACTGAATGTAGAAAGGGCTATAGAAGAAAGAAATGCTTGCAGAGGTTGGCATTTCAGGCATCTGTTTTAACTTAAGGCTTTTGGGTAGGTTGGCTTAGTTTCTCTGTGAGAGCCCCTTTCCACGTCTTGCGTGGTTCAGGGTTCGGGTTCTGAAGGAGGCCGCACACAAACGAAAAGAGAGACTAGAAAATATTAATTTGGCGATATTGGGGGGCCAGGCGGGAGCCTTCCTCTAGTGCAGTGGTTCTCAACCTGTGGGTCGCGACCCCTTTGGGGGTCCAATGACCCTTTCACAGGGGTCGCCTAAGACCATTGGAAAACACATATTTCCCATGGTCTTCGGAACCAACACACCACTCCTCGGTGTAGCAAAGTGTAGCAATGTACTTTACTGTTGTCATATGAAGACTGTTACCCATGCTACACCATGATTCAAGACAAAATTTCATTTATTTGTAATTAGAAATAAATATTTCACAATATATAATTACATATTGTTTTTGTGATTAATCACTATGCTTTAATTATGTTCAATTTGTAACAATGAAAATACATCCTGCATATCAGATATTTACATTACAGTTCATAACAGTAGCAAAATTACAGTTATAAAGTAGTAACGGAAATAATTTTAGGGTTGGGGTTACCACAACATGAGGAGCTGTATTAAAGGGTCGTGACATTAGGAAGGTTGAGAACCACTGCTCTAGTGGAAAGAACTACCACTTGCTCTGGCCTTTTTCTCCCTTTTATTGAGGAGCACTTCGGATGATGGCAGACTTTCAGGTGTAAAACTGAAGGGGAAAAAATGCGGAAAGACATTTTACTATATAATTTTTAAATATTTTTCTCAGTTTTGAAATTCTATAAGTTCATTTTGGCTTTGTGATGCAATTGTAGGAGAAAATATGACATAGTTTTTATTAAACTTATGATGCTAACTGTTCTGCCTGTTATCAGAGCTTCTTATATACTTATCTTCCACAGAATACAAACTACTTAAGAGTAAGGCCTAGCCCAGCCAATGTGTCAGTGGTTCAGCTGTGACCTAGAAACGGTTTGATTCCTGGTCAGGACACAGGCCTGAGTTGCAGGCTTGATCCTCAGTAGGAGCCATATGCAGGAACAGTGGATCAGTGATTCTCATCATTGATATTTCATCTCTCCCTGTTCCTTCCTCTGAAATCAATAAATATATATATATATATATTTAAAATAATAGGGACCATATTTAGTGCATTTCTTTTAAGCTCTGTATTGATTACAGTGTTTATATTGATTGTATAATGTGTCCAATGATTATTTGGAAGAGGAATAGGAAGCAAAATGTTCTCTGTTTCCACATATATGTAGAAATAGGATGAAGGTTAGGGTGAGACCTCTAATTTATAGTAAAGGAAAAAATGAGATTAATACTGGGTAACAGAAAAATGGCTGTTATAACTCTGATTTAAAATATTTCAGTAATATTCTCATCTCTTCCTAGTTTTTTGAACTATAGCTTTTGTTACTTCATTGTTTAGTTAATGTAGAAAAGAGCTTGGTCCCAGATTTATCAATGGTATAATTTAGTCACAAACTTAATTCTTCCTCTGTCCCTAAATATTGGTTGTTCTTTGGTTAAAGTGGAGTTTCAACTTTTTCTTATTCAAGTCCTAAAATTTTGCTAAGAAACCCATAGCCATTAATACAAACAAAAATTCTCTTGATAAGTTGGTCTTTTAAAATCACTACCCTTGGGAGGAGATTTTAGTGTTGCTATTTTCTTAATCCTCACCAAGGATATGTTTATTGATGAGAGAGAGAGAGAGAGAGAGAGAGAGAGAGAGAGAGAGAGAAGGGGGAGGGGGAGGGGAAGAAGAAGGGGAAGAGGAAGAGGAGATGAGAGAAATATTGATTGGTTGCCTCCTGAATGCTCCCTGACCGGAGATCAAACTTCCAACCTGGGCATGGGCCCTATGGGCCCTGACCGGGAGTTGAACCGTGGTTCATAAGTCAGTGCTCACCCACTGAGTCATACTAGCTAGGCTACTATATTTCTTTATGAACTTGCCTATTCTAGTTATTTCAGATGACTGTAATCATATAGTATTTGTCCTTTTGGAACTGTCTTATTGCAATTAGTATAATGCTTTCAAGGCTTATCCATGTTGCAGGATGTGTTGGAACTCCAGTCCACTCTGTGACTAATATTCCATTGTATATATACATATATGTATGTGCATATGTGTGTATTATGTGTCCTAATATATAAAAATCCTGGGTCATAATGACCAGTAATGAATGAGGCCAACCAACCGGAAGTCAGTCCTGCTGTCAGGACTGCTTCCACTGCAGGTGTGGTACCCCAGCACTGATTGCTGAGGGGGCTGCAAATCAGGGCCCAAGAGAGGCCTGAAGAGAGAAGCAGAGACTGATCCGTTGCCCCTATGACAGCTTTTGATCAGCACTTGCCTCTCTCTTTCTCTCCCAGTCTGACCAGCAGCTGTTTCTCCATATCTGTCCAGGCCTCCATCGGGGCTGCTGATCAGCCCTGCCTTTATTATCAAGCTTTGTTGATTTGATAGGCCCAGAGACACTGACTGGCATAGAAACCGACCGATCAGAACCAAATCTGGATGAAGTGTGAGGAACCAATGACTGCCTAGGGGAAGGAGCTTTTGATGCTGACTGGCATAGAAACTGATTAATCAGAACCAAATCTGGGTCAACTCTGAGGAGCCATTGGTGGCCTAGGAGGTGGGGCTTTTGATGCTGACTGGCATATAAACTGACCAATCAGAACCAAATTGGCCAGCAGAGGAGGACAGTTGGGGGTGAGAACAGACCTTCAGAAGAGGGCAGTTGGGGGCAAGATTAGGCTGGCAGGGGAGGGCCATTGGGGGTGAGGTCAGCTCAGCAGAGGAGGGCCATTGGGGGTAAGATCAAGCCAGCAGGGGAGGGCAGTTGGGGGTGAGATAAGGCTGGCAGGGGAGGACAGTTGGGGAGAGAGATCAGGCAGGCAGAGGCAATTGGGGACAAAATCAAGCTAGCAGGGGAGAGCAGTTGGGGGTAAGATTAGGCTGGCAGGGGAGGGCAGTTAGGGGCAATCAGACAGGCAGGTGAATGGTTAGGAGCCAGCAGTCTCAGATTTGTGAGAGAGATGTCCGACTGCTGGTTTAGGCCCGATCCCTGTGGGACCAAGTTGGACTTAAACTTGTAGTCAGACATTCCCCAAGGGGTCCCCAATTGGAGAGGGTGCAGGCTGGGCTGAGGGAACCCCCATCCTTCTGTGCATGAATTTTGTGCACTGGGCCATTAGTATATAAATATCACACTTTGTTAATACATTCATTTGTTCATGGACCCTTGAATTGTTTCTACTTTTTGGCTATTGTGAATAATGCTGCAATGAACATTGGTATGCAAATATCTGTTTGAGTTCCTGTTTTCAGTATTTTATTATTTATGTAGCAGTGGACTTGAGGGATTTTAATGATAGTCTTTGTGTTCAACTTTTAGGGAAGTGCCTTTTTTCCATAGTTGACTCCACCATTTAATACTTCCACCAGCAAAGTTCAAGTGTTACAATTTATTTGCATTCTCTTTATCATTGGTTATTAGTTTTTAGTTGATAGCCATTTTAACATCTCATTTACATCTATTATCAGTTGTGAAATAATATCTCTTTGTGATTTGGATTTGCTTTTCCTTAATGACTAAGGATATTGAAATTTTCATGATCTTTCTTAAAATTTTTATTTTTCAATGACAGTTTACATTAAATATATTAATTGTATTAGGCAGTCATATACTTTACAAAGTAATTCCCCTGATATTTCACGTATACCTGGCACTACACCCAGTTATTACTGTATTATTGACTGTTTCCTGTGTTGTACTTTACATCTCTGTGACTATTTTTTAAGTATCAGTTAGTACTTCTTAATCCCTTTACCCTCTTCCCCAACACCCCTCTCTTCTCACAACCATCAGTCTGTTCTCTGTGCCTGTAAGTCTATTTATATTCAAGATTTCATTTTTTTAAATTATTGATTTTTAGAGAGAGAAAGTGATGTGAGAGAGAAATATTGATTCGTTGCCTTTTGCACACACTCCAACCTCAGATTGAACCCACCACCTTTTGTTATGGGGGATGACATTCCAACCAACTGAGCCACATAGCCAGGACTCAACTTTTCATATTCCTCTTTGCTAGTTGTATATTGTCTTATTCAAGTTCTTTGCCCACTTTTTAATTGGGTTGTCTTTTTGTTGTTGCGTGCTAGGAGTTCTTTATATATTCAGGACATTAAACCCTCCTCAGATAGAGTATTTGCAAATATTTTTTCCCCTTTTTTATATTGTCCTTTTAGTTTTTTGATAATTTTCTTTTATGCACAGAAGTTTTTTTAAGTTTGAAGTTCGGTTTGTTTGTTTTGCTTTTGGTGTCATGTCTAAGAATCCATTGTCAAATCCAAGGTCACCAGTGTATTTATCCTTACGGTTTTTTCCTAAGGGGTTTAAAGTTTGGGCTCTTTTATTTAGGTAAGTGATCCATTTTGAGTTAATTTTCATTTATGGTAAAATATAGGACTCCAACTTTATGTGCAAATACAGTTGTCCCATACATTGTTGAAGAAGTTTTTTTTGCCTTAGTTGGTTTTGCTCAGTTGTTAGAACACTGGCCCTCAGACTGAGAGGTCTTGGGTTCAGTTCTGGTCAAAGGCTGGCTGGGTCTCAGTGAATTGCTGTGTCTGTCCCCTCCCTGCTACTCTCTCTGGAAATCAATGGAGAAAGTATCCTTATGTGATTATTAGCAAAAAGAAAGAAAGAAAGGAAGGAAGGAAGGAAGGGAAGGAAGGGAAGGAAGGAAGCTTGAATGAAAGTCACACCTTTATCAAAATTCATTGGCCATAGATATATGGGTTTATTTGTGGACATTTAATTTTATTTCATTTTTTTCTTTCCTTGTTTTGATTACTGCTGCTTTGCAGTAAGATTCAAAATTAAGAAGTTTGAAGCCTTTGACTTTGTTCTTTTTCAAAATTCTTTGGCTAATTAGGGCCTCTTACAGTTCCATATGAATCGAGATCAACATTTCCATTGTGCAAAAAAGGCTTTTGGAACTTTAATAGGGATTGCATTGAATCTGTTAGATCACTTTGCAGTAGTTTCTTATTAGATGTAATAACAAAAAGGAGTGCATATGATGGGACTAACTACTGTCTGTTTCTGTCAGTGGCACCAAGAAATATTTGTATGTTTGTTTGAATATGGATAGATGTATATAGATATTTGTATGTTTGTTTGAGTTTGAATAGCTGTATATAGATATTTTAAAAGTAATTTTTCAGATATGCTAAGTATGATTCTGTTTTTGATTTTCATAAAAACAATTTTGGAGCAGGGAAGGACTTAAGTTAGGGCCTAGCCTACTCTAACCTGTTAATCTCAATAATGAGTAAAAGGTAGAATATGAGAATGGTCAAGTTGGCTTGCTAGAGATCACAGTGACACAGTGAATATTGACTCTCCTGTTTTCTTCATCTTACACGACTTTTTCACCGTAAAGTTTGATGTATTAAATGTTACCATTTATAAAGAGGATTGCAAACAGTACAAGAATATTCATGGGAATCACTCAAAATGTCTAACTTGAAAAAATTGTTTGATCAAATAGTTCTTTGGAATAATTTTTTCTCATATTTTTTATATTTTTCTCAAAGATAGTCTATTAAAAATGGCTACTAAAGTGTTGACTGGAGGAAAGAGATGGAGGAATTTGGGAGTATTGAATGGCAGGGATGGGAGGTGCAATAGTAGAGCAAGTCAGGATTACCTAGCTTGACAAGATTTTCTCTTCATGTTTTAGTCGTCATAAAGCTGGGTCAGGGAGAATCAATCGGCTCTGGTGTTAAGATATGACTCCTCACAGATAGCGCCAAAGGTGCTATGTCTGAGTTCACCAGAGCAAAGTTTTCAGGAAGAATGGGCAGTTAATATACATATCCACTTTATTACTTCCATACTAAGGAAGAAGAGTTTAAGTTGAATACCGTTTTCTTTAAAATTTAAGCATAAATTGATTTGAAATTTTAGAGAATTAAATACACTTTTTAGGTGACAGAAATTTTAACCTAAGTTGCTTAAGTTATAGAAGAGAATTACATACACTCTATACTTTTTTGGATTTTTCATAATTTTCCATTGATTCTATTCCCATTCCTATTATAATATTCTAAAGCTTTGCCTAACTGGGAATGATTTAAAACAGCCTAACTTAGAACATATTTATACTGATTCTCTTTTACTTACATTATTAATTGTGCTGGGATTTTCCAGATAAATACAGGGTATCTCAAAAACTGTATACATATACTCTAAATAATTATAGAGGCAGTATTTATTTTTAATTATCTAATTTTTAAAAATATTTATTGTTGAGTATTACAGATGTCCATCTCCTCCCCACCCCCATTGCCTTCCTCCACCTGGATCCCTACCCCAGACTTCTTCACCACCCTATTGTCTATATCCATGGGTAATGCATATATGAATATAACTTCTTTGGTTAATTTCTTTTCATCCCACCCCCTCTTCCCTTTGAGATTCTTCAGTCTGTGCTGTGTTCCCATGCCTCTGGTTCAGTTTTATTCAATCAGTTTATTTTGTTCATTAGATTCCTTGTTTGTTTATTTTGATTTTTAGGTTTCAATTGTTGATAGATATGTATTTATTGCCATTTTATTGTTCATATTTTTTATCCTTTTTTTTTTCTGTTCCTGAAGAAGATCCTTCAACAATTCATGTAATACTAGTTTGAGGTTCATTCCCTGGTGATGTGGTGGTTAGGATTCAGTGCTCTCATGTAATACTGGTTTGGTGGTGATGAACTCCTTAGCTTTTTCTTATTTGTGAAGTTCTGACCTTCAGTTCTAAATGATAGCTTTGCTGAGTAGATTATTCTTGGTTGTAGGTCCTTGAATATTTTGAATATTACTTTGAATATTTCTTGTTACTCCCTTCTGGCCTGCATAGTTTCTGTTGAGAAATCAGCTGACCATTTGTATAGGTGCTGCCTTATAGGTAACTAACTGCTTTTCTCTTGCTTGCTTTTAAGATTCTTTCTTGTCTTTAACCTTTGGCACTTTAATTATGAAAAGTCTTGGTATAGGCCTCTTTGATTTCCTCTTGTGTGGAAATCTCTGCACTTCCTGGACTTATAATTCTATTTCTTTTACCAGATAGGGGAAGTTTTCTGTCATTATTTCTTCAAGTAGGTTTTTAAATTCTTCCTCCCTCTCTTATCCTTTCAGCACCACCATGATATGAATATTGGTATGCTTGAAGTTGTTCCAGAGGCTCCTTACAATGTCTTCATATTTTTGGATTCTTTTTCTTTTTGCTCTTTTTATTGGGTCTTTTTTGCTTCCTAAATTCTAAATCACTGACTTGATTCTCAATGCCCTCTACTGTTGGTTCCCTGTGAATTATTCTTCATTTCAGTTAGTGTATCCTTCATTTCTGACTGTCCTTTTATGTTGTTGATGTTTTCACTAATTTCCTTAATTCTCACTAAGTTCCTTGAGCATCCTTATAACCATTGTTTTGAACTCTGTATCTAGTAGTTTGCTTGCTCCCATTTCATTTAGTTCTTTTTCTGGGGATGTCTTCTGTTCTTTCATTTGTGACATGTTTCTTTGTCTTCATATTTTGGCTGCTTCCCTGTGTTTGTTTCTATGTTTTAGGTAGAGCTGCTAAGTCTTCTGAAATTGGTAATAAGGTAGCCTTATGTAGTAGGTGTCCTATAGGGCCCAGTGGCTCAGGCTTTCCAGTCACTTGAACTGGGCATTCTGGGAGTGCTCTTATGTGCACTGTCTTGTTGTAGTTGAGTCTTGATTGCTGTTAGCGTCACTGGGAGGACGTGACCCCCAGGCCAGTTGGCTTTGAGGACCAACCATAACTACTGGGGAAGAGCTGCCTGTGTAGGAGCTGACCCCATGGAGCAGGACTTGCTAAGTGTGTTGCTAGTGGATGTGGTAGAGTTGTAATCTGCTATGGTATGAAACTGTTCACCAGGCGCACTTGCTCTGCAGCCTCCCAGGAGGTACAAAGTCAGCCACTGCCTGTGCCTTGCCAGGGGTCACCCATCACAAGCTACAGAATGATCTTAAGATGGCAGTTACTTGTATTGGGCTTGGAGGTGCCTAGGAGAGGCCAAGCGGTGAACCTTGCCAAGTTGCTGCAAGTGCCAGGTCTGGGTCCAGTTATCTAGATGTATGGGGCATGCTGAGTTCAGCTCCTACTTGTTTGAGAGCTTTTAAAAAAGTCTAAAGCCTGATCCAGGATGGGCCATTCATATGGAAAAGGCACTGCAAACAGGTTGGGTGGGCTGCAAATAGTGTGGGCCAGGTTGATGGAGACTCAAATATGGTGCCTGCCACTCAGCTCTGGGAATGAGGGGAGGGTCTCAGCAGAGGAACAGTGACCTTTCTGCCAGCACTTTTGTCTGGAAGAAAGTTGCCCCCCCTGTTTCTGCCCTGATGTCGGATAATGTTGTTCCTCCCTGTATATCCTTGGATATAATGCTGGAGCTCAGAGGGAGTGAATCTAAGTTAAGTCTGTGCACGAGCCCTTTCAGAGGAACTGCCTGGGTCTCTGGCTGCCTCTGTGTCACTCAGCTGCAGTCCCTGCTGGTTTTTCCAGCCCAAACTTTCGGGGGACTTTTCTTACCTGCTCTGGAAGCTGGGCTAGGAGTCTGGTATGGGGTAGAGACACCTTTCTTGCTCCTCAGGGGAGGCCTTCTCAGCCAAGATATCCCTCCCGCTTAAAAACATGCCACACTTGGGTATCAGACCAGCCATTCCACTCCTCCACCCTTCCTACCAGTCTTAATTATTTAATTCTCTAGTTGTAGGGCTTCCATTTGTCCAGATTTCAGGCAGTTCTGAATAATGGTTGCTCTGTACTTCAGTTGTAATTTTGACATGGTTATGGGAGGATGCAAGTACTGAGTTTATTATGCCACTATCTTAATTCCTCTATAAGGCAGTGTTTATTAAAATAACATTTCAATTTCAAAATTGAGCTATCAGTCTGACTAGTGTGGCTCAGTGGTTGAGCACTGACCTATGAACCAGGAGGTCACTGTTTGATTCCTGGTCAGGGTTCATGCCCAGGTTGTGGGCTCAGTCCCCAATAGGGGGTGTGCAGAAGGCAGCTGACCAATGATTCTCTCTCTTTGCTGTTTCTATCTTTGTCTTCCTTTCTCTCTGAAAGCAATAAATATTTTTAAAAAGTGTCATTTTAAAAAAATTGAACCATCCGCTGTTAAAGTGTGAATACATTTTTTGGGGACAACCTATATATGTCTGAAATTTAACAATTTGAATTGTTCCTATCATTCTGTATAAATAATGATTAAAGATAGTTAATCTTTCTCCAATGTGTATTTCTTATATTGTTTTTAGTTTTTATGAATTTTGAGGGTTGGCTTAAGTTTTATGTTTTTAAATCTTTTTTTATTTTATTTTCCAGTTTTGGCAAGCGTTCTGCAGGAAGCTTTAGGCGTGGCTGTGAATGCATTGTTTTAGAGCCTTCTGAAATGATCGTGGTAAGAATATTCCTCTGAAGACATTCCCCCTTAAAAAAGTTATACAATTAAATTACTTTCACAAACTACTTAAAATAGTGTATTACATATTTTATAAGTGTGGATATATTTATTGTATAACTTTTATTATAAATTTGAGTTCATAATCATAATTATTTACAGGATTCAATTAAATGAAAATGATAGAAAATTTAAAGGGCGCCAGTGCCTAAATGTTTGCTGATTGAACTTTGTAAATCAATCTATGATAATACCATGTAATTAAAATTTGGGGAGAATCTCTTTGAATTACAGGATTTTAGCTCTCCAAATATTGTTTGAAATGAGTGAGATAGTTACAAGTAAAATGAATCACAATGATATGTATTCAGACATAAGGAAACCACTTCAATTTTTAAAACTAATTGAAATAAAAATGGGGTACTAGTTTGCTGGTTAAACAGTCTGTCAAAATCTTGTTCTCTCATTAGCCAAACTTATGTGATTTAAAAACTATGTTTAGATAAGTCATATACATAATAATAATGCTAAATAGATATTAGTAATGTTTTTAAAAAATATTTTTTATTGACTTCTTAGAGAGAGCAAGGGTGAGGGGTAGAGGGAGAATCATCAGTGTGAGAGCAGAACATTGATTGGCTGCCTCTTGCACACCCCCTACCCGGATTGAGCCTGCAATCCAGGCATGTTCCCTGACCAGGAATCGAACCAGCAGCCTGTGGTGAATGGGACAACACCCAACCAACTGAACTGTGCTAGCCAGGGCAGCAACATTTTTTGATGCTTTACAACACACCTGTCACATTCTTCCTTACTATATAAAACTGATTGTAAAGTAGCATACTATGTAACCCATTCTTAAAAAAATCAGCAACTAAAGTAGGATGATGGCAGGAATTCCCAGTGTAGACATTCAGTTGATATGATAATCCAGTTATTCCTCATCCAGCATCCTTCACCAGGAAAACCTGGTAATATAGATTATTTTGGAAATTTTTAATTCACATTAATAAAGTATTTGGTATACTAGCACTCTATTTAGAGATAATAATAGGGTTTTCCCCTATGATGCAGGAAAATTCCATCAGGAATGAGAACTTCCTTGTCAAAGCTAGCAAACACTTTTGGTAAAATTTCACAAAATTTACTTTTAAGTGAAAAAGTGGTATGGTGGTGACTAAAGATTTAGGATTGAAAAAAAAATGTGGTCAGATGAATAGAACCTCGCTGAAACAGAATTTTAAAAGGATTTAGATACTTCCTAGAAATTTTGACCTCCATTAGTGCTAATTTGGAGTTTTTCTGAAGGCTCTTTGATCTTCAACATTTCCTTGAGAACTTTATGCTTGCTGATAGTATACAAACTACCAGATTGCCAGTATGAGAATAGTTTTAGCATTGAAATATGCCTCTAGTGTAGTGAGTAATCACATTTCATTATATCAGTATGATGAGGATTAACTTAATGTAGCATATTTTTTATTAGTCCATTCACCAGAGTTTCTGAAATGTTTGAAATGAGGATTTTTTTAAAACAACACTATATATATATATATAAAGAAACTGAATCCACAGAATGAAAGTAGGAAGAGGAACCCTTAGGGAATCTACCAAAGCCATTCTGCTAGCAGTTCTATTTCAGTCATTTTGGATTGGGGAGTTTTTACAGATTTACGCATATCCATCAGCGTTTTTGTGCTTTAGTTGACAATGGGGCAGTTGCTTTCATAATGTGTGGTAATATATCCTGTGGTTCTTTCACTACTAGATCAGTACAAAGACTAACTGAAAATATCTTTCCTTTTCAAAGTACAGGAAATTCAAGAATTACCCATGTTGTCCCTAAGTGGAACTGAAAATGCCTCTTTGTAAAAGAAAAGTTACTCAAACCAATCCGTTCCAGAGAGGTTCCAAAACACTTAAGACTCTGTTTAGATAGTTTGGCTACAAATGTCTTTGCAAAATGAATGAATGTGGACTATTTGTACGTTTTATTGTACATTTAATCTTGATTTAGAATACCATGTTTGAAGAAATGAAAATTTTTTTGGCTTTTTTCTCCTTTAGGTGGACTATATGGATGAAAATGAAGAATATTTTCAGCGTCAAGCTTCTCATCGACAGTCTCGAAGGAGATTTAGAAAGATTAACCAGAAAGGTGAAAGGCAAACAATTATTGACACTGTGGATCCTTATCCTGTGGGCAAACCACCGTTGCCTAGGGGCTATCATACGGTAAGTCACACATGTATGATATATTTATTTATCTTTCGTTTGTTGTTTGGAGTTTTGTGCAAAGACAAAAATTTTAACTTTCTATTTAAACTTTCTATTTTTGATGAATAATTCTATACTTAAATTGCAGTTTTTGCTGAAAATACACATAATGTGAATAGTTTTAAAAAGCATTGAAATAAGACTTCAAAAGACATTGCTAAGCCTTTTTATTTCTTAAAATGTTCTCTGAAGATCGGTTTTGTGATCAGCATGTATAATTATGACTGGGATATTTTAAGTTCTTATCTTAATCTAAAATTTTAGCCATCCCATATCTTAATGACTGCTATCATAGTTGTTTTTTATTCAAAAAGTAGCTATATAAAGATGGTCTGAAGTATTTCTAATAGGTTCAAAGATCCTCTTAAATGCTTGATTATAATTTATTTATACATATTTGATTAGGAAGCTATTTTTTTGTTTGAGAAAACCAAGACACAGATGAGTGGTTTGTACTAGACCCCAAAAGAGGCAATTTTAGAACCTTTTTAAAATTTTTATTTTATGTTTTCGCCTACCTGTACTATGCCATATTTCTCCTGATAGCCAATCTAAAATATTTGCAAATATACTTCAGGATTTATATTTTCAAAAAGAAAGTAGATTGAACTCTTATATATGTCATAATATGGCCAAAGATGTGTTATCTAAATATGTAATAGCATTAAATGAGTAATCATTTATATTAATTTTAAAATAAGAATATGAAAAAATAAAAATAGGTAATTGACAATTACATTACATTTCACCTTTTTCTAACCTGTCTTTTTTTTTCTTTTCTTTTTACAAAACGCTATAAGTGCAAAAGGTGTGGGAAAATGTATATAGACAAAATTATGTATTTAATTTTTAGTAAATTTAAGTGATATATTTTAAACCCACACTTCATATGTTCTGTTTGTGAGAGCTCTTTGTATTTGAATATTTAAGCACTTTTGATCACCAGCTACACCCTCCTACATCTCTCACTACCCATGTACTATTTTAATTTAACATGAATTTTAGAGTTGAATCCTTTCATTGAGTTCATTTGGGTTGTTTTTTGCTCATCATAAAGACAGCTTTGTTTGTTGAAGAGACTTGGTATATTAAAAAAAATATGAAAGGGTTTTTGTTTCCATTGTCTATAAAAGAAGGTAGTGTTTTTAGTGTTGATGGAACATCATGGAAGAAGGAAATATGGATTAAAAATAGTTGTACATATTAATAGTATAATATATTTTAGCCATGTATGAATAGTAATATTATTCTTTCTGCTTTAGAATTATTTTTCCATATCAGATTCCATACTAAGATAGTGTGAGTATCAATTAATTAAAATTTAGTCTTAAACCTGATTTGTTTAAAAATTTTTTAAGTATGTTTTTATTGATTTTAGGGGGATTAGAGAGAGAGGAAGGGAGAGAGAGAAAACATCGATGAGAAAGAAACATTGGTCAACTGCCTCCTGCATGCCTCTTACTGGGAAAAGAGCCGAAACCCAGACTGAGAAGCAAACTGGTGACCTCTTGGTACTTAGGATGATGCTCAATCCACTGAGCCACACCAGCAGGGCCTGATTCAATCACTTTTCCTTCATCACTGCCCTTTTTTCAACTAATTTTAAAAAATGTGTAGTGTTGTGTGTTTTTTTTATTACAAGATTAATTTTTTAAAGTTATTTTGATTTAAAAAATGTACCTGGTGAACAGATATTTTTGTTAGAGAAAATTCGTACTAGGATGAAGCATTTAACTTGATTGCTAATGGGTCATGTACTTGTTTACTAATATGTGAAATGTTGGTATTAATTTTACTAAATGAGTTCAGATTGGCCATAACATGGCTTTAGTTGAAAATATTAGACCCTGTATTTTTGTTGTGTGTGTGTGCAAATTGTGTTTTAATTATATTTTTATAATATTCATTGTTTCACCAAATATATTTTAACTTAGGGAAACAATTTTGTATATGTGATACCACAAAATTAAAAGAGTAAAGTAAAAATAATTATTCTTATTAGCTCTAAGTCATATTTACTTATTCTTAACAGAAATATTTCTCTCTGAAAGAACCCTGGTAAGAGTAGGACTCAGTTTATGTAAAGGATGCATGATCATACTTCACAGGTGGTTTTAAATGATTGCAAGTGCATTTCAAGTGCATGGCTGAAGAACAGAGAGGATGTTATACATATAGCCAATTCTATATGGTCATTCTTAACCTAATATTAACATTATCTTCATTTTGGCAGATGTACTATAGCATGTCTGATAATGTTCATCTTTTCCTTTCCTCCTCTATGGCACTCATTTCATTTTGGCTCAAAGGAATGCACTAAATCTCAGGTATTGTAATTTGTGTGTGGTCTCCTAACACTAACCTAATTTTATTTGTAAATTTGCACTGTACATAATGAGTTTATAATATTGATATGTTTTGCTTAGTCTCATTGGTATTTTCCCCCGAATTAGTAAAATCTCTTAAAAATCTGAAACTATCAGTGGCTTAGGTGATGGCACAGGGTGCATTATTTGTGCAAATCTAGGGATGAATTGCCCACTTTCTTTGAAGAAAGAATAAAAGTACAACCTACTTATTTTTAAGAGTGGGTGGAGTACTGTTCTTCACCAACCCTCTTTACAAAGCATGAGAGAAAGACAGGCAGACATAATAGATGTTTATTTGCTTTTTGTGTGAAAGCTTAGGTAAAATTTCCTTAGAAATTTTATTTTAAATGTTATAAATGAAAACTTTAAATTTTGGGAATTTCAATGTGAGAGCATTTTGAGAGACCACTGATAAAATGACAGAATAAAGGCTGAGTCAAAAGGGGAAATAAGAATTAAAAATTGCTTATGTTTTCTTACTTACACTTTATTTTTAACCAGATTTCATGCTTTTATTTCATTCTATATTTTAATCAAGAGGCCTATAATAATAACTTTGCTCATTTTCATGCCAGTATATGACTCATTTATGATTTTCAGTGATACTCTTTTGAAATTATGGGTCAAATTTGGGTTTATCAGTAAATTTGGAATCAAATAATTAAAAATGATTTATGTCTGGAAACTGATTGATTTAAGGAACTAGTAAAGTTTTGTGGTTGAGGTTTCTTAGTACATAGGGAAAAGGTTGTAAATAACTTAATTCACATTAGAAATCTATCATCAATATAATATCTTATAACCTTGCCTGATAGCATGAAATATTTATATATATTTTTAAATTAACATGAGACAATTAAAATGCCACAGGAGGCATGATTGCTATATTGTATTTTAGAAACACTGCTACTTTTAATATGATGTGGTAAATCCAAAAAAATTAATAAAATTTTAAAATTTTGAATAAAAAATTTTTAAAATATACCAGTGTTTTGAGCTTTTACCTGGTAAAGATATACTTTAAAAAATATATAACAACATTTTAAAAGATATATCCATGTGTAACTAATCCTCTTCTTTTTCAGTGTGAAAAATTATCAGTGTAATTTCTATTTAGAACTACGAATTGAATTAAAATGTGCACTGAATTTTGATGAGTACTTTATGTACACTTTAAAAAATTTGACTTGTTACAGTAGTTTAAAACAGATTATAATAATTTAATTCAGAAATATGAATACCCATGTAGTCCATGTAGAGTGTTATCAGGATATTTTTTTCAAGGCAAGTGTGTGAGGTTTGCCAAAATAAAAAAATATTTTAAAATGCAGTGAGAAGAGGAGATTGGAGATGGCTTTCATTAGCATTTCCTTATATTTTGATTATATTCTTAACTAATTTTGGCAACAACATGGTCATAATTGAAAATATTGGATACTGTTTTTTGAAGGTGCATCTGAGGCTGATTTAAGACAGCCAGAAAATGAATTGTCAGTCTTGGAGTGAGTAAAGATGTAGAGGCAAGTTATAGGTAGGTTTCTGAAGAGGCTGGAAGGTTTGGAGATTGACTTAGGGCTTCGGACATGTTTACCTTGTCTCCAAGGTTAGAATAGTGGGGATAGTTGGAGGGGTAGTTTTTTTATTTTACCCATAATGAAGGCCCTCTCTGCATTCATGGGTAATTGATTCTATAAGTTTCTGTGGGAAGGGAAGTCTGAGTTCCATGTAAAAAATGGACAAGAGAGGTGGTAGGACTTAAAGGGAAGAAGGACTGAAGTCATGGAGAAGCTGGTACATGTCTGTTCAGTCATCTTTTCTATTTTTCCTTTATTTTAATGAAAAAACAAAAACAACAACAAAAAAAACAAACAACCCAGCTCTACTATCTTCTTAGTTTGGAAAGAGCAAAAATGATACAGCGATATTAGGCTGAAGGCTGAAGAAAAGTTGTCCTGGCTGCACTTGGAGCCAATGGACATTTCAAACATTTTCAGCCTTTTAAGGCTGGTTACATAATTAAAATGCTCTTCACACTTGGAAGTTATGATTGACTTTTCACTCCCACTCCTACTCCCCCAGAAAAGTAAGGCTCTGTCCGCTGTGTACACATTTGAACTATGAAGATTTGAACATAGTATAACAAAATTTTAATCAGTGCAGAATTTTTGAAATAATCAAAACCCTTTGAGCCATCATATAAAAAGATATCTCCTACACATTTTATTAGTAGTCCTTTACTATGAATATATACTTCAGAGTACTGTTTAATAATTATGCATTGCGTCTTTCAGTAGATTAGGTTTAGTTTAAAATTCTTGGTACGGGTGTACAAAAGTAACAAAAATACTATATAAAATTAATAAAATGTAAGTTGAATTAAATGTAATATTACAACATTATTTGAATAATTTTTATTATAGTCAATGACAATATAATATTTATAAAATGTGGCAATCCATGTAATATTATTGATTCTTATATGAGGCTTATGAAAATAAGTCCTCAGTTGATAGTTTTGATTAGTTTGAAAAATTGTTTAGTTATTGAAACATGAAAAATTACAGTGTAATTATACACTTTTACCTGAAATGAAACTTTTTGACTTTTGCTATTCTTGAATTAGAAATAGGTAATAGCTATACTCATATCATGACTTTGCTTGGCCACTTATTATTTATTTAATTTTTTACTGAGGTCTTGGTTCAATCTAATATTTGCTACTTAACAGAAAGAGAATGTGTTTTACATAATATATCAATGACTTGTATATCTATTAAATTTCTTGAATATTAAGGTCATAGAATTTTAATTTATAATAATTTATATCACCTGACTAATTTATTCATGTGATATTTTAAAACCTGTTTACATGCATATACAGAAATTATTCAAATATAGATAGTCTGTTAATTTCAGTACTTTTCATTCTTCTTTAAATTCATCAGTTTCTTAATTGAACCTAAACCTTTGTCTTAAATATTGTCATCAATGCCTGTTTGTGAAATATAACAGGATGGAGTTAAAGAAAATTTGTGCATTCTATTTCTTAACAGAGGAAAACTTAGTATTTTCATTTATATATTTTTTTCATTTAACAAATATTTATTTAATACCTACCTTATTTCAGGTCTGTGCCATAAAGGGTCTCTGGGGCTATAAAGGTTGACAGGACACACAGAATCTTGCTCTTAGTGACTTTATAATCTCATAGGGAATACAGACAAGTATAATATAGGGAACTACATTATAAGATACAGGGAAGTCCAGGAATTAAGGGGCACATAGACAGGGTGCCTTGAGGAATCAGGCATGGCTTGAATGGCTTTAATATTTTAGCTCAAAGAAAAATACTTTTAATCCAAAAAGCCCGATAGAAATGTGCAGACGAAGTCAGGGAATGAAAAATGGAAAGGAGTGTGTGTAAGAGTATTAGAGAAGAGTGACATACAACTCACACACCAAAAACAAAAAAAATCACAAGTTTTGCTAGATACTATTTTTGTGCCTGATATTTTTATTTGCATAAGAGAGTTTTTTTAAAGAGTAGTGCCCAAAGTATACTTTGCTTTTTTCACGCTCATTATTAGCAGGTTTCCTAGTTCCTCTTCACTTAGATCATGTTGCATTTTAAAATCCTGCAGAAAGCTCCCTGTGGAAAGGTCTTTGAACAATGGGTGGACATAACAATCCTATGCCATATGTGCTGCAATTTCTGGCAAAATGCAGCGTGTTAACACTGCTGCCGTGTTTCTCAATCTCCTGGCTTTGAGGGGGATGGGGGGGAAGTGGTGGTGCTGTTTCTCTTCCTTGCAGTTATAATCAGGTATATATGCTGATTTAATTTATACAGATTAGAAAATTACAATATAGAGGATGTATAGAAATTGAAATGTAAATCAGGAAACAGTTTAAAACAAAAGGATTTCTCTCACTCTATTAACAACATGCATTGCAAATTCATGCAAGGCAGTTGAGAATAGTATGCACTGTGCTGTTTACCCAAGTTTCAGCTTCTGTTAGAGGATGTCTATTTTTATGTATTACATCATCTCTGCTGCAGAACTACCGTGCCCACTGGGATTTACTGTTCTTTCATTCCATTTTGAAAGAAAGCTTGTATTGATGTCATAATTGGACCTATCTTTTGGTTGCACTTAGAAATTGAAAGTAATAAGGGTGGGTGTTGTGTAGCAAGTCATGCAATATTTCAAGCAATTTATTTGTCAAAAAGATCACTGCCACTTTGTCCTGCCTCTAATTATGAGCTCTGGTGGTTCTCTGTGCCTGTATACGTCTTAAATATACTTGGCTAAAAATTTAGCAAAGATCCTTTTCATCTTCTACTGTTTCATTTCTTATCATGTGATTTATATTTGGTCATGAGATTTTTCAGTGCTGTATGCTGATTTGAAAAATGTCTCTTTTCTTTGGAAAAATCTACTTCGGTACTGAGACCTACTTGCTGCAACTGCTGAATTGATCTGATTTAAGTTATCAGTTGTAAAGTTGTCTGTTTTTGCTATTTGAAATACTGAGTGTCTAGAAATTTCTCTTTTGATTTTGAATCCAGTGTTAACACATTAACTTGTAATTCTTTTCTATTAGCTAGAAGATGTTGTTGGCCTCTGAAAGAAGCTCTAGCCTTTTATTAAGTATGTAGGTGTTAGATTTAAATTACTTGTAAAACGAAATTTTAATTATTTAAATGAAAATAATTTCAGAATGCCTACTATATGTTACACATATTTGGGTACATAAACTTTCCCCCTTATTTTCTCAAAAAGTTAGTCATTACCCATATTGCAGTAGTAAATATTTTTTCCTTTTTTATTTTTAAAAAAACCTGATTAGGAACCAACCCACACTTAAAAAAAAAAAAGCTTTATTGAGTTACAGTTAAGCTATTTAAAGTGCATAATCAATTCATGTTTTTTTTTTGTAAAAAATATAGCATTAAATGTACCATCTTAACTGTTTCTAAGTTTCCAGTTCAGTATTGTAAAGACTATCAGTAGTAAACTTTTGACTGACTAGAATACAATGATTCACAGATATGCCTAGCATCCCATGTGATTGTTTAAGTCAGACATAGACTGAAAAATAACTAAGATTTTTTGGGGGGAAATAATTGTACAATCTATTGGAAAACAAAAAGCCTTGCCAAATAATTGCTTATATTAAAGCAAGTTCTTATGGACTTAGTATGGGATCAGGTGGCTTTTAAAAAAAATTTTTTTTTTCCTTTTCCCCTTTTAAGTGGAATGATCATAGGGATAGTTGAATGTAATATGATATTTGGAATTACTAGCCTAGAGGAGAAATGATGTGTTAGTGGAGTGGGCCAGGTCTGAAATGTGAATTACATTGATTGGTTGCGCTTATATGCATGCAGATAAGTCCTTTGGTTGATCTCTTTCCCCCCTCTCTAACACTCCCCAGCCTTCCCGCTATAATTTGACAGTCTGTTCAGTGCTTTACTTTCTTTGTATCTATCTTTTTGTTCATAGGTTTAATGTTCTTTATTGTTCATAAATGAGTGAGATCATGTGGTATTTTTCTTTCATTGCCTGGCTTATTTCACTTAACATAATGCTCTCCAGGTCCATCCATGCTGCTGCAAATGATAAGCTCCTTTTTTTTATAGCAGTGTAGTATTCCATTGTGTGTATGTACCATATTTTTAATCCACTCATCTACTGATGGGAATTTAGGTTGTTTCCAAATCTTAGCTATGGTGAATTGTAATTTCACTAATTACAATTACATAGGGGTACATATATCCTTTCTGATTGGTGTTTCTAATTTCCTGGGATATATTCCTAGAAATGGGATTATTGGGTCAAATGGGAGTTCCATTTTTAGGTTTTTGAGGAAACGCTATACTGTTCTCCACAGTGGCTGCACCAGTCTACATCCCCACCAGCAGTGCACAAGGGTTCCTTTTTCTCTGCATCCTGGCCAGCACTTGTTGTTTGTTGATTTGTTGATGATAGCCATTCTGACAGGTGTGAGATGGTACCAGCTTGTTGTTTTGATTTGCATCTCTTGGATGATTAGTGACTTTGAGCATGTTTTCATATGCCTCTTGGCCTTCTGTCTTCCTTTGAAAAGTTTCTATTTAGATCCATTGCCCATTTTTTTTATTGATCATTTATCTTCCTTTTATTAAGTTGTATAAGTTCCCTGTAGATGTTGGAGATTAAACCTTTATCAGTGATAACATTTGCAAATACGTTCTCCTATACAGTGTACTTTCTTATTGTTTTGATGGTTTCTTTTGCTGAGAAAAAGCTTTTTATTTTGATGTAATTCCATTTGTTTGTTTTCTCTTTAGCTTCCATTGCCCTAGGAGCAGTATTGGTGAAAATATTGCTTAGGCATATGTCTGAGATTTTGCTGCCTGTGGATTCTTCTAGTATTTTTATGGTTTCCCATCTTATATTTAAGTCCTTTATCCATTTTGAGTTTATTTTTGTGTATGGTGTAAGTTGGTAGTTTAGTTTCATTTTTTTGCATGTATCTGTCCAATTTTCCCAACACCATTTATTGAAGAGATTGTCTTGACTCCACTGTATGTTCATGCCTCCTTTGTCAAATATTAATTGAGCACAGTGGTTTGGGTCAATATCTGGATTCTCTATTCTATTCCATTGGTCTATATGTCTGTTTTTGTGCCAGTACCAGGTTGTTTTGAGAAGAGTGGCCTTGTAATACAGTTTGAAATCTGTTGTTGAGATCCCACCTACTTTGTTGTTCTTTCTCAGGATTGCTGTGGCTATTCGAGGTCTTTTTTTATTCCAAATGAATTTTTGAAGACTTCTTTCTAGATCTGTTAAATATGTCGTTGGTATTTTCTTGGCGTTAATTTTGTATCCTGCTACATTCTTGATTCATTTAGTAAGTCTAATAGTATTCTGATGGAGTTTTTAGGGTTTTCTATGTACCGTATCATGTTGTCTGTGAATAAGGACAGTTTTACTCCTTTTCCAATTTGAATGCCTTTTATTTCTTCTTCTTGTCTAATTGCAATGGCTAATACTTCCAGTACTGTGTCGAAAGGAGTGATGAAAGTGGGCATCCCTGTCTTGTTCCTGTTCTTAGGGAAATGGTTTTAGTTTTGCCCATTGAATATGATGTTGGCTGTGGGTTTATATATGGCTTTTATTATGTTGAGGTATGATCCTTCTATTCCCACCTTGCTGAGAGTTTTTATCAAGAAAGGGTATTGGATCTTGTCAAATGCTTTTTCTGCATCAATTGAGATGACTGTGTGATTTTTATCTCTCAATTTGTTTATGTGATGTATCACATTTATTGATTTGCGAATATTGTACCATCCTTGCATCCCTGGGATAAATGCTACTTGGTCATGGTGTATGATCTCGCTGATGTACTGCTGGATCCGATTTGCTAGAATTTTATTGTGGATTTTGACATCTATGTTCATGAGGGATATTAGCCTGTAATTCTCTTTCATTGTGTTGTCTTTATCTGGTTTTGGTATTAAGTTGATGCTGGCTTCATAAAATGACATTGGAAGCGTTCCTTCCTCTTGAATTTTTTGGAATAGTCTGAGGATGATAGGTTTTAGCTCTTCCTTGAATGTTTGTTAAAACTCCCCTGTGAAACTGTGTGGCCCCGGGCTTTTGTTTGTTGGAAGCTTTTTGAAGACAGCTTCAATTTCTTCCATAGTTACTGGCTTATTAAGCTGTTTAGATTCTTCCTGATTGAGTTTTGGAAGTTTGTGTTTTTCTAGGAATATGTCTATTTTCTCTAGGTTGTCCAGTTTGTTGGAATATAGTTGTGCATAGTACTTTTTAACAATCTTTTGTATTTCGGTGGGGTTTGTTGTTATTTCTCCTCTCTTAATTCTGATTTTGTTTATTTGGGTCCTCTCCCTTTGCTTCTTGGTGAACCTGGCTAGAGGTTCATCAACCTTGTTTATCCTTTCAAAGAACCATTTCTTGGTTTTGTTGATCTTTTGTATTGCTTTTTTGGTCTCCACTCTATTTTTTATTATTTCCTCCCTTTTGTTTACACTAGGCTTTTCTTATTGCTTCCTTTCTAACTCTTTGAGTTGTAGGGTTAAGTAATTTATTACATTGTTTCTTATTTTTTGCAGTAGGCTTGTAGAGCTAGGAATTTCCCTATCAAGACTGCTTTCGCTGTGTCCCATAGATTTTGGATTGTTCTGTTTTCATTGTCATTTGTTGCCATGATGCTTTTTATTTCTTTTTTGATCTATCTGGTAACCCAGTCATTGTTTAATATCATTAGTCTCCATGTGTTTGATTCTTTTGGATTGTTTTTATTGTTGATTTTCAGTTCTATGCCACTGTGATCTGAGAAGATGCTTGATAGGATTTCTGTCTTCTTGAATTTGAAGAAACTTTGCCTGTGACCCAATATATGGCCTATCTTTGAAAATGAACCATTGCCCTTGAGAAGAATATATAATCTGTGGCTTTGGGGTGAAATGCTCTGAAGATATCAATTAATTCCATCTGGTCTAGTGCAGTGGTCGGCAAACTCTTTAGTCAATGGAGCGGCAAACCACGCTAGTGAGCTGCATATGGCTTGTGAGCCTCAGTTTGCCGACCATTGATGTAGTGAGTCATTTAGGATTGATGTTGTCTTTGCTGATTTTTTTTGTTTAGAGGATTTGTTCAATGGTGATAGTGGGATTTTAAAGTCTCCTACTATGATTGTATTCCTGCCAGTCTCTTCCTTGATATCTTCCAGAATTTTTTTTATGTATTTGGGTGCTCTTGTAGTGGGTGTGTATATGTTTACCAGAGTTACTTCTTCATGTTGGATTGTTCCCTTTAGTGTTATGAAGTGGCCATCCTTATCTCTTTTTATGTCCTTCACTTTGAGATATAAGTTTTGCTACCCTCACTTTTTTTTTCATTTCCATTCGCCTGAAAAACCTTTTTCTGTCTCTTCACCCTCAGTCTGTGTGTGTCTTTATTTCTGAGGTGGGTTTCTTGTAGACAGCAGGTATATGGGTCATGTTTTCTTATCCAATCTGTTACCTTATATCTTTCATTGGGGCATTTAATCCATTTACATTGATAGTTACTTGTTTGTTGCCATTTTTATTTTTTACCCTTGTGTTCCTTCTTTGCTTCCTGTTTCTTTTTGTTACAGCAGACACTTTCGCATTTCTTGCATTGCTGGTTTGCTGGTAATCATTTCCCTTAGTCCTTTTTTGTCTGTGAAGCTCCTGATTGCACTTTCAATTTTGATTGATAGCCTTGCTGGGTACAGTATTCTTGGATTCAGACCCTTCCTTTGAATAACTTTGTATATTTCATTCCATTCCCTTCTGGCCTGATGTGTTTCTGTTGAGAAATCAGTCACTAGTCTGATCTGATGAGGGATCCTTTGTAGGTAACTTTGTCTCTCTCTGGCCGCTTTTAAGATTCTTACTTTGTTGTTGGTGTTTGCCAATTTAATTATAATGTGCCTTGGCATCCGTCTTTGGGGTTCATTTTGCTTGGGACTCTGTGAGCTTCTTGGAATTGTGTGCGTTTTTTTCTTCCCTATATCAGGGAAGTTTTCTGTCATTTCTTCAAATAGGTTTTCTATTCCTTGCTCAGTTTCCTCTCCTTCTTGCACTCATATTATGTGAATGTTGTTTTGTTTTGTGTTGTCCCAAAGTTCCCTTAGGCTCTCCTCCTGTTTTTTAATTTATTTTTTCTAGAAGCTGCTCTACTTGGGAATTTTTTTTTTTACCTTGTCTTCTAGCTCACTGATGCGGTCCTCTGTTTCTTCTAGTCTACTCTTGATGCTTTCTATTGAGTTCTTTACAGCAGTGATGTCATTTTTCATTTCTTAGTGATTCTTCTTCATTTCCTCTTAGTTCTTACACATATTTTTGAATTGGTCTTCCATTCTTTTCATCCACCTTATGACCTTTTCTCTGAATTCTTTCTCTGACAGATTGCTTGTCTTCATTTCGTTTACTTCCTTTCTGGTGATGCCTGCTTTTCTTTCATATGTGGGTTCCCCCCCCCCCTCCCATGTTCTCTCTTCTCCATGTGTCTAGTAATGTAGTTCTCTCTCTCCTTTCCATGATGGAGTGTAGAGCTCCTCTTAATCCGCGTGCTTGTGCCACTTGGGAACTAGTGTTCTCAGCTTCGCAGTTGTTTGGTGGGCTCTGTAGTTGTAGATTTCCCGGGCTTTATAGGCTCCCAATAACATCCACATTTCCTTCAAAATTGCACTGTATCTGCATCCGAGCCCTTCACTCCAGGAGGGAACCCAGCAGCAGTCTGCTTAATTCTTTCTTAGGTTCTAGGAAAAAATGGAAATTTTCCAAGCTAACTTTGGATGGAATCAGAAGAAATTGAAAATGCTTGATGTTAAATAATTTTGTTTTAGTTATATTAATTGTATTGGATGTTTACCAACAATCCATGAGCTTCCAAGATGTTTTTACTTAATTGATTTAGTATTTCTCATTTAGACATTTTTCTATTCAGGAATTTTTTTTTTGAAGTCCCTTTCTGCTCCTCCCCTCTCTCCCCAAAATAATGTTGTCTATCTCCCCTTCCCTGTTTAGATAATTAGCCATCATGCAGAATTTTAAAATATTTAAAAAAATTATATAAGCAAATGCTTGGTATGAAAGTATGTTATTATCATAACAGTAAAGTGTCTGAAAGGTAACCTTTAAAAATTGGTTTTTGATCTTATGCCAATACCATTAAGAGTAGTTTTAGGTCCCTCCCTACCAAACCTCAAAAAAACCATCACCATAGATAGTTTTAACAACATCCTATGGGTGATTAATAGTTAATGTTCAAGATAATCTTATCTAATTATTACATATTGTTTCATTTATTTTGAGAGTGCAAAATAAATAACCTAGCAATGTATTTAAAACTTCTTTATTCTCAAAACTCCTTACTGCTTTTCTGGAATTTCTTGCAATGTTTGCTCTCTCTACTTTTGAGTATTTTCATTTTTACTGGCTTCTTTTTGCTTTTGCATCCATTTGCTCTGCTTATTTTATGTCATCTGTGCTTAGTTTCCTTTCCCATCACAAACTGGATTTACTACTCATGAATGTGCTCTGAAGTTAGGTGTGTGATTCAGAAATCAGTTCTTAAAGCAAAATATCTGAAAAGATAAAGCTGTCTTTGGGAAGAGACTAGAAATGTCCCTGCTCCCCAAATTTGAAATGGTGTGTTTCTCTTGATGAAAGAGAAATGTCCATGTGAATATTCTTTGGGGTTAGTGATCACTGTAGCTTTCTGCATTATATATAAGAGAAATTTCTGCATTAAATAATTGTCCAATTTTCTCCCCTACTATATTTTTACCTTTATTGTATATACCATGCTTCCTAGTTGTTTGCATATAATATTAATATCTTACTAGTTTTGGTCTTTGTCTTTTATCTTAAAAGTCACGTGGATTGAATAGTCCATTATTATTTTACTTTATGTCTTTGAAATAACGTTTATTTTTTACAAAATACAAGCCATCAAGAAAAAATGGGTTTTGTCACACATTTGCTCTGAGGTAATCTTTTAGTAATTATTTCACATGGTGAACAATACTTTTGTTTATGTCATGCACACTGTTGAACTCACCAGGGTGATTTCTGAAGTTCATCCCTGATTCCTTGTTTCCTGCACTATCCATCTCAGTCTTAGGGTCAAGTGTAGAATTAATAAGTGAATGCCTTATTCTGTTTAGTGCTTCATTATAGACTTATGGTTGTATGTTAATACTGTGAATTGCTACTTTATGGCACAACCAGGAGATATAATCTTCCATGAATATGACCCATCTGTCCACTTGTGAACAATTCTAACAATTGTAATTGTTGGATATATAATTAAATATTATGGTAGTATCTTTTAAAATATCAGCATGGTAGTAATTACAAATTTCAAAGTGCAATTAAAATATAAATAGGTAAAATATTCTGTTCGCATTTTTTACAGCTTTTGAGGAGGGGGACAACTTAGATGTGTGGGTTGGGCTTTGTTTATTCATTTATTTATAAGGAAAACTAAACTTTGTCATCTTAAGTTCATGTGGTCCTATTGATAGACTGACTTCATATTCAAGAGAACATTTAAAGAATTTCTGTGGCATCTAAAATATTTTCTATTTTGAGATAATCTTCTATTTCCAGGCAAATTTACTTGGAAGCATTTCCTGTCTGGAAAATATTTAATTATATCAGAGGAGCAGTCACAATTCTGTTTCTGGTGGTGATGTTGATTGCTGCTTCCATTTATAAATTCTGTCATTTTCTTTTAGGATGAACATTCTTGAACCATCATGAAAACTTATATGTTTTGATATCTATTTGGAGAAATTGGGTGTTTTTTTTTTTAAGTATTAGATTTTAATAATGGAAACATGTTTGTTAAACATTAAATTTCTGGAGAGATAATAGAGTCTTTGAAAGCTGACAGTGTATTGTATGCCAGTGTATACATTTTGTGAGCATATAATAGATGCTCAGCAGTATCTAGATTATAAGTTGATATCTTTGGATCAAAGTCTCATAATTGGCATTAGTTTATATTTCTATGAGTGGCATTATAGATCCATTTGCATTAACAGTTCTATATAAGCATATTGGCACAAGAATATCAATACCAGACATCTGTAGAACATTAACTAATGGGTTGCCCAAACCTTGAATGCAACTGCCTTTTTAGAGTATCTTAGGAGAATAGAATTGATCCTTATTGAATGCTTATGATATATACCAGTCAGCTAGGTGTTTTCTCATATGTTTTGTCAATTAAACTTCCCTGCAGTTCTAAACTCTAGATAATGGTATCTCTACTATTAGGAGGTAAAAGTGCTAAGGTCAAAGAGATGAACATGTTCAATTTTCATGGTTATTCAGGTAGTCAAACATAGACATAGGTCTTTTCACATTCCCGATACTTAAAATTATTTTAGATGCCTACTATTTAAGAACCTTGAAAAAAAAATAGAATAGAGCATAGACTGTCCCATACGAAGAATAATTACTGAGTTCATTTGCAATGATGGTAGGCTTTGTTTGATTAATCAATTTTTGTTGCAATTAAGTGTTTTTCCTTTTTGAACGATGTATCTCATTAATCAAGCCCAGAAATTTTTTTTCAGTTTAACCTTTCTAGTTTTTTTCCCTATACAGACATAGGTTTTCACTGGTAAGAAGTACCATTTCATAATAAATTAGTGCATTTTAAAAGTTAAATTAACTAATATTGTAAGTAATAAAAGCCAAATCTTGCTGAAAGATCTTCTCTAAAGTATGATTTTTTAATGAACCAAAACAACTTGCAGATATCTAAAAGTAGTCATAGTTTTCAGAGGTGAAACACCACAATCATAAAATTGCTTGCCTCTGCACCAGAAAATATTGGAAGTGTTTTGGTAATATTTAAGAATACTGAAAACATGTAATAAATAATTTCAAGAGACTTAAAAAAGTCTCTAAAAATTGGAATACCTAGTTATGCACAATTTTTAATAATTTATATTATTGGTAACATTAAGAAAATTAATTTTTACTTACCTTAAGTTTGACCAATTTGGAAAGTAAAGATGTTAAAAAGGAAACCTCTAAACTATTGTCTAATTATCTCTATAATTTTTTCAAGAGTAAGAGCGTTTTAATATTACCCTCTGACTACCTAAATAGGAAGTCAAAAGTCTCAGCATAAAGGCTAATCTGTACTAGGAAATTTTACCCCAAGATAGATTGATTTTCATTCATGTGAACTTACTTTTACTATAATTCTATATCATATTATTCTTTCTACTGCCATTTTACAAGCAGCTCATGTTTGGTAACAGTTGTGTTATATAAGATAACTTTAAGAACTTGAAAAAATTTTAGGAATCTTCCAGCCAAACTATTTAATTAAATTATTTTTTTCCTTATAATTACTAACATTCAGTCTCTGCTTTTAAATTACAGTTGTACTGCCCTAGCCAGTTTGGCTCAGTGGATAGAGCGTTGGTCTGGGGACTGAAGGGTCCCAGGTTTGATTCCAGTCAAGGGCACATACATCAGTTGCAGGCTCCTGGCCCTGATCCTGGGCATGTAGGAGGCAACCAATCAATGTGTCCCTCTCACATGGATGTTTCTCTCTCTCCCTTCCACTCTCTCCAAATATCAATGAAAAAAATATCCTTGAGTGAGGATTAAAAAAATAAAAATTACACTTGGACTGATATTTGCAGGCCAGTCCTTAATATCATGTCGAAATTGTATCTTTTTGCCTGGTACAAAGTAAGGGCTTAGTAAATCATAGCAATTATTATTTATTATAAAAAAAGGCTAATCATGAAGAAAGTTTTCCTTATGTTTAGCTGAAATCTTTCTAATTTTAGTTCATGGTTCTGGATATGTTCTAAAGCAACATGAATGAATATTCATATTACATTTCATATAACTGTGCTTCAGTACTTGAAGAGATCCTACTCCATTAAGCCTTTTTTTTTGGGTTAAACATTCCTGACTTTAAAAAAGAAACAAATGTATTTTTATTGATTTCAGAGAGAAACATCAATTGGCTGCCTCCTGCATTCCCTTTTCCCCACTGGAGATCAAGCTCGCAACCCAGGCATGTGCCTGGAATCGAACCATAGCCCCCTGGTTTATAGGTCAATGCTCAACCACCGAGTCACGTGGGCCAGGCCCTTTCTGACTTCTTGTAGCTTTCCTAAGCAGTTTATCTTATCATTTAGGTTTCCTGCTGTTTGAATGCTACAGTTACTCATTATCTCCCCTAAGTCTTGATGTCTAGAGGAGATAATGAGTAATAAAGTCTAGAACTGGTTACTGTAACTTACATAAGATCTTACAGTGCAGATTGCAGTAAAACTTCCTGTCTTCCTTGCTATGGATATTTTAGCCGATAATGTAACTCAAGATGATATTAGAGTTTTAAACCATTGTTCATTGGCTCATAACGAACTTTGGCTAGTTCAGTTTTACAAGTAACTCTTCGTATCTACCTTTTCCCATGAATTGCTTCTCCAGTTTGAACTCCCCTAAAAAAAAACTCCTAATTTTGTCACTAAACAAACTGGACATCATTTATGGTTACACAGTTAATCCTATGTGTGTCCTCACCCTAACGCTGTTATGATAATACTTGACCAGTTAGTTTTGAAAAGTTTTAAGTGCAATCACTTATGCATTCATTCTTTGAACCATTATTGTCTGTTAATTACTAGAGATATGCATAACTTGTCATTGACAGTGTTAGATAAATAAAATGTTGTATGGTCCCTGCTTCAGCTAACTTATATTCCACTTTGTGTTCAATATTCCTCTTTTTTGTTCAATAAAAATAGAGCAATAATTGGCCTTGGCTGGATGGCTCAGTTGGTTAGAATATCGTCCAGATACTCCCAAGATTTTGGAATTGATCCCTGGTCAGGTTACATATAAGAATCAACCAGTGATGCATAAAGAAGTGGCACAAATACATGTTTCTCCTCCCTCCCTCCCCCACTCTCAAATCAATCAGTCAATAAAAAATAGAGCCATAATTAACAATTCATTGTCCAAACATATTAATCATAAGGGGATATGTTACATGCTAAATTAGTAATAAAAATAGTAATTTCTATTTACATTTGGAGTGTTGCCTTAAGAAATACTATGGTTAGCCGAAACCGGTTTGGCTCAGTGGATAGAGCATTGGCCTGTGGACTGAAGGGTCCCAGGTTCGATTCTGGTCAAGGACATGTATCTTGGTTGTGGGCACATCCCCAGTTGGGGGCGTGCAGGAGGCGGCTGATCGATGTCTCTCTCTCTCTCATCGATGCTTCTAACTCTCCCTCTCCCTTCCTCTCTGTATAAAATCAATAAAATATATTTTAAAGAAAGAAATGCTATGGTAAGAAGCCCTTGTCCTAGGAAAAATAGTGGAATGATTTGCAACTCATGTACAAGTTCTCTCCACCTCTGCAATCTTGAGCACTTCAAGATGAGGTCTGCTCTTACCTTAAATAGGTTCTAAGAAAAGCTTTGTAAAATGAGCTATTAAAGTCTGCTCAATTTTTTAAAATTGCATTTTTAAAAGGCCCATTCTTTATGTTGGAATTTCTCACAGACTTACCGGCTTCTTTATTTTGTTTTTCTTCATGTCTTCATCTCATACAATGTTTAATGTTTTCTCTTTTAATTATTATATATAAAAATGGAGTGGGATAAAAGTAGTTTACAGTTGGTCAAATGGAACATAATACAATAATTAATACATAATAACACAAAAATAAACTCTAGGCTTTGCATACTGGCAACTACATCTCCTTTTGCCCCTGTATTGAGCGTATTTATTATGAATAGGTTAGTGCATTATTTTTTCAACTATGAATCAGATACAACATAAACAGTTTGTTAAAAACTTTCATTAAAGAAGAATAGCTTCAATATTTCTTTGGAACATGTTTTTGGAGTATTTCTCTGTGATCTTTCTTGGACTCTCAATTAGATCTAAGTGCTAATTCAAGTAACAGGTTTCCTGTACTAGTATTTCTAAAGCCTGTGTTTTAATTCAACTCAGATAATTGTTCAGTAATTATTATTTGCCACTCTCTCATTTTATTTAATAATTAAGTTATTTTTAACAATGTACCTAAATTACCATTTTATTTGGTCAAAGTAGAAAAAAACAAAACTTTAGCTGGATTTCTTCTATGATTACTTTGGAAGGATATGTGTGGAAGACTTGACAGAGTTGCGCCCAAGGTTGGAATACAATATGTGAAATACAGGATTGAATTAAATATGTAAAGAATTTGTCAGATAAGCAACTTTTCTTTTAGAAAAAAAAAATACTAATGGGGGGATATTTAGTTTAGAAAAAGAGAATTAAAACTTCTGACCAAACCTAATGTAGTAACTTAATTTTGCTTAGGGCTTAATTGGTTTGCTATATTCATACAAGATATAGCATTTTTTAATGTCATTTTTTTGGTAAATAATAAAACATCAGGAATCAAAATTGTAAAATTTCTTGTTTTTGGATGTCAAGGAAATAAATTGTTTCTGCTTCTCCCACAGATTTTTTCCAACCTCTGTAGCTTTTACTTTGGGATAAGAGGGAAGAAATCAATGTATAATGGATAAGTGAAGTAAATTATATTAGCAACCTGTAGTTCTGTTTTATATTCTTCTAAATTGCTAACTCTGTAACCTTATATACTTAATTTTCCTATGGAAGATGAATATATTATTTTATTGCTTCCCTTGGGTTTTGACCATGTTTAATTGCATATTTGCAGAGCACATTAAAATCAATGGGTAAATACTATAGATATTACAAATAAATATTATAAATAAATGAACACATATTAATATTAAGTGTGATTCATTATTACTGAGAAGAATGGACCGGTTTTCTCAAGTTCATAGTAATTAAAAAGGTAATACTTTAGGTGATGAAATATGTGAATAGAATGGCATTAAATTTAGCACAGAAAGGTTTTGTATTAAGTAGTTTCCCAAACCATGTATGTAATCTCTATCTTTTGGATCATTGTTGCCGATAATTACAAGTCATTAGTTGTTCATAACACACGGGTAGAAAGTTGTTACATGGCCTGTTTTCTAGCTGAGTCTGTTTAATGCTACTTGCTAAATCTAGGTAGTAAAAGAATGGGATAACTATAACTATATTTATAAGGTTTCTCTGTGCCTTTTCATGGCTTGGTGACTCTTAATTTTAGTGCTGAACAATATTCCATTGTCTTGATGTATCACGATTTATCCATTAACCTATCAAAAGACCTCTTGGTAGCTTCCAAGTTTTGACAATCTTATCTAATAAAAGGCTATTGCAGATAAGCACGAGTTATTTATTGTTTGTGTAAAATCTGTAATAAGGGATTGTCTTAAATCGTCAGTTTTTATTTCATTTCTGAAGCAGTGTGTGGTATATTAAGTATAATCTGGCATAATTGTGCTTCAGTGTACAAGGTAGTATGGATAGTAAATTTTCAGTGTTACAATCATGAGTTTTAAGATACGTAGGTTTTAGGCATGAAGCCAGGTTGTGAGAGAAATCACACCTAGTCTTAGCACAGAAAAACATCCGTGCCTGAGGAAGTGTGATTTCCTGATTTCATCTGTCAGGTTCCCCGACTCAGTTAGTTTCCTCCTTGAGAGAAGTGGCACGTTTTCTCCAGAGAGAGGCAGGCAATAGGAAACCTTCCCTGACACACTAAGCATGGGGGTAATTTGATGTGAACGAGGAAAGGAGTTTTTGTCATAGATAGACTAAAGTTGTAGAACTTGATTATTTAGTTCTTGAATTGCCATTTACTTTTTTTTTTATGTTGTGGTAAAATATATGTAACTTTTAAATTGGTCATTTTAACCATATTTTTAAGTGTACAATTCAGTAGTATTAAGTGCGTTCATATTGTGATGCAATCATTGCCACCATCATCTCCAGAATTCTTTTCATCCTCTCAAACTGGAAGTTCATTCCTATTATTATTTACCCCTAACCCTCAGCCCCTGACAAAACCACCATTTGTTTCTCTCCATTCACTTGATGACTCTAGGTACTTCATTTAAATGGAATTGTACAGTATTTGTCCTTTTGTGACTTGATTATTTCACCATGGAGCTTGTAACAGAATTTTGTATATGCCACATTTTGTTTAAATATTCATTTATAGATGGACATGAAGTTGCTTCTCTCTTTTGACACCATTTATTTAAAAAATAAATTTTTTAGAGCAGTTTTAGGTTTACTACAAAATTGAGGGAAAGATACTGATACTTCCCATATTATCCCACACATGCATAGCCTCCCCTAATATCAGCATGATATAAATATTTTTAACCTATCACTTAGAATGATATATATATTTTAACCAAGGAAGAACCTACATTGACATTTCATATTCACTCAAAGTCATTACTTTACCTTATGGTTCATTCTTGGTGTACATTCTGTGGGTTTGGACAAATGTGTATGGCATATATATGTATCAATATGATATCATACAGAATATTTTCTCTGCCATAAAAATTTGTGCTCCATCTATTTATCTCCCATCAATTGGCTTTTTTCACTTAGACTTATGCATTTATAAGGTTTCTCTGTGCCTTTTCATGGCTTGGTGACTATTTTTAGTGCTGAACAATATTCTATTGTCTTGATGTACCATAATTTATCCATTGACCTATCAAAAAACTTCTTGGTAGCTTCCAAGTTTTGACAATCCTATCTAATAAAAAAGTAATATGCAAGTTGACTATACCTCTGCTACACCCACCAGCCACGCCTACCAGCGAAGCCTACCAGCCAATCAGAGCGAGTATGCAAATTAACCCAACCAGGATGGCTACGGCCACAAAGAGAGCAGGAGAAAGGCTTGGGTTGCCCCTGGCAATGGAGGAAGCCAAGCTTTCTGCACACCCTGGCTAGCCCAGGCCTCTGCTTAAGGCAACAAAGTTTCAATGGCTGTGTGAGCAGAAGTCTTAGCTCTGCTCCAGGCTATAAAGTTTCACTTGTAGAAAATAAATAAATCCCAGATACCAGGGCCTCCACTTGGGCTGCTGTGGGGTGTGGCTGGCATGCAAACCACCACAGGTCCCTCACCCAGGCCACCCCATATTCCAAGGGAACACCCACCCTGATCCAGGACACCCTTCAGGGCAAACCACCTGGCCCCCACCCATGCACTAGGCCTCTATCATATCTAATAAAAGAGAAATATGCAGATTGACTATCACTCCAACACACAAGATGACTGCCCCCATGTGGTCAAAAGATTCTGTCCCCATGTGGACACAAGATGGCCAGCAGGAGAGAGCAGTTGAGAGGGACCAGGCCTGCAAGGGAGGGCAGTTGGAAGTGATCAAGCCTATAGGAGAGGGCAGTTAGGGGTGACCAGGATAACAGAGGAGGGCAGTTAGGGGCAAACAGGCTGGCAGGGGAGCAGATAGGTATCAATCAGGCTGGCAAGGGAGTGGTTAGGGGGTGATCAGTCTGGCAGGCAGAAGTGGTCAGGGGCAATCAGGAAGGCAGGCAGGTGAGCAGTTGGGACCCAGCAGTCTTGGATTGTGAGAGGGATATCCAGGTAGGATGGGGCCTAAATGGGCAGTTGGACATCCCTCAAGGGGACCCAGATTGGAGAGGCAGCAGGCTGGGCTGAAGGACTCCCCCCTGCCCCCGTGCTTGAATTTTGTGCACCAGGCCTCTAGTTATGAATAAAAGTTTATGAAATTATGAGTATAAATAATGAATACAAACATTATAATTATAAATATTCATATGCAGGTTTTATGTGGACATACATTTTTAACTCATTTGGGTAAATACTAAGGAGCATAATTGCTGGTTTATATAGTGCTATGTTTAGTTTTATAAAAAAACACCACCTTCTCTTCCAGGGAATAAGAGTTCCTTTTGCTCCACATCCTTACCAGCATCTGGTGTTTCAGTGTTTTGGATTTTGAGCATTTTAATAGACATATTGTGCTATCTTACTGTTGTTTTAACCATGTTTAATTACATGTTTGCAGAGCACATTGAAATCTATGGGTAAACACTCTAGATATTACAGATAAATATAAATAAATGAACATATAGTAATATTAAGTGTGATTCATTATTACTGCGAAAAGATGCCCAGCATCTTTTCACATGCTTTATTACCATTCATATATCTTTGATGACATACAGTGGTACCTCGAGATACGAGTTTAATTCGTTCCATAACCTTGAGGCGTGGGAAACTATGAGATGCTCAAGTCGCAGTAAACTGGTGGGTCGTGTGCAGCTGGCTGATGCTCACGATTACTCCTATCTCAACTGTTGCTCGTATTTCAAAGCAAAAATTGCTCACTCAATGGCTCGTATCTCAAAAATCTCGTATGTTAGGGCACTCGTATCTCAAGGTACCACTGTATCTATTAACGTCTTTGGCCCATTTTTAATTGTTTTGTCTTATTGTTCAGTTTTAAGTGTTCTTTCTATGTTTTTTATGAGTCCTTTATCAGAAGTGTCTTTTGCATATATTTTTTTCACAGTCTATGGCTTGTCTTCTGACTTCCTTGCAATAATCTTTCACATATCTCTATGTCGTTAATTTTAATGAGGTCTAGCTTATCAGTGATTTTTTCATGGATCCTGTTTTTGCTATTGTATCTAAAAATGCATTACCATACCCAAGTTCTTCTGGAGTTTTTTCCTCCTGCTATCCTGTTATTGTCTGAATTTTATAGTTTTTGCATTTTACATTTACATCTGTGATCCATTTTGAGTTAATTTTTGTGACGGGTATAAGGTTTGTGTCTTTTTTTTTTTGCTAGTTAATATTCAATTATTCCAGTAGCATTTGTTAAGGAGACTCTCTTTACTGTATTATATTGCCTCTTTTCCTTTGTCTAAGATCAGTGCTATTTGCTTTGCAATAATTTGTCTATTAAAGAAAAGTATTTGCAATTTTGATAGGAACTAGTTTACAGGATCAGATATGATCTTGCTAATGTACATTCCCAGTCAGTGGAGATTTCATTCATTCAAGAAAATGTGAGTGCCAACGTTATAAACCATGCTAGGTATAGAGGCTCACAACACAGTACCAACCATCATGGATATTAGAGTGTAGCAGGGGAAGCAGACACTACTACTTAAATAATTTCATGATTAAATATAAAATCACAACTCTAATAAGCTCTACAGCAGTGGTTCTCAACCTTTTTTAATGCTGTGACCTTTTAATACAGTTCCTCATGTTGTGGTGACCCCCAATCTTAAAATTATTTTTGTTGCTACTTTGTTACTGTAATTTTGCTACTGTTAATGAATCATAATATAAATATCTGTTTTCCGATGGTCTTAGGCGACCTTGCTAGCAGTTTTCAACCTGTGGGAAGTGATCTGCAATATCTTGATAACTTTGAGGGCATTTCACCAGTATGTTTTTGAGGGTGGTATAGGAGTCAATCAGGAAAGGAAAGCGTTAAGCAGAGAGAGGAATCAACATGTGAAAAGGTCCTCTTGCTCATTCAAGGAAGCCTGAGCAGCCCCGGTGACTTAGAGGCCATGAGCGTGGTGTAAGTGTTGAAAACATACGTCTTGCAGTTCATCATAAGAGTTTGCATCTATACTGAGAGCATGTGTTTTAATTTGAAAAAGGGTCTTAATGGATTCAGTTGAAATGATAAGATTTTAGTTTTTCAAAGACCCCAGGAGGTAGTTTGTTAAACTGATTGTGTGGGTGGGGTTAGAATTCAATCAAGACAGTTCAATAAAGAGACATTTGGAATTTTCAAGGCAAAAATGATTGGCATGGGATGGTAGCAGAGGTCAAAAGGAATCTACATTTGAGACAAGGTGGAGAATTTAGTTAATGGATATTGTGATGGATTAGACATGGAGAAAGGTGGTAAGGATAACTCCTAGATGTATAAATTGTATAACAGAACTCTAATGGTCCTTCATCTGTGGTGTGCGTCGAGTGAGGAAATGGTGGAAGTCAAAGTAGGTAATTCTTGAGAGATTTGGTTGTGAAGTGGAGAAAAGATGACTATAGTTATGGGAGCATGTAGGATTCATAGAAGGTTTTTGGATTTTGTTTTGTTTTTGATTTGAGAGATGCTTGAATATATTTAAAAGCTAGTGCAGATAATCTCTAGTTAAGGGGGAGACATTGAATATGTGGAGAAAGAGGGAAGATGGGTAATGTTAGAAGTCTATGAAAGGGGTCTGTTGAAGATGGGTGGGGAGAAAGATCCAACATAGTGGTATAGAGGGAATGGTTGCCTTTAAATAAGAGGGGTAAAGCAAAGAGACTACAGCAGTGTTAGGTAGGTAGGCAAGAAACACAGATTAGCAAATACTGATAATTCCAATGTTGATTATTAAAGTTGCTAGATTTTTCATACCTATGTTCTATTATGTATACCATTTATAGATTTGACTGTAAGAAACTGACTATGTTTCAGAGTTAAAATGTCCTTATTCCTGTCATGCTATGGTATCTTTCAAGTAACTCACATAGGTGAAATGAAGAGTTTATGATATAATTAAATTAAATTGGAGCTCATTTTTAAAAACCCCAAATGGGTTTATTTTTATATTATTTACAAGGCGCTGTGTGTGTGTTTGTGAAAATACATCTTCTAAATTTATATAAAGCTTGTTAAATGTGCATTTTGTAAATTTTTAATAGATACTTGTTTCCTATAGCACAGTGATACCTTAGGGTGGGGAAGAGGTCGCTTCCATTCCTTTATCTTCACCTTGGTGCAAAATCATGTTTTAGTTCAAAGCTGTTCAAGTAAGTCCTTGCTCCGTTTTCCCACCCTGTCTTCAGTGATATTATTTGGAGTCAGCAATCAATGGATTCCATCCCTCTGAGACTTGCTTAACCTACAGCCGCTGATATAACACAGGCAAGAGCTTGTTACTTTATCTGAATTGTCCATCGCTACCTTAATGAGTGAAATGGTTAAGTAGAGGAGGGGGCGAGCCTTAAGGAATGTGCGTTCCATTTGAGCTGAATATTTCAGTGTATATAGGGAGAGGGAGGGTGAGAGAGAAATCTACTTACATCACTAGAACTGCATTGAGTGTGAGCCTTGCAGGTTAAGAGACAGACTACAGTGTCTTGCTTTCTGCAGGAAGCAGCAATGCCGTTTGTTTCCTAAGAGGAATTTTTTATTTAGGAAAGGAAGCTTTCTCTCTACCCAGGAAATGGCTTTCCTTGTGCGTTGCTATGCCAACTGCCTGCAGCCATGGTCCTCCAAAGTAAGCACAATAATGTAATTATATTGGTGTGTTGCATTCAGACTCATGATTCTCGAGATTGTGTGTGTGTGCATGTGCTGTGTATGTTAGTGACTCTCTTGCTAGCAGTCATGCTTGTGTTGTGAGAGACAGACATCATTAAATTAAATGTCCATCAGTGTCATGCTGCTAAGATTAATTGTGCAAACTTGGTTAGTGGAGTGGGACAGAGATCACTGGTCACTACTCTGTCAGCATCATTAGCAGCTAGGGAGGAGGTCCCGATTCACACGCTCTGCCCTGGTTTTTCTTTCTCTCTTTTTCTCTTCTCCTTTTTTGTTAGTTGAAGGGGTTTGTCTGTGTGATTGCAAATGAAACAAGAGTATTAACAATGCTTGGCTGAATGCTAGAGACCAGTTCTCATACCACCCTGACTATTATAATTCTGTATTAAGCCTTTTCGAGGGAAGTCTGTGTGCAGTCAGCCATTTTAGCTTTTTTTTTTTTTCTTTCCTCCTTTTCTTTTGCCTCTTGTTCTTCAGTCTCTGAAATGATCTTCTCTGGGAAGACTGAGAGCTGTCTAAGGTTTCCTCAGCCTTGTCAGAGTCTAAGATGGTTAGAGTTCCGATGTTATAAAAATGGAGACGAACACCGTGGCTCAGATTCCTTTTCTGGTCTACAAGTGTGAGGGTTTTTTTAAGCTTGCCAGTAGTGACACTTTAAGCTGCCGCATGGTTTCCTCCTCCCTCTTTTTTTTTTTTTCCTTTTCCTTTTCTTTTTCTCCTTTCTTTTAATTTAATGCTGTAGAGGGTGACTTGCCATCCATGAGAGATTGGTACATGATGTGTAAGTGCAGTTCAGCATATGTTTCTTCATTATGAAACCACTAGCAATCCCAGCTAATCATGGAGTTATGGGCCAGCAGGAGAAACACTCAGTAAGTATCGCAAACGCTGCTTGTGCTTCGGGAGCACGTCATAGAGAACTGCTTTAAAATGGGAATTATTCCTGCTTCTCCTCAGGGAAAACGGGTTTTTTAGAGGGAATGATAGTCGCTTGGAGGCGGGAGGGTAAGTTACAACTGGCTTGTTCTTCCAATTTTTGTCATGATTTAAAAAAAATATTTTTTAAAACAAGACCAACCTATTTGTTTAAAGCAAAATTCGGAACATTGAGGAATATTGGACAGCTGATTTTTAGGATCAAAAATTACAGCTTGACATTTCATCTTTAACTTAATTCTCGAGCAGGTTTTTTTTCATTGAATTTAATGAGAGATCATGAAAAAGGTTATTGGGAACCGGTGTCTATCATAAGGAATTCACACAGAGGTTTGAATGAGGTGGGGGAGAGCTTTGCTTATTGATTTGCTAATCAAATGATTGGTGGGACTCCTTTGACTTCTTAACCTGTTTTAATAGATGAACACACAGAATACTTTTTTTTTTTTAACGCCACAAGTACTGCTTTTGTATAATTGATCCCATGAGTCGGCTATGCATTTGTCATGCTGGAACCCCACAGGCAGCTACTGCTGTTGGTGAGAAGCACTTTCTATGGCTGACACCACATCTCAGCCTCCTGCTCCAGGAATGTGAGTTCTCACGGTGCTACTTTTATGTCCAAGGTGGAAGTTCCTGCCATCATGCTAGTGTATATGTTTATATTTGTGTGTATATTTAGATCCTTAAAATGAAAGTGAATAAATTTGGGCAGCATATGAGTACATAGTAGTAGCCTGAGTATTTCTGAAATGTCTGTTTTCACATCCTAGAACCTAGTTGGCATTATATTAGGGTATAAGGCTTATCTTTTACGTATTCCGAAAAGGGTGACATGTTAAACTCAAAAATGGGAGATAAATCGCCGAGACTTCAGAAACTTCTAGACAGAAAGCCATGAGTTTGTAGTGTAAGATGCTTGGGTTTATGTATATAATTTGGTGTTGTTCATCATAAGAAACACAATGATTACCTAAACCCAAGAGATTTGCAAGGGACTCCATTGGCATAATCTCACTTTTCTGATGAACCCCAGGATGTTCTTAAGTCAGTGGTTGTGTTGCAAGTGTGTTATGATGCTGCGTTGAGAGCCCAGCCCCCTCCTAATGAGATCCTGTGGTACCTCACTAATTAAATCTCTTTGGATCAAATGCAAAAAAAAAAAGACCAGCCTTCTACTTAATTTCTCTAATAGGAAAGGTTGTTACAGAGAAGTTCTACTAGCGTTCAATTTTATTAAGAGGGTCTTTGAAGTGACGCTGCTCTGTAGTCATGGTTTTTTTTCAGGGTGAAGTGAAAGTATTACTTAAACTATACTTGAGGACCCTTAGAAGCAAGTTTAAATCACAGGGGTTTTGTTTACCTTTTTCTATATATCATTTCTCAAGATGGAGAGAGGGAGTATTTATTAATAACACTAATTTTCATGAACAAAGAATTGTTAAAACTCGTAGGGGAGGAAAAAATATTACTAGGTAAGTGAAAACAAGCAGTTGGCACAGATAATCCTAAATAAGCATGTTTGTTTGTATTTTACTAAAATTTAGGGAAATGCTCTGACTAAAGTGCCCCACCCATAAAAATAGCCGCGAATCAAGCAATTTCTGGAAAGCACCACGAGTGGTGTTTCTGGTGTACTTTTGTTACAAATTGAAGTACTAGAATTTCCCACCTCTGACCATCATATACGGCGGAGTGGGCAGCTTGTGATATCAAGATCTTGCTATATACTTGTTGATGAATCCTTTGGTTATCTAGACTTTACTGTTTCATGTGCGACCTTTAAGATTTTAATTATGTGCAAGGAGTTGAATAGGAGAATAATTACTCTGGCTCTCACATAATAGGTGACTCAGAAAACAGTTGTAGAGCAAAAAGGAGAGAAAATGCCCTCTTTTGATCTATAAGGCTTTCTGAACATAATGCCAGAGCTAATTTTGAATGAGTAAAATTTAGCAAATGCTCAAGTACTTCCATGTTTGCTTCTTCAAAATGTTTGTGACTTTTTTTAAGTGGCTTTGTTTCTTTGACTACAGAAGGGAGTGAAATACTGAAAAGAAAAAAAGAAAGACATTAAATTGGGGGCACAAGTAGTAAACTCAGTTATTTTACTTTGTTAGAATCCTCAGATTCTGGGCTTTTCTTCTTTATTCATTTTCTGTGTGGCTCAGTGCATTTCTCAGTTGCCGGCACATGATAGGTATACAATAAATAATCTAGAATTTCTCTTCTGTTGGATTTTTGGATTAATGAAGTCTCATTTAACTCTTTAAAGTACTAAATTTAAATATTTTATCATTTCTCCTCCCCCTCCCCATTCTATTGGGTCGGTCGATAATATTGTTATTGTGTCACCCAACACTGGACTTTATTCTTATAATCAAGTAGTGCCCTCAGTCCTCAGAGGAACCTTGTGATTTTTTGAATTTTTAAAATAAAAGGAGATTATTAACACTGAAAAAAAAAAAAGTAAGACTGCGTTTTCCAAAAGAAGAGTGTTAATAGATGTTATATGAAAAAAGTTTTCCAGGCTCAGTAAGTTGGGGAAAACTTTGGGATAACATTACAGGTGTTAATGACTCTGTTTATCAACCTTTGTGTTTTTTATCTGATTATCTAGTGGAAATAGCATGCCTTTTGAAAATTGTGCTGTAGAGGATGACTTTGAAACTTTGTAAATTAAAAAAAAAAGAATCATTTAAAATAAATGAACTTGATACTATTAAACTGATCATTTATTTCCTAGTTGTATATTTTTTTTAGAAATTATGGGTATATGTAGTATGCTATATTTATTATAATAAAACATCAGTCATAATTAGATAAACTTTAAAAGCGATTGATATATAAGAAAATGCTTACTTAAATATAGAAAATTAAAGCAATAGCTATCATTTCTTGAGCACCTATTATATGACAGGCACTATATTACATATTATTTGACTTAATAGTTATAGCAACCTTATAAAGAAAGGTATATTATCAACTTTTGGAGATAATGAAACTGAGGCTTAGCAAGACTTGAAAAGTATATATATTTAAAGACTGGTAAGTGGTAGAGCCATCATCATTGGAATCTAGGTTTGTCTGATTTAACAACCTTTCTTTAACCATGAACCTGTTCTCTCTCTCCTTATATAGACATGATGAGCCTATTCTATCTCTCCTCATAAAAACAAATTTTGTCTAAATTAGATATGTAGATTTAGCAGGGGTGGGGAACCTTTTCTCTGCCAAGGGCCATTTGGATATTTATAACATTATTCAAGGGCCATACAAAATTATTAACTTAAAAATGAGCCTGCTATATTTGGTCAACTATTTAATTAACTCACCCCTAATACCTTGGCAGGGCCAGACCAAATGATTTCATGGGCCTTATATGGCCTGTGGGCCTGATGTTCCTCACCTCTGATTTAGAGTTATGAAAGCTGATATTAACTCTCGTAACTCTCAGTGAAACACATGGTTTGCAAAAAGAAAAAAAAAAAAAACTTTTCTCCTGCTACTGTTTTTCCTGGCATGTGTGACATCCCAAGCCTTGAATATAAAAGAGCAATTATATGATCAAAATTATTTTATAAAACTTATAAAAATAGTTTTATAAAACTATATTTGACATACAATTAATAATGCATCTATCCTTTTTTTTCCAGAAACACAATTTTTCTTTATTAACAATTTTTAAAAAATCATTTTGCCTCCACAAAAAAAAGAGGTTTTCAGGTATTTATCATTAAGCTTAAGCTTAGTAAAGTTTTATAAATCCTAATTGGGTTTCCCATAACTTTAAATCTAGTAAGAAATATTGCAGATGTTTGCTTTCTGGCTCTGTATGCTTTTCTTTTAATGTCTTGCTAAGTATGAAGATTTCATACCCATTACTAGCTAATATCTAAAGTCATAATAGACACTGCATAAGGTTCATCATTAATGATTGTGGGATAAGGCATTATTTTAACTAAATTAAAAAAATAATTTTTTATTAATTACATTCTGATAGAGAAGTCTTCAGTGATTTTAACCCTGTGATATTACTAATGAAGAGCTTGTCCAAGTGGGAGAGACATGTCTATTGGCTCTGCCATTCTTTTTTTTTTTTTTTTCATTGCTTACTTGGGCTATGTTATTTATATTACTTTCAATCTGTTTTTCTGTTTTCTTCTTTTTTTATATTATCTTAAGACTTGAATTACCATGATCAGGAATTGATGCCATTCAGCCCAATTCCTTCCTCCTTCTCCTCCTCCTTTTTTGTGTTTGGCCCTATCATGTACCTTGTCAGTTTTGCTGCTTAATTCTTTAAATATAAACTCAATGCCTCAGCTTGCTCTGTTGCCTTGTCATTTCTGACAATCTGACCTTAGTCCCTTGTACTCTATTTGAAGCACAAAGTCTTGATATTTTGTCTCTCCTGTGTCTGCTTTAGTGAAGTCTGCCTCTCTCTTGGAGCCCAATTTATGATCACCTTTCTGAAGTCCATACTGTACATGGCTTATTTGTAGCCCTAAGTATCAATTTCAGTATTTCATAAGCCTCTTAATAAAGACGGATGTAATATAGCTTATCCATATGTCAAAATTCCTGTTGACCACAAGGCCCTCTTATCATCTATATCTTCTCCCTTCTGAATATATTTCCCACGATGATTTTTTATTTAGGACAAGGTGATCTGATTGCAAGCACTTTAGGCTCACTTTCCTGTTTTTCAGTGCTCTTTGCTTAAGTTTTACTTGCTCCTTGTCTCTTCATATTCTGCTTTCTTTGAATAGTGATTTAGTGGCACTTAATATGCAATGCTCAGTTTTCTTAATTCTTTTAATTGGTGCTTGTATATTGGTTTGGTCTTTGTAGTTAAATGAGAAATCAAATCTTGAGTGAATTCTCCCTCTCCTTCATGTTATATATTTAGGATATGGTTGGGATTCAAAACTGTTTGTCAACTGTTTAAGAATACTGTACAGACAAGGAGTTTCTAGGATGGAAGAATAATAGCACATGAGGGTCCGGCAAGAAGGTATAGAAGGACAAGAGGAATCAGAAGGTCATGAGGAAAAAGTGAGCTAATCACTGTTGGAATGATTTGTTAGGGAGAGCAGATTGATCCAGGTGATGGAGAGGAAGGTATTAGGTTACATGACAAATTAATTTCCACATTTCTGGATCCAGCAAAGGTGTCTGACCTCTCCTCTTCCACCCCCTTACTTCCTTCCCTTTCTATCTTTAGCTAGAATGGATTTAAGAAAACTCAGTTTTTAAAACATTGCTTTTATCTACTATGACAATTTGACCTTGTCTGTAAACATTGGGTACAGTGAATCTTTACTATAATTTGATTGATTCATTTTCCTTAGCGATGTAGAAAATAGCACTAAGATTAATTACAGATGTTAGATTATTCCTCTTTTGGTTAAGACTCCACCTTTTTTATATTTGATCTTTATTTTGTTTATAGTGACTTATGTATTTCCTGAGATGAAATAAACTTATCTCTTGGGGAAGTTTTTCCACTTTGTGCTAGCTAGCATAAAGGCTGGAGAGGAAGCAATATCCTGTTGTTTTATTCAAGGACAAGGTCATCTTGCTTTGGATTTGGGCCAAGAAACCCTAGCAACAAATAATAGATCTTTTTACCCTATTAGAAGGGAAGAAATACATTTTAGAAACTTTTCAGTGTATTGTGTACACTACCTATATGTATAGAGAAAAGCTCTATCTCATTGTAGGACATATTGAAGAAAAGATCTTACTTTTAGTTGAAAGAAGAGGTGTACTTCCCATTTTTTTTTGCTTTGAAATATTGTTTAGTAATTGTTTAAAACAGAACTGTATAAAAATAATATCAATAAGATTAGTGAGAAAAGAATGATCAACTTAAAAAAGAAAGGAGTGCTCAAAATGCATCATTAGAAACTCAAATTGTTTTTTCTCCTTTAGCTATTTAACTATAATAAGAGCACCAATCATTTTTCTTTCATTTAAAATACTAGTGACCCAGTGCACGAAATTCGTGCACATTAAAAGGGGATTAATTAGAGGAAATAATTTAGTATTGCTATTTGCCCGTTCTTTATAATAGAAGCGTCAAGAGACGAAAGAAAATTAATAAAATGTATATGAAAACCTTCCTCCTGTCAGAGTCTGTGGCACACCACGGGACCCAGAGTCATGTTTCCACCTACCCACAGGCACCTCAAAATGGAGTGAGAGCCAGACCTGGTTGCACCCCCCACTCATTGGATCAGAGCCAGACCTGGCCATGTCAAGCCCTGCCGGGCAGGGCGCGTAGCCTTAGGTCCCCTGGCCTGGGATCAGGACAGGGGGCATGAACTGAGGTCCCCCAGCCCAGACTGGGGCGAGGGGGAGGGGAGCCTTGAGGTCCTCCATCAAGCCCCACCAGGTGGGGGACACGGCCTGAGATCCCCTATCAAACCCTGCTGGGTGGGGGGCATAGCCTGAGGTCCCCTGTCAAGCCCCACCAGGTGAGGGGGGCATAGTCTCAGGTCTCCTGGCCAGCACTGGGAGGGGGCGTGCAGCCTCAGGTCCCCTATCAATCCCTGCTGGGCAGGGGCATGGCCTGAGTTCCATTGACTCAGCACTGGGGATGCACCCTGAGGTACCCCGTCAAGCCTTGCTGGGTGAGGGCACAGCCTGAGGTCCCCTATCAAGCCCTGCCAGGCAGGGGGGTTCAGCCTCAGGTACCCTGGCCTGGTGCTGGGGTGGCAGGCACAGCCTGAAGTCCCCTGTCAAGCCCCACCTGGTGGGGGCTGTGGCCTGAGGTCCCCCTGCCTGATGCTGGGGCAGGAGTAGCAGCCTGAGGTCCCCTCCCTAGCCCAGCACCAGGATGGGAAGCACACCTTAAGGTCCCTGTCAAGCCCCGTCAGGCAGAAGGTGTGGCCTCGGGGCCCCTGGCCTGGCACTGGGGAAGAGGGGTGCAGACTGAGGTCCCCTGTCGAGCTCCATGGGGACGGGGGAGAGTGTTGCCTCAGGTCCGTGCTCCTTATGGGAACTTGGTCTCAGCTGTGGGTGCAACCATCTTTGTGACAGAGTGATAGTCAATTAGCATATTCTCTCTTTATTAGCTAGGATAATATTTTATATGTTTGAAATACTGACTTTTAATTTTCACCAAAATAAATGCTCTGTAAAGTTGATCCTTTCCAAAGTGATTTGGCCTTTCAGTTGATGTTGATGGCTGACCTAGATCAACCCATGATTTTGTGCATTTGTGATTCTCAAAATAAATCCATTTTTCATCGCCACTCACAATCGATACAAAAAAGACTTTCTTGCATGCTGTTGAAGCAACATTTTGCTGATGACTTTTCAGTTTCCCATTTGTCTTTAGTTCAGTTGATGTGGCACCCATTTTCCTACCTTTAAAATCTTTCCCATTGCTTGTAAATGATCGGAAACTGTTTGCTGAGTTGTTTTCCGCAAGTTGTTTTGAGTTTGACATGCATCTTCATCCAATAATGCCTATAATTGTTGGTCTTCAAACTTTTTGGTTGACCTGGACGTTCTTTGTCTTTCACATCGAAATCATCACTTTTAAAGCATTAAAACCAGTGTTCACAAGTATCTTTAGATGGAGCATGTTCACCATAAGCTTCCTGAAGTATTCAGCTGCACTTTTCTTCAAAATAAAGTAATGAATTATACCTTCCCACAAATGTTCTTTTTTTGGCACAAAATTCAACATTTTTTTAAGCGTCAAAATATCTATGATATTAACACCTTCAGCAAATTTGACATGAAGTTTTGAAGCTTGCTGTCAATACAACAAAATAGCACACATATCAAATCGCATATATATCAACATATGTGCAACTGCATCTATTGAAAAAAATCCACATTATTAACTGGTACACCTAGTAGTGTTTAAATAGTATAGTGCCTGTTCTTGGAACATAGATAAGATACTGTACAAAGACATACAAGAGATCATAAATATATTTACACTCTAAAGAGCATTAAGAAATTATACTAGCAAAGCAATACTCACAGAAGCAACATGTCCCTCCATAGATGCATTACCACAGCTAGTCCTCTTAAACCCTTGGTTCCTGCCCCTGCCTTTCCTGTTGGTACAGAAACATTCTTGCAATGTGGTGTTCGTCAGTTGTCAACCTCTGCCATTTGCTTATTGATTGAACCTCTAGCATAGACCTTTTATGTTAGTTATCTTGTATTCTCTTTTTCTCATATAGGGTGTCCTAAAAATATATATACACATATTTTGAATAATTATAAAGGCAGCATTTATTAAAATATATTTCATTGTTACAATTGAGCTATCAGCTATTAAAGGGTGTTAACATTTGAGGGGACACCCTAAATATGTGTACATATATAGTGTGTTTATGACATATAATGATTGATCTTATTTAATTGTTATATTATCTTTCATATATATATATATATATACATACGTACATACATAGTATATGTATATGATTGATTTTATTTAATTGCAGTCTGTGATCTGTGTGATGTCTACATAACTTTTATCAGTTAAAACAATGTTTATTTTGTACATTAAGTCCATATAAATATTCTTTAATATACTTATAGTGACTTCAGTCATTCTTTAAATCTTTCATTCCATATTAGTATACCAGATCCTCTTTTATAATTTACTTCACATGTTTATTATAAAGGATGTTCTTGGAGACATCTTATTCATGGATTAACCTTTCATGTATTGATTAGTAGACTGATAGTCTGAAAAACATCTTTAGGTTATTAAGGTACATATTCTCCTTTAATGAACTCTAGGGAAATATGTTATTGGTTTATAATATTGAATTGGTTTGATTATGAAATGAAACATACTCTACCCCAGTATCTATGCATGCATTTCATGCATATGCGTGCATCTGTGTAAATATAATTAATTTATAACCTCATTTTCAATTTAGGTATGGAGATTAGGCTAGAATTTAACATTCTGCATAGTTTATTATTGGTAAAGGCTAATTTTCAGGAACATATGCCCTATCTCTTGTGATAAATGGTATTTTCTTAGTGCTCTGTATTAGAGATTTAAAAATACAAATTATGATGGGGTGCCTTATTTGGGTTATTTCTAAAAGGTCAACATTTCACTAATTTTAAGTGCTCGCACAACAACTTTAAACCTTTTATTATAAAAACGATGGTGAAACATGGCTGTAAAAATGTAGAATTGTAACCTTTTGATTGCCTCCATTTTCCTAGGAAAAAAGAATGGGTGTAACCAGATGTTGTTGCTTTTTGAAGTATTTTTAACAAGTGAAAGCACTCTTTTATTTTTCTCAGTAATCAAGAAAAATTTGGAGTTAAGTGGGAGTATTGTGACATGTAGTTTTTCTGGATTTTATCATGCCTTTAATACTGGTGAAAAAGAAGATTGCTTAGAGTTTTCAGTAAGGATTAGAAGGGTTTTGTAGTCACTGGGCTGATAGAGGTTGGGTTGATGGGGGTGGAGGAAGGCTAGCAGAAATTGAGTGATAACTACCATTTACACCCCAGGATTCCACTGATTGAGAATGTGAAGGATGATATTAACTTTATCTTTGTGGATAATCTTATAATTATTTATTTCCCTCTAAAAGTATAATTTTTTCATTTTAAATGGCAATTAAAAATGTGAATATGTTTTATAATGCATTTATATTACATTAACATGTAAAGCTTCCTACTTTTTGAAATTAATTCCATTTGTGCAAATAATCAAATGTCAAAATCACTATATTATACTTTAGGGATAACATATTCCTAAATATAAGTAATTTAAAATTATTTTCTTTAGAAGATACCCTTTGAATAGCTAAACTAATTATCAATGCTTGTTTTGGTTTGCATTATATTTATTTGGGTGGCAGTTTGGTCTACGACTTGTCTGTGTTTTCAGTTTTGTGCATGATTCATAATTTTAAAATGCGTAAGATATGTTCATTGAACAGAGATAGAAAACAGATAAAGATAAGGACAGAAATATAATCACAATTTTACTACCTAGATAAAACCATTGATACATATCTTCTTATTATAGAAATGTTTATATTAAGCATATAAAATCTGGCAATGATAATTATTCTAGATTTTATTTGCCAAAATATATACAGAAGATATATTTATGGACAACTGATTTAAGAGAAATGTAACTATTATGACACTTTCATCATAAGCTGATTTTTCTACTTTATACTTTTAAAGTTTAAAGTAAAGCATAATATGTATGTATTAGGTATATATGTATTGTAAATATTGAGGGAAAAGTTATATACGTAAGAGCTTCTTCAACTAGTATAAGAATTCCATCCAAGTGTGGGATAGTAAGACTGCAATATGATTTTTTTTTAATTTTTAATGATTTCGGAGAGGAAGGGAGAGGGAGAAAGAGAGAGAAGCATTAATGAGAGAGAATCATTGAGCAGCTGTCTCTTGTAAGCCCCCTACTAGGGATCGAGCCCACAACCTGAGCATCTGCCCTTTACCAGAATGGGACCCAGGACCCTTCAGTCCACAGACCTACTCTCTAGCCACTGAGACCCAACCTTTCCATGCCTGCTGAAGAACAAATGACCTTGCTAGTGTGCCTCAGGGGTTAAAGCATTGTCCTGCACATGGAAAGGTTGGGTCTCGAGTTCGATTCCAAAGGTACAGTCAAGGCATGTACATGGGATTCAGGTTCAATTCTGGCCCAATTGGGGCGTGTTCAGAATGCATCCTTCTCCCTCCCCCTTCCTCTTCCTCTCCCTAAAAACCAATGGTAAAAAATATCCTCCGGTGAGAATTAACAACAACAATTTTTGGCTAGTCAGAAAAGAGGCAAATCAATATTTAAATTAAAACATGGATTAGCCCTCTAGCTGGTTTGGTTTAGTGGATAGAATGTCAGCTTTCGGACTGAAAGGTCCCAGGTTTGAGTCTAGGCAAGGTCACATGCCCAAGTTGTGGGCTTGATCCCTAGCAGGGAGCGTGGAGGAGGCAGCCAATCACTTATTCTCTCTCATCATTGATGTTTCTATCTCTCTCTCCCTTTCCCTTCCTCTCTCTGAAATCAAAAGTTGATAGACAATGGTGGTATTAATGAAAAGCTCATTTTGCTCTAGAAAAAGAGATATGGATGACGCAAATATATCTGTTTTCCCCTCAGAGCAAGATAACTTAACTTCTATCTTTGTATAGAAGAGGAGTAGTTCTTATTTAAGAAAAATTTTTTATATTTTTTAATTTTTTTACAGAGAGAAAGAAGTGGGATAGTTAGAAACATCAATGAGAGAAACATCGATCAGTTGTATCCTGCACACCCCCTACTGGGAATGTGCCTGCAACCAAGGTACATGCCCTTGAATGGAATTTTAACCTGGGACTTTTCAGTCCCAGGCCGATGCTCTATCCACTGAGCCAAACCAGTTAGGGCTGTAGTTCTTATTTAATAAAAGTGTGTTCAGTGTTAGCTGAATAAAATGCAATAATAAACAGTAGTTATTAAATTTTTGGCTAGTCAAAAAAGAGGCAAAACAATATTTAAGTTAAAACATGGATTAGTCCTCTAGCTGGTTTGGTTTAGTGGATAGAGTGTCAGCTTTCAGACTGAGGGGTCCCAGGTTTGAGTCTAGTCAAGGTCACATGCCCAAGTTGTGGGCTTGATCCTTAATAGGGAGCGTGGAGGAGGCAGCCAATCACTTATTCTCTTATCATTGATGTTTCTATCTTTCTCTCCCTTCCTCTCTCTGAAATCAATAAAAATACCAAAGAAAACCAACCACATGGATTAAAAGAAATAAATTTTTACATAAGAACACCATCAACTAGTGCAGAAGCATTTACAAACCATTGTAAAAAGTGAACCATACCTTGGGATAAAAATAAAGGCACCAGTGTTATTTACTAACTGTTGTGCTTTTTCCATCTGAGAAGTTATGTTTTGAAATTGTGTGTTCTGCTTATTTGCCTTTTGAGAAGAGAAAATTAATAACGAAACCATATATCATGACTGTTTCCTTGAGGGTTTTATTCAGGTTTCCATAAAAGAGATTTGAAAACTTTGCATCTGGTTAGAGTAGCATATATTTACATGCTGGGTGAGCAATAGGGACAAAAAATACATAGGAGTGCACAGGCAGGAATGTCACATGTAATTTGATTAGTCCACAGAGAAGGAAGTAAGACTTGAGCTGTGCCACAAATCAGCAAGATGTGAAGAAAAAAGGAAATGGGAGAAATTTTTGCAAGGCAAACAGAATGAACTAAAGCATTGAATTAAAAGTGTTCATGTACATTGAGTAGATCAGCTGGGCTGAGGTGGAGGGCAGCTGGAGGAACACAGGTTGAAGAGAGAGTGGGTCAGGCTGTAGAACTTTTGAATGTTAAGTCACAGAGTTTTGATCTAGTATTGTGGATTCAGGTAATAATTCGAAGGTTATTAATGATAGAATAAAGTGAAATAAAAATGTGATGTGACCAGGATACTGTTGTGGGATTATAATGTTCATGCATTAGATTTCTAAAGCACAAGTATTTGTTTAGATCTTCATTTAGGGTGGCTAGCAGTCAAACCATCTCTTACCCCCCTATCCTCACCTGAGGATATGTTTATTGATGTTTAAGGAAATAGAGAAAAAGAGAGAAGCATCAATGCGGGAGGAAAACATCAGTAGTTGCCTCCCATATGCACCCCAGCCAGGCATGGAACCCACAACTTTTTTGGTGTGAGACTCCAACCATCTGTGAGCCACCCCGTCAAGACAAACCATCTCTTTTGATCTGGACACACTAGTAGTTGAATGAATCATCACTTCTAACTATATTATGTGAGCAGGTGAGAAGGATCAAGAGTTCCTGAGGATATTGTTCTTAAAAATTTAACTATGTATTTTAATGAAAATATCATTTTTCACTAAATATAAGACCATTAATTGAGTCACCTTACTTTAAGTAACCCAGTGTTTTCTTTCATTGATTGCAAAATGGATCCCAATTTCAAAGATGTTAAAAGAGAAATTGTGGATCTTAGAAACAATGAAATGTGGTGTTAGCCACATTAATATATTTGTGTGTTTAATACAATGACATTTGTCTGTGACAGTAATAGTAGTGTTATGGAACTAGATATACTATGTTTTGCCAGTTTTCTTACCACAAAATTACTTATTTAAAGAAAATGTGTTTTATATTTGGTCTTGGTTATATGTGAATAAGACTGCCTCTATCTTAAGAGTTGCTCGCAGAATAGTAGTAGGAGAGAGACCTGCTGATAGGTGCATGAAGTGTTATGTATGGGGTTTTGTAGAGGAATGTTCAGAGGCAGCTGGGGCCCACCAGGTGGCTATGGGTGCACATAGAGAACAAGGGCATTTCTGGCAGATGGACTTTGAAGGTTTTAAGCAACACACCAGAGTCATCCAGAAGAGCTAGACTATAGGGTTTAAAGAAACCCAGGGTGAAATGGAGTTGAAGATGCCCTGCTCCTAATATTGGTTTCAGTGCTGTACTGTTGTAATTTATATGCTGTTATTTTCCTACCCCCCAAGGAATTAGAAACAATATATTGAAATAACTACCTAGGTAGCCACAGGAACTCAGTGGAGGGTGGTGAATGGGGTGGGGATTGGATGTTTCTTAGAAAGAGAAACTACTGCTAGTAACTACTATAAAAATCTCCTAACTTAGGAAATAGTTTGTACATGTGATAATGAAAACTGTATGACCACTTGTAACCTTTTTGAAGGAAGTTACTTAAATAGAAGGTAGTACTAGGAACCGTAGCCTAGTGGTTGGTCACTGGAGGCTCCAGAGCAGGGACGTGGATTTATATTCTGGCTTCCTATGTTCCAGGCCAGGGGTGAGGAACCTTTTTTCTGCCAAGGACCATTTGGCTATTTTTAACATCATTCGAGGGCCATACAGAATTATCAGCCTAAAAATTAGCTTGCTATATTTGGTCAGCTATTCAATTAACTCACCCCTAATGCCTTGGCAGGACTAGGCCAAATGATTTTGCAAGCTGGACATGTCCCAGTCCTGTAATTTAGGCAGTGTTTAAACTCTTTCAGATATTATCACACTTAATCCTCACTCCTCACAATATAAGTATGCTTCCTCTTTTTATACATTAAAAAACTATCAAGACAGAGAGAAATAAAGCAACTTTCCCATAGTTACACAACTGACACATGCTGGAGCCACTGGCAGTCTTTCTTCAGCGCGTGCGCGCGCGCGCACACACACACACACACACAAGCACACATGCACATGCAGATCTATTTTTGGAAGTTGTGTGAACTATCTTAACTGCTCCTAGTACATTGTTGTACTGATGGACCAATTTCTTTCTATGTGTCCCATGGATTATAGTAGGTGTTCTGGTTAATAATGAGGATTTTGTTAATAAAAGAAATGTGATAATTTTAAGAGAAATATCAAAACTGCTTTATTCAAAGTAATGTCCATTGCTAGATACACATTGGGAAAATGGGGACATCTTTTGGGTAATTTGTAAATACCCAATTTTCCACTTCTTCATAAGTTTTGAAGTGCTGCTCAGAGAGTGGGTGTGCCATCCATCAGAACAAGTGGTAATCTGAAGGAGCAAGGTCTGGTGAATACAGAGGGTGGGTTAATACTTCCCAGGCAAGATCTTTTAACATGTCTTTAACTGGTTTTGAAGTGTTTGATGGTGAATTATCATGAAGCACCATTACTTTTTGTCTTCTGGCCCATTCTGGTTGTTCTATGATCAAAGTGTGGTTCATATTGACCTGGACATTCTTTGTCTTTCACATCAAAATTATCACTTTAAAAACATTTAAACCAGCATTCATAAGTATCTTGAGATGGAGCATGTTCACCATAAGCTTCCTGAAATATATAATAACTTTTAGCAATACTTTTCTTCAAAATAAAATAATAAATTAAAACTTTCCACAAATGCTTTTTTTGGGGGGGGCATGAAATTTGACATTTTTAAGTGTAAAAATATCTATGATGTTAACACCTTCAGAAAATTTGACATATGAAATTTTGAAGCTTGTTGTCATTACAACAAAATAGCATATATATCAAATTTCATATCTGTCAACATATGTGCAACTCCATCTATTGAAAAAAATCTGCATTATTAACTGGTACACTTAGCAATTCTCATAAAAAAAGATTGAGAATAGGTTATTCTGCCCTCTATATCCAGAGGTGATTTTCTTTAGTATAACTTTCAAAGTGATTTCACTTGTGTGATGTAGTAACTGCTATCCTATCTAATAAAAGAGTAATATGCAAATTAACCATCACTCTGCTATACCCACCAGCCACACCCACCAGCCAATCAGGAGTGAGTATGCAAATTAACCCCAACCAAAATGGCTGCAGCCATGGAGCTAGCAGAAGGGAGGCTTGGGTTTCCCCAGCGAAGGAGGAAGCCAAGCTTTCCACACATCCTGGTTGGCCCAGGCCTCCACTCAAGGCAACAAAGTTTTAATTATAGAAGATAAAAAAACAGAAATGGCTGCCACCACCAAGCGAGCAGGAGGTTTGGCTCCGCTCCAGGCTACAAAGTTTCAATTGTAGAAGATAAAATAAATCCCAGATACCAGGGCCACTACTTGGGTCACTGGGGGGTGTGGCCAGCCTGCAAACGACCACAGGTCCCACACCCAGGCCATCCCATGTCCCAAGGGAACCCCCACCCTGATCCAGGACACCCTTCAGGGCAAACCAGCTGGCCCCACCCATGCACCAGGCTTCTATCCTATCTAATAAAAGAGTAATATGCAGATTGACCATCATTTTAACACATAAGATGACTGTCCCCATCTGGTCAAAGATCCTGCCCCCATGTGGACATAAGATGGCCACCACAAGATGGCCAGCAGGGAAGGGCAGTTGGGAGGGTCCAGGCCTGCAAGGGTGGGCAGTTGTGCACGATCAGGCCAGCAGGGGAGGGGAGTTGGGAGAGACCAGGCCTGCAGGGAAGGGCAGTTGGGCATGACCAGGCCTGAAGGGAGGGAAGTTAGGGGCAAACAGGCTGGCAGAAGAGCAGTTAGGCATCAATCAGGCTGGCGGGCAGGAGCGGTTAGGGGTAATCAGAAAAGTAGGCAGGCGAGCAGTTGGGAGCCAGCAGTGAGAGGGATGTCCAACTGCCCAGTGGGATCAGGCCTGGACAGACAGTTGGACATCCCTTGAGGTGTCCCAGATGGGAGAGGGTGCAGGCTGGGCTGAGGGACACCCCCCACCCCCCACCCCCGCCCATGCATGAATTTCATGCACTGGGCCTCTAGTCTCTATCATAAAAGGGAAGGTAACTTTACCTTGATCTTGAAAGGAAATAAAAGCATTATATTTTATCCCCCTTTAAGCTTGGCCAGAATTGCAAAAATATAGTGTTGTATTGAGTAATACTCTTTAACACTTTACATGAAAATTTTCTCTTGTTAATTGAACCTTTTATGGGTAGAGCACCATGTTTACCAGAGATTTCTCATCTGTGTGGTTCTCCAGAGCTCTTTCGTATTGCCCTGTTTCTAAACTTGAATATAGAAAAGAATCATATTTCTGACTTATTGTTTGGATGATATAAGAGCTCTCTTAATTTGTTTTCAGTTAGATAAGTCATTTATAAAAGGCTAATATCAGCACATAGCCAAATAAAGAGTTTTGTCAGCCAGACAGACTTAGCAACATTGTCTTAGCCATTTAAAATACAGAAAAATGAGTATAATTAGGCCCATCTTCATCACCATTTCTTTAACCTTCATCACTGTAACAGGACTATGGAATACAATTATACCTTTTTAAGACACACTTTAACCTGGCCACAGCAGAGAGACTTGATATTCAACGATCATGGTCCCAGTCTTTTTGTGGTGGTGCTGATGGCCCTAGGCTCCTTCAGGCAGGATGATGGGCAGGGCATTGTAGTTTGCAGGATTAGAGAACCTTTTGGAAGGCTCTGTATCTAGTACTGGCTTGATCAACCATGAGATTATACATTACTCATTACTCATCCTCCCACCCCCATTTTGTTCCTGCCTTTAAGTGTTATTCAAAGATGCTATGGAAAAGGATATTGCCTTCAGTTGGTTGTACTGAAGTTAATGAGTGGCTTGGACCTAAGAGCAAACCAGTGATGTGGCTTCTTAACAGTGCATATCACCCTCAAGCATGCTGATTGGGATATTTAAAGCAAAATCCTCTTTATTTCTCCTGTGAACCTTTCCCTATAGTAATAGAAAAGAACTATTCCACCTAGGTTTGTTACGTAGTAACACAATGCAATACTTTATGTACAAGGAACTTGCTTTGGACCAGCTGTGCAACTGTTAGGCAAATCATGTCACGTCTTAAAGTTTCTATTTTCTCACTTCAAGGTTCAGATCAGGATTATAATACCGATCTCCCTCATGATACTCTTTTGAACACTATTAATAATTACAGTAGTAGTTACAATAATTTTACTAAGTGCTTTACGTATATTATTTCTCTTTAATCATCAAAACAATACAAAGAGCAAAGTGTAAGATTCTCTGTTTTACAGATTAAAAAGTTGAGGTTTAAATAAGGAAATGTAGAGTTAACGTTTCAGTCTTTTTGCAAACTGTGAAGCCTTGGTGAATGTCAGTTATCGATGTTAAATGATGTGTTCTAGAGCAGCGGTTGCCAACCTTTCTGACCTCACGGACCACCAGTGGTCTGCGGACTACCAGTTGGCAACCGCTGCTCTAGAGTCTTCGCATGTAGGTTGGAATCCTAGCTCTTTTGTAGCTCTGTGACATTAAGCAGGCTACTTCAGTGTCCTGTTTCCATTGTCAAGTGCTGTTAACAGTGTGTGCTTCATAAGGGTTACAAGTCTGGCACAGAGCCCAGCACATAGTAGTATCCATGAGTTCGATTCCTGCTTTTCCAGCTAGAAAAAATATTTTCCCTTACTTAGTTTTTAAATAGGATGTTGACACTGATTCAGAGCTTTATTTTTCTTTATCTAATTTTAACATGATTCTCTGTGGGATATCATAGGTCAATTGTGATTTGTTTTAAGGTCCTTCATTAGCAACTTTTTACAAATTGGTACTGGTTTCCAAAATAGCTCATGGAAGATCATAGTTGCTATGAAAAATCTATTAAATTTTCCGTAAGTACTTTAAAAATTTCCTCCACTTATTAAGTGATTTTGTGCAAGTAGAGCTGCTTAGTAAGACCTGTCTTTGTAGTCAGTTTGCGTGCGCGAGTGTGTGTGAGTGTGTGTGTGTTTGCAAGGAGGTATTTTTAGATAGTTTAGCTGAACAGCAATCTGACGTCTTTAGAGGAGACATCAGTTCATTATGTGGATACAAATTCTATGCTTTCGGCTATTATACAGCAAGTCAATATAAACCTGTTCTTGCCTTTTCTAACGAAAGAGACTATATCATGGTATGTATTCTGTTTCTTCCTAAGGCTGGCCTTTCCAATTAACCTTTGCTTAGAGAAATGATGAAGGTAGAAATGCCTGTATTTGCTCACAACTTAATATAGACTTATAGAAGCATGGAATTTGGGTTCATATTTAAATATACCATTATACATTATGCTACACATTGTTTTTCTATTGCAGTGTGATTCAAGGGATTTAAAATAGTCATGTGGTTTATAAATGTTGCTTTCTTTTAGTAGACAATTTAAAGGCCAGGATGTGGGAGTTCTATACCTCTTAACTGTACATATTGCTTTGTCGGTCAAAAAAATGTCTTTGCTTTATGAAGGGTAATTTAATGCTGAGCATGTAAGAGGGGCATGGTTATTTGCTTTCTGGTTGCTCTAAACAGTGTTGCATATAAAGTTATGATAATATTTTCTTTTATATGGTTCTATTCACTTCTTAAAAATCTGCAGGGGAAAGCTCTTAAAGCTTAAGCAAATTAATGTTTGTTGTTTGTGACACTTGTTCTCACAAAAGGATGCCTTTGGTTAAAAATAAACACAGAACTTACACATGTGTATTTCTGATTTTACTAGATCCCGTTTTGGGAAACTATTCATACAGAAGTTCAAAATATTTTTAAAATTAATTTCAAATACATGTTCTTTTATTCATTTTCCGAAATTAAAAATTTATATCTACTTCATCTCAAATTGTTGAAGCTTGAGTGAAAACTTTTGTAATTCATTCAGATGTATTATCTGCATGGTGTGAAGCATCCATGACTTTAAGCAGGTAACTTCAAATGTCCTGAACGTTTTTTCTGGTCTGTTAAGTGTGTGCATCATTCATTGTTCAGTTGTAGGGGTTTCATGTGGTTTCTAATTTTTAATTCAGTTATTTGATATTATATGAACCAATTGGAATTTTAGAGATATTTTAATTATTACAGTGGAATTCCTCATATTTTAATTTATCTTTGTAAACATAAAACATTATCGTAGGGAAGTAAGTTAAGTTACTTAACCTAAAGAAAGACATGATCTCGGAGAGTCAGGTTAATTATGGGCATCTTCCTGAAGATGTGGAGATCTTTCATTCTGTAAGCAAAAAAGCAATATATTTTACATATATATGTATATAAATATATATACATATGTATGAAGGGTAAGACAGGACATTTTGTAGTATGAAAAACAAAAGAAATCTTAAAGGTATTTTTTTTAAAACAAACAAAACCTTCCTGTTCTTAAAAATTAGTGTGTTATGTAACCATTTAAGAATTTAGCTGAAGCCTAATATTAAGTGACTCAGATTCTTAGCTTCTTAATGATGCTTCTTTACAGTGAAATTCAAGCAGTTGCCAGATTCTTAAGCCATGAGTTAGTTCATCCTGTCTCCTTGCAAAATTTGCATGCAGTAAAAATTGAGAATCTGTGCCAAAAGAGGTGTTAGTGCTGAAATTCTTATATGCTAAGTGTAACATATTTTTTGTTAGGCTGTTTCTCAGTGAAATCATCTGTATTTCAACTTAAGAAAGGTGACCAACTTTAGGCTAAGGTTCCTTTACCAAAAAGTGGTATAAACACTCTAAATATCTGGCTTTATTGGCTCCCTACTTCTCACAGCACCTCCGCCAGATAGCCATTTGTAGTTTCAGAATTGGTTTCCTCAAATCACTCGAGAAAGGCACCTACCTTCTTCCAACCTGGTCATGTACTAACCATTTCAATAAGCATGCTAGCATGTAAGCCAGGTGTTCTCTTGTCTCACCACTGACTTGGAGGGAGACACAGACAAACTTCTTGCATATTAACCCTGAGGAAGTCTTCAGGTATTATTGTGAAATTGAATGCTTCAAGCAGTTTTCCTGAGATATGAGGTGATTCTAACAAGCCTGGAGAATGTCCAGTGGAAATATTTAGGGTGTTGTTAATGTTTGCTTCCCTGCCCCCAAACACACACACACACACACACACACACACACACACACCCCTCACACATGTATGCACCAGCCAGGCATTTGAGTTGAGATAAATGAAGCAGTATCCTCCTGGGATATGCATGTAGTGCCTGACTTCTTAGGAGTTTATTCAAATTGACACCCTATCCCCTTTTCCTGATTAAAGGTCATTGCAGCTTTTTGCTGTTCAATTCACTTCAAAATATCTCAGAGATTTGAACCATTATTGACTAGAATATATAATTCTTGGCAACTATGTAATTTATCACCTTTTCCCTCCTTTCAATTTGTAAGTCTGTTACTTGCTTCAGAATTAAAGATGTCTTAATTTACTCTCTTTCCATTGACTAGAGATTATTTTCTCCCCCTATTATGTTTCATTTTTTATTCTCTAGTTTTCCATTTTCCATTGGAATACATTTCTCATTCCCCAGTTTTCCATAGTTGAGAGAGAATACATTAGAATAAGCCTGTTCAGTCTTGAAGATATGCCTATAGCATTGGCAAAAGTAGGATTACAGTGCTCATACATAAAATTATTAATAATTAATAAATAATAATACAAGAATCAACTCTTGTTTCAGATACAGCTGTAAACCTCCCTTTGCCTACCCCTGCTTAACTAGTTTGGTAGGAAAATATGTAGTTTATAAACATCAGAGAATAGCAGGTGTCAGTCAGATCATGACTTTCACTGGAGGAAATCACAGTTTATGTCTGGTTTGCTTAATGTTGATATCTTGGTTGCTCTTTAGTTTTCCTTGATTTTAATCTAAGTGAGTTCTTTGAAATAAGATATGAAAGGGAGATTTTTATCGCAGGAGATATCTTAATTCTGTTGATAAAATTGAAAGCATTGAAGAACAGACTTTATTTATGAAGGCCATTAAGTCAAATGACAAACATATAGACAAGTTCATATCACACTTGAACTTTTATTAGGTTTATACATTTGGAGGAGGCACTAGCAACTTCTCATGTTGTTTAAAAAGTCCATAAGCAAAATCTAGATGTTTAATTTTATTTAAGTTTTACTGTATGATGCATTTCTATTTTACACTTCTGTGGGCCTTTTTTTTTTTTTTTCTTATATTAAGGGCGTTGCTCAAAAGGGAGATAAAACTTGAGGCTTTCTACCTCTTATTACCCCATCTGTTTATTGATTTCAAGAGTTCGTACCCCGTCCCAAGAGGAGATGAAAAAGGACCAACTAGAGATAGTGACTGAAATAAAAATATTATACAGAGTCCTAACAGCCGACTAAAGGAAGGCAAGAATCAAGTCAAAAATTTGAAATATAAAGAAGCAGAAAACACTCAACTGGAAAAGCAAGAAGAGAAAAGAATCCAAAAATGTGAAGATAATGTAAGGAGCCTCTGGGACAGCTTCAAGCGTACCAACATCAGAATTGTGGGAGTGCCAGAAGAAGAGAGAGAGCAAGGTACTGAAAACCTATTTAAAGAAATAATGACTGAAAACTTCCCACATCTGGTAAAAGAAATAGACTTACAAGTCCAAGAAGCACACAGAACCCCATATAAAAGGAATCCAAAGAGGACCACACCAAGACACATCATAATTAAAATACCAAGAGCAAAAGAGAAAGAATATTAAAAGCAGCAAGAGAAAAACAGTTCATTACCTACAAGGGAGCACCCATACGACTGTCAGCTGATTTCTCAACAGAAACGATGCAGGCCAGATGGGAGTGGCAAGAAATATTCAACGTGATGAATAGCAAGAACCTACAACCAAGAATAATCTATCTAGCAAAGCTATCATTCAGAATTGAAGGGCAGATAAAGAGCTTCACAGAGAAGAAAAAGCTAAAAGAGTTCATCAACTCCAAACCAGTATTATTTGAAATGCTGAAAGGTACTCCTTTAGAAGAGGAAGAAGAAAAAGGTAAAAGCCAAAAAATTATGAACAACAAATATATATCTATCAACAAGTGAACCTAAAAATTAAGTGAATTAAAAATTTGATCAACAGAATAAACTGGTGAATATAATAGAATCAGGAGCACAGAAAGGGAGTGGACTGATAATTCTCAGGGGGAAAGGGGTGAGGGGTGTACAGGGAGAGACTGGACAAAAATCATACACCTATGGATGAGATCAATGGGAGAGAGGTAAGGGCAGAAGGAAGGGTGGGAGCTGGGTGGAGGGGAAAAAAGAGAAACAAATGTAATAATCTGAATAAAGATTTAATTAAAAAAATAATAATAAATAAATAAAATAAAATAAAAATAAAGAGTTCCTACCCCATCACAGGGTGGTTCAAAATATTCTCTTCTTCACATCATAATCATCTTGATCATTATTTATTATTATTTTTGTACATATTAACATGTAAACACTTAATGAACAGGTGAACAGTTTACTAAATTTTGCCCTCAAAATCAGATATTTATTGGTTGACTATAATAAAGTTTAAGACTGTATGTTTATTCACTGCCCACTACATACCTTGATGTGAATATTGTCACTTCAGATTTGACATGGCCAAAATATAACTCCTGAAGGTTCTTCCAGTCACCACCAAAAGAAATAACCCAACCAAACAAGCAGGCAACAAACTCTTCTGGTTCTCCACTCTTCCTTTCCTATCATAATTGGCATTATCATCTCTTCAGATATTGAAACCCAAAACCTGTGAGTTATTTTTGGTTCTTCAGGTTGCCTCAAACACTATATTCTTCAGCAAATCTTATTTGTTCTACCATCCTTATTACGGACTCATGATCTTTTTTCCAGCTCCATTATTACCACCGTGGTCCAGCCTACCATCATGTACTCACTTGGACTATCCCAATTGACTCCCAGTGTTCCACTTATTTCTAAACTTGCCTTTCACACCATTTTTCACAAAGCAGTCTGACTTATCTTAGAAAATGTGACTTGGACCATGTTATTTCTGTGCTTTTAAAACTCTTCAGTAACTTTCCATTGACGTTGAATAAAACCTACAGTCCCTACAAAGCTATGCGTAAAATAGCTCACACTTGCTCTTCTTACCTCACCTTGTACAACTTTTCTTTTTATCTGCTCTACTTTGGCTGCCTTGGCCTTCCTTTTATTTATTTAACAGACCAAAGTCTGAAGTCTTTTGACCAAACTCAATCTCCTGTGACCTTAATCTGCTGGCTCCTTGACTTTCAAATCCCAGGGATAGAAAGGTCTCCTGGCTGGATCATGAATCCATAAAAAGGAGGGTAGAACAGAGTAGCCACTCAGTGAGTCTGTTGCACCATATTACTTAAATTATCCACCTAGCATTTACTATTATATTTTTGTTGTTATTGTTCATGTTTTTACTGCTTCTTTATTGTCTTTCCCCATTGAACTGTAAGGCCTATAACAGAAGGGAAGTCATATGTTTGATTCAGTACTCTATCTGGAATATCTAGGATGGGTTAAAGTCATGAATGTGTGAAAGCTAAATCAATAAAAAGTGTAAAAATGCAGATATAGGCAAATGTCATTAAGTTCAGAGTTAGTAAATAATTGTTTCAGCTTGGGAAGACCCTACTTATCCCCCATGGCTATATAAACTTAGATGACACTGAATATGTATAAAGACTGAAGGCAGTAAGGAGCCTTGGACATCAACCACTGAATATTTACATTAGGATTAACATTGTTAACTATCAGAATTTTGTTATAATGAGTCATGGAATTCTTTAACATTTAAAATATGAAAATAGCTATTATTAAGCAGCAAGCTTTCTGGTGTGAGCTGCTTTGGAATTTTGGATGATATAAAGTTTTAGACATTGAGAGATTCTGTTTAGAAAGAATATTAATATGGATTATATTGAAGAGCAAACTGTCTTTTTATATCCTTCAATGTACTTCAATGCCATAAACTTGGTAAAGGTACTTGTATGTGTTCTTCCATGAGAACTTGACCATCCAGCATTTTGAGAGTTATATGCTTTTCTAACAGCAATCATTGTCGTAATGTACATGTATCATGAAATTGAGGTTAAAATTAATCCTGTGTTAATTTTGGTTTATACAACATAATAAATCATTACTAAAGAATTTTGAGTGATAATTTAAAGTTACATTGAAATCCAAGTTTCTCTTTAAGTATTTTTTCCCCCCTCAGAATAGTTGTTTAAACTATTAATGCTATAATTTATATTACAGAAAGTTTGGAAACTATTCAAGTTAATTTTTTTTTTCTATTTCATAAAGGATTCTGTATTCTAGTTTTAGCAGTGCCATGGCTAGTTCACCTTTCTGACATAAGTTCCTAAAACTGTGAAATGAGATTATGCTGAATGAATTCCTAAAAATCTCTCTAGGTCTCTTTGTACTTCTATACAAAAACTTGCATTTGTATAATCCTTTATATTACTAGGTTTATTTCATATTTGTCCTCCATTCTCTTTTATTAAATATATTTTATTGATTTTAGAGAGGGAGGGAGAGGGAGAGAGAGATAGAAACATCATTGATGAGAGAGAATCATTGATTGGCTGCCTCTTGCATGCCCCTCCATTAGGGCTCGAGCCCGGAACCCAGGCATGTGCCCTTGGTCGGAATCAAACCTGGGACCCTTCAGTCCACAGGCCAACACTCTTATCCATTGAACCAAACCAGCGAGAGTTTGTCCTCCATTCTTACAACTATCTTGTGATAAGGTTAGTAGGACTGACCTTATTATGTTTATTCTATACTGGTGAGGAAATTGAACTGCAAGAAATTAAAATGCTTTTCTTGATTCACACAGCTTGGAACTAGCCATGTATTTTTTCTATTGTTTCTTATTATAATCTCTGACCTCCTAATGCTAATCTATGGTTAGGTACTTGGTCAAAATAAATAATTATTTTGTTAAGATACTTAATAAATTACCACTTTGTAATAACTTGAGTATTTGTTTAATCTGACCCCTTGTTCCCTTGGGAATTTGGTTAGGCACACACATTACTCATAGAAGGCCAAAACTAATTACTAAAGTATTGTAGCAATCAGTGACAGATAACTAATCACCTTTAAGGGACTTTAGGTAGATAGAATTTTTATATTTTGGAAATATAATAGTCTGACAGAAGCAAGACAAGGATAGTGCGGTAGCATAAGAGTGAAGTGGGATAATCTTTGCCAAACCCATATTAGAGTGTTCTGACCTGTAATGTGAGCTTAGTTAATTCTGTTAAGTTCTCGCTTTTGCTGAAGGTGAGTTGAAGCTATGTGACTTCTATGTTATGGCATCTAAACTGTTTCTATCTAAAGACATTTTCAGGTTACTAGTGCATGTGTGTGTGCACACATTTGCACAGGTATACACTATATGACACAACAGGTTGTATTAAACTAGTCAGTCATAAGATTCCCTCAGTGTATATTAATGCTATTCTATTACCCCTATTTAACCTATGTAATTAATATACATACACATATGCACTTAATGGGAAAGTTCAGAAAAAAATAGTTGGCATTTGATGAAAGCAAAAGCTTAATAGAGTGATAGAATACTAAATATTGGTGTAACTTTAGGAAGAATGTGCTTTCTAAGAGAGTTGCTCAATGATTATGTAAATAAATCTTTGCAGATGACTGAGAAGGTCATGAAAAATGCTGGAGCATTGGCAGAAGTGAGGGTATTAGGAAGGAGTCTTCTTATGAGGTAATGTGTGCTTGATTGTGTCTTAGTAATTCAAGCGTTCATTTGATAATGCAGTGTCTAAGGTTTACCAGTCTAAGCAAAATAATCAAACAATAAGGAAAGGTGAAGGAAAAAGAAAAATGAATAAGACTTCTTGCCATTTACACAGTATATTTGCTGCTTGCCCTGGGCAGTGAGTGATGCACCACAAATGTTTGGTCAATTCTCCCACAGTACCCTCCAGACAAGTTAAAGCAATGAAATTATCTGGTGTGCCAGGGTTGACAAAGAAAGTCCTTAAAAGTAAATGCTAAATTAAATGTCTGATCTTTTAAGGCTTGGAAATAAATGCTAAAATGAATATCTTTATCATTGAAGTAAAAGGAAAAACTGATATGCTAGACGTAAAATTTAATAGCTATTATTTTTGTTAGTAACTTAAGAGGGATAACATATCATTATATTTTGATTTGAAGATTATTATCTAAGTTGTAATACTCATCACGAGAAAAGTAGATGTGTGATAGTGTTTTAATAAAATTTAGAAATGAACCATTAGAGATGGGATCTGAGATATTTTAGGATTTAGGTAGTTTGTGTGTGTGTGTGTGTGTGTGTATGCGAGCAAGATATAGAAGAGGATTAGTGTGAGATTTTCAGTAATAAAGCTATATAGCCAGTGTACCCATAAATGGTAACTTACAATAGACACAGCTTCACAGTTGAGTTACTACCCATGGTACATCCATCAAGGTAAACTATGATATCCAGTTGACAGTGTCTTGATACAAGTTGTAATGAACATCATTTTCTGTTTAAATTATGTGGAATTACCCTTAAATGTCTATCAAAAAGATAATATATGTTCATACTAAAAATTTTTAGAAAAATGTTTTAAATTCATGATGCATGCATTGTTAATGCTCAAACCCATCCAAATAGCTTCCCATCTCATTCAGAATGAAGTCCAAAGTCATTACCACAACCTTCCTCCATGATTTCAACATAGAATATCTCTCTGCTTTCATTCCTTCTGGTCTTCTCAGAGCTTGTGCTGACCTCCTAGCTATTCTCAAAACATGCCAAGGCCACCCCTAATCATTGGCTTTTGCTCTTGATGTCCTTGCATATGAAATGCCTATTTCCCAATGTGTATCTTCAGAGTTCAGCTATTCACTCCATTAAAGTCTTTACTCAAATGTTAGCTTAGCAGTGAGACTATCTACCCTCTATATCCCATATTCTACTATATTAATTTTCAATTTACTTATTTCTGAGTGACATACTATTATTTGTTTAATGCTCTTCCCCCTCCCCGCCCCAACTTTGTACTGTTATACACAAATACTAAGACATAAAGTCTATGAAATCAAGGATTTTAATACATTCAAGCTTCTTCCTAGGGAAATTAAGTTTCATGAATTCATATTTTTTAAAAGACAACAGCATAAATTTCAATAGAAGTTTTTTTTTGTTTTTTGTTTTCTCAAGCACTCAGTCTGTTCAATGAATGTTTCAGTACTCAAAATCAGTTAATTAAGTTAGGTGGCTTCTATACTTAGTTTTCTATTTAACCTACTAGGCAGTACTTTTTTAGAACAAATAGTTATTTGGAAGCCTTATATTTCATCATATAATATTCATATCATGAAATTTGAGTGGATATTAGGGCTCGTCAACTCACAGGATACTGAGCAACTTTGAATATATTTTATACTACACTTCGGTTCATAAAATGTTTAGTAATTATATTCCTTTGGCTTAGAGATATATTAGACTTATCTCAATTTTACACAGATATATATAACATGTGCTTTATAAAGATATGAAATTGATATGTTATATGTAAAGATGTATATATATGATGTGTGTCCAATAAATACTGCATGATTAAAACTATCCCTTTAGAAAATAAGTGAGTATAAAAACAATTTTCTCATCTCAATATCACATCTTAGATCACAAGTCTTGTTTAATCCTTGTTCAATGAAGTACATGTCACTATTTGACCGTTTTATTTTCCTTTTATTACTTGTCTCCACTCACTAGCTGTAAGATCCATGAGACCAGGGAGTTTCTCTAACTGCTATACTAGTTAGTATATGTCTGATTGAATTAAAGGAACTCTAATGCTTATTTTATTCAAATTGCACACAAGTACCATGAGGTCAGGATGTTAATCTGAGTCCTACCTACCTTTCCCTAAGCAATTTAGAATTTCACTATGGAAGATTTTTCACAAATAGGTCACAAAGTTATTACAGTAATTATATGAGTTAAGATAATGCTAGCTGTTGTACCAAATAAATAAACAAAAACACAAAACACATAGTTCTTCAAACACAATAGAAATTTGCATAAAATCCAAAACTAGCACTTGGTCACTTAGTGGACAGTGATTCAGGGATCCAGGCCTCTCCATTTTGTGGCTCAGCTGCCTAACATTGAATGCAAATTTCTGTTGTCTTCCAACAGAGACTGTCTCAATAATAGGAGATAAGTCATACAGGTCTTGTTGGAAGCTTTTCATAAATGAAGTGTGGGAATGGCATATGTCACTTCAGTGTTCACACTCCAAAGCCTTGAGCTCAATTATATTGACGCTAGAGGCCCGGTGCATGAAATTCGTGCAATGGGTAGGGTCCCTACACCTCGTGGGCAATCAAGGGGCAACTGGTGGGGTGTCCCTGGCACTACCTGTTCACTGACCCTGCTGCCGCCAGTTAGCTCCCTCTGTGGGGTGATGGGTGGGGACCCTGGCACCCATCTTGGTGGAACTCTGGGCTGGGGGCAGCTCCTGGTTGAGCGTCTGCCCCCTGGTGGTCAGTGCATGATAGTGACCAGTTGTTCTGCCATTCGATCGATTTGTATATTAGGTTTCTATTATATAGGAAGTATGTAACAGTAAGGGGAGGCTGGGAAATATAATCCAGCCCTGTTCCATGGCAGAGGAGGTCATTGGTAAAGAACTAGCCACTCCTCTGTTTTGTGTTATTTTATTGTGTAGATACTTAGCTATACTAGTATTTGCCTTTGGGCATAAGGTAGCTTTTATATTTTTTAAAGAATTCAAAAGTACTTGTGTGTTTATGTTTTTAATTTCATGTGAGGCTTTCTTCCCAAACCAACTGTTTATTTTTTGTTCAAAAGAAAACACCTTCGGATCTTCCATGGATCCCATAGGAATCTTTTTTTCTTTGACTTTAACCACTTATTTCCCTAACTCCATATTCCCCTGAGTATTTGTACAGCTGGGATAACTAAGCACAGTCCCTTTGGAGCTCATCAAAGTTGTTGTCCAATTGATTTAGAACTGTCTTCTGGTATTGCCAGCAACTCCCTTACCTCTCCAGGGACAGCTACATCATAGCACCAATCTCACTTGGTCCTGGAAAACAAGAGACTGAGAACTCAGATTTTAGTATCATAAATTTTGCTAAAAAAAAAATTAACACCATATTTATGGTGTTAATTTTTGCATTAGGAAATGAAGCTACTATTATTAGTAGTATGATGTTTCTTTACAGTGCATACTATTTAAATAAGAGAGAAGACGTGCACAGATTGGGTTAGAACAGTGGTCGTCAAACTCATTAGTCAACAGAGCCAAATATCAACAGTACAGCGATTGAAATTTCTTTTGAGAGCCAAATTTTTTTAACTTCTTATAATGCCACTTCTTCAAAATAGACTCGCCCAGGCTTAGTATTTTGTGGAAGAGCCACACGCAAGGGGCCAAAGAGCGAGCCACAGTTTGCCGACCACTGGGTTAGAATATAACCCCAGACAAATATCTAGAGTCAGGGTGCAAAGTAAAAAGGGGGTAGATTTTTGAGCCATCTGTTTGAGTTCTCATTTTGTCAACAGTTAGTGCAGCATTTGGGCTCTTTATAAGTAGTAGGACAAACAGATGTCAAATATTCAGCACATTGCTTATCCCCCAAATAATGGCAGTAATTACTACTATCATATAGAGAAAGTGCACGAAAGCATTTAGAATTTAAATAGGTGAAATGCTACCAAGAAGATGATTTTTAAATTACCTGGCTCAATGCCAACAGTTGCCATGTATTTTATTGAAAATTTCTTGGACTGACTGATTCAGAATTTTTTTTGGAATCCCTTGGAGAAATGTGTGCTTTTCAGATCAGTGGTTATTGATGGCCGCAAATAAATTGAAAAGGAAAAAAAGGATTATGTGCTGTGTGTGTTTGGGGTGAGATGGAGTAGCTGTCACTTGAAAACCATCATAAAACTGTGTTTCTTAACAGGCAACAGGACATTTCATTTGGCCATGTGTACATGATCATTAATCAATGACCTCAATATTTCTGTGGAAAATTATATAGTTTGTTTTATTTTAGATTCCACGTAAACATTTTTATTTTGAAAAAAAAAACAACTATTTTTCAGATGACAAACTTTCAATGGTTCCGATATTTAATTATAACACTGCTCTCACTATGCCAGGTGTTTCTCTGTGGGGTGATAAGATTAGTTGATTAGTTTATATTATAACTAGCTCCTTGTAAGTGTGTGCATAATTTATCTTTCTGTTTTAACAAAAATAATAATAATAATACTCTGCATTAAGGAACATAAAGCAGAAATGACTTCAAGCTAGCTTGGAATGCTTATAGGGTCACATGATGGAATGAGTATAAAGAGGTTAAAGAAGTTTTACGGTTTCCACAGATTTTAATAATGCTTCCTGAATATGTGACCTCAACATTGCCAGTACAGGATATTGCTGTAACTTCTCAAGGATTAGTTCATAAAGGAAATAGTAAGTGATTTTGTAAAGAATCTGCAAGACAGATGCAAAATTGTCTTTACTGATGTTACACAGTATCCTATATTAATTCAAAAAATGATGTATCTCTAATAATTGAGAAAGAATGAACATGCGTGGATACCTCTAAAAGTGGCTTCATGACATCAAACATATTGATGTTGGTGATGTGGATTATAAAGTTTTAATAAACTTGTTTTATTAAATTAATACTTGAAATTTGTGTAAGCATCTATATTAATACATTGATATAAGCAGCCATTTGACCATTTAATCAATACCCATGAGACTTTTCAAGTAAACTAATAGGTTAGTAAATGTGTTACAATTGCATGCTTACGTGTGTGTTTTAGAGCCAAATATCCAGGGCTGGAATCTAGCTCTGCCACCTTTTGGCTGCATGTTCTCTGTGCAAATCACTTAACTTTTCTGCATCTTAGTTTCCTCCTGTCCAAAATGGTCATAATAGTACGTACTTGATACGATTTTTATAAGAATTAAATGAGCTAATATATCCACAGGTACTTAGAACCGGGCCTGGGACATAGTAACATATACAGGTGATCTTATGTCCTTCTCTTTGAGAAAAATTGGTCATAGCTTTATATTTTAGAATATATGGTACTTAAATCAGATCATACACTTTTTCATCATACTAAATGAATCTACTTTTCTGTTTAACATTTGTGTTGATTTCCTTCTAATCAGTGCTTTTAATATCCAATAGAAAAGGCCTTCTAACATGACTTGCTTGAAAACATCAATTTTTTTAACTGATAGCCTTTCAATCAGTTTATTAGTTTTTATTGTGTATTTTCTTCAACAGGAGACTTGGGTATTCTATGTATATTCAAATATCCCCATTTCGTAAATGTAGGAATTAAATTTTAGATGCATTATAATTTGTCTAACCATATCCGTAAAGTATACCTAATAGCCCATAAAGTTTGATTTATTTATTTGTTACTAACTGTAAAAAATATCATGAGAGTGACCTTTTTTGCTCTGGGGAGAAGGCTAGGTCACTACCACATTTCACTAGCTATTTCTGACACACAAAGGAGTATGGACAGAAAGCCCTGTGCAAAATTCATGTAGATGAGCTATATCTTAATATCAAATTATCTCTGTTACAGCTCCATCTAAAACATTTTTTTAAAATATGTTTTTATTGATTTCAGAGAGGAAGGGAGAGGGAGAGATAGAAACATCAATGATGAGAGAAAAATCATTGATCGGCTGCCTCCTGCCCACTCCACATTGGGGATTGATCCTGCAACCTGGGCATACGCCCAGACTGGGAATCAAACCATGACCTCCTGGTTTATAGGATGATGCTCAATCACTGAGCCATGCCGGCCGGGCTAAAACATTATTTTTAAGGTACAAAAATAGCAGGGAATTTTTTAAGTGAAGCATGGTCACACGTGTACTTTCCACCTGTACAGGGATGTGGCTCTTCAGACTGTCCTCCAGCAATAGGTGTGCCAGGATGGCTAGGATAAATAGCTGCAGTTAAACCACATCTAGCTGGCAGCATGTGCCTGGGCCTAGTATATGACTATTTTGGAAGCTTTTGCAATAAAACATTATATGATTATACACAAACTCCCCAAGGTGTTATCACTTTGAGAGTATTCTTAGCTATGAAAATTTAAAATTTATCAAAGAAATTGCATTCTAAGTATATCAGGATAACAAGGTTGTTTACTTTGGAAATTTAATATAGTCTCCTAAGCAATGAGCTCCTCCATATAAATATATTACTTATTTAAAATGTAATATATAAACTTTTGGGAGAGATGTATATAAATAAACTGATACAAGTATAGTGTTAGCTATGACAGTGTCAAAAATAAGTTAGTTTTTGCCCTAGTTGGTTTGGCTCAGTGGTTAGAGTGTTGGCCCTCAGACTAAGGGTTGCGGGTTTGATTCCAGTAACCAATTGATGGGTCTCTCTCACATCAGTGTTTCTTTCTGTCTCCCTCCCTTCTACTCTCTCTAAAAATCAATGGGAAAGCTATCTTTGGATGAGAATTAACAAAAATAAGTAAATAAATAAAATAAGTTAGGTGCCTTTTTTGTTTCCATTGAATTTAAAAATATTTTATGTAAGATGACTGGACAAATGACAGGGAATGAAAAAGAGGAGAGAGTCATCTATAAGGTCATTTCTATAGGTTATAATGAGTAATAATTTGGTCATTATATTATGTTCTATTTACTTTATGAAAGAAATTAAGGTGCAAAAAAGTTAATTAACTTGTTCAAGGTTGACTTGACTTAGGAGGAAGTTGGCCAGAATATAACTCCATATATGTTCAAAATGAGGTGTATGTCTTTCGAGGCTGGCAGGAAGCTGGGAAAGTGTTAAATTATTACAAAAAGTGTTAATTTTTGGCAGATTTCTTTAGTAGATATAAAGCAAACTTTTGTAGAACCATTTCTGTAAAGCTTAGTCATATCAACATTGTTAAATGTCTACATTAATTTTAATGAGAAATATTATTAGATTTCTCAGTTTATTAAGTTATCTCATGACACCTTTGACAAAACTTTGTTTCTTGCCTTTATACATATTTATACAAAAAAGAAATTGCATGCAGTGCAAAAATTTTTCTCTTTGCTTTATGGAACACTGATGAATGCAGTCCTCAAGGATGAGTATTTGATCTTGAGCATATCTTAAGGTATAAGGGAAATATACATTATTTCTGATGAATAGTATTCAGGAGTCCAAATGTTTACTTTGTCTGGTGTTCTTAAATAAATACTTTGATTTAAAGAAATAAAGGTTGACCATCCTATATAACAAAAGGCTAATATGCAAATAGACTGAATAGCAAATCGACTGAATGGCAGAATGACTGGTCACTATGATGCACACTGACCTCCAGGGGGCAAACGCTCAATGCAGGAGCTGCCCCTGGTGGTCAGTGCACTCCCACAGGATGAATGCTGCTCAGCCAGATGCTGTGAGCCCTGACAGGAGCCTCCCCTGCCTTCACAGCAGCACTAAGTTGGATATTCCCCTGAGGGCTCCTAGACTGCGAGAGGGCGTAGGCTGGGCTGAGAGTCCCCTCCCCCAACCCCCCCCAACCTCTCTCCAGCAAGTGCACAAATTTTGTGTACCAGGCCTCTAGTATTATATATAAAATGGTTTTTTAAATGAGCTACTAAATAATAGTCCTGCCTTTTCAAGCTATATGTAGGAACAGCTCAGTGTCAGAACTACTAGTATCTACAAAGATCAGTAGTAAAAGCAAAAGTGTGTGTGTGTGTGTGTGTGTGTGTGTACACTCAGAGAGGAAGAAAATGTGAACTACTTTTAAAATATAACTTGAGTTCTGAAATGGAAAAGAGAATAGGGTCTGTGGCTGGGTCACTTTGGCCTAAACTCCTTTCTGGGAGTTACTCAATAACCCACTGGCATCTAGTCTGAGATTCCAGTTACAGGAATTACAGAGCTGAAAAGGACCGGTGTCTTACACAGAGTTTAGCAAATGATGATTTGTGGCTAATACACTTCTCTGGTGATTCCTATGTGCCAGGCCCTACTCCAAGTGCTTAGGCTCAGTTATTCATTTAATCCTCACAACACAGGTTTTTAATAAATGATGAGTGAATGGAAAATGTAGGAGACTGTATTTTCACTAACACCTCAAAGAAAAGTAGGAAATTTCTTTCAGAGCTTGAAAACATGAACATAAAGGACATTCAACAACAAACTCCAGTGATGATATTTAGAAAAGGATGTTCATTTGGGTAAATTCTAGGTTTTAGTCACTAAGTGTAGTATTTAATTTACCTTAGTGTTTATCAGTGTTAGCTGCCAGGGATGATTAAATAGATTCCAAGTGTCACCCCAAACTTTGCGAGTTTTGTTGTAACTATTTCTCAAAATAAAGTGATTCTAAGGTTAAGTTGAGAAAATTTTCAGTTAAATAAATTTCAACTGATGGTGGCAGTATTTTTTTGTTTTTTTTTTAACTATTGCATTTTTCAGCATTATGATAATAATGCACTATGGAACATGAAACATATTTCTATTACATGTACAATAACATACTAAAATTGGGAGAGAGAGATGTACAATAACATACTGACTCTTCCTCATTGAGCTTGAAAACATGATCAGAAAATATTTGGGGGAAGAAGGGCAGCCACGCTAGTCTCTACTACCAATTCAACAAAGTATTTACTTAGTGGTATCAGAAATATCAAGGCATCCACACTCATTGTACTTATGTTCAAAATAGAGTTTATTGATTAGTAATTTTATAAATCCTAATCATTAATTAATAAATCAAAGATTATTAAATGCCTATTCGTATATGAGACTTACATCTTTTGTGTAGTACTTCTTTAAATCTAATTATTGTAGCATTCCTGTTTCTCCCCAAAAAGACAGCAAAACAAGATGTTGTATAATTAGTATTCAGATTTACAAAACTATGATTAATTTTAAGTTTTATATAACTTTATGCATTTAAGAATCTGATTTAAATACTACTATGTTGTTTGTTATGTAGTTAGTAGTGTTTATGGTTAAACTATGATTTAGTCATTTGCCTAACAGTAGTTTATTATAGTTGTGATAAATACTCTATTTTTCAAATCTAGGTTGCTTTATCCAGGAAAAATTTAATGAAATATTAGAATGAAAATATTTAAATAAAAAATAGAAGAAGATCTCTTGGCTGTGAAATATATTGATGTTAAGACAAAAATGTATAAAATGGCCCAACCAGTGTCTCTCAGTAGCTGACCATCCACCTATAAACCTGGAGGTCACGGTTCAATTCCTGGTCAGCACATGTGGAAATCTTGATCCCCAAATAAGGAGGCATGCAGGAAGCAGATGAATCTTTCTCATCTTTGATGTTTCTATCTCTCTTTCTCTTCCAGCCTTTCTGAGGTCAATAAAAAACATACATTTTTTTAAATGTTTCAATTTTTGCCCTAACTGGTTTGGCTTAGTGGATAGAGCGTCAGCCTGTGGACTGAAGGGTCTCAGGTTCAATTCCAGTCAAGGGTATGTACCTTGGTTGCAGGCATATCCCCAGTAGGGGGTGTGCAGGAGGCAGCTGATTGATGTTTCTCTCTCATCAATGTTTCTAACTCTCTATCCCTCTCCCTCCCTCTCTGCAAAAAATCGATAAATTTTAAAAAATGTTTTAATTTTCCCTTTAATTATTTAATCATTATTTAATACTAGTGGCCTGGTGCATGAAATTCATGCACGAGACAGGGGTTCCCTCAGCCCAGCGTGCACCCTCTCCAATCTGGGACATCCCTTTCATAATCCTGGACTCTGGCTCCTAATTGCTCACCTGCCTGCCTGCCTGGTTGCCTCTAACTGTGCCCTCCCGCCTTGCTGGCCTGGTCACCCTTAACTGCCCCCACTGCCAGCCAGGCTTCCCCCAACTGCCCCCTCCCTGCTGGCCTGGTTGCTGCTAACTGCCCTGCACCCCAGCCAGCCTGGTTACTTCTTACTTCCTGCCCCCTGCTGACCTGGTCGCCCCCAACTGCTCCCCTCTGCTGGCCTGGTTGCCCCTAACTGCCTCCCCAACCAACCTGGTTGCCCCCAACTGACCCTGTGCTGGCTTGGTCGTCCCTTACTGCCCCCCACCCCCATCAGCTGGGTTGCCCCCAACTCTCCCCCTGGCCAGCCTGGTTGCCCCTCACAGTCCCCCCACCAGCCTGGTTGCTACACACAGCCTGCTGTTCAGTAGTTTGATTGTCCTTCACTAACCACCCTGCCAGCCTGGTTGCCCCATGCAGCCTGCTGTTGAGTCATTTGGTCATCCCTCACTAACCCCCCTGCTGGCCTGGTTGTAGACAGCCATCTTGTGGGGGTGTGATGGTCAATTTGCACATTACCTCTTTATTATATAGGATGATTTAGGTAATTGCTATAAATACCAGTTTCAAAAATTTGTTAACAAATTTATTCTTATAAATGGTATCTAGAGTCATAATTTATGGCCTCCTTTTAATCTGAAATTTGATATCATACTGCTAGTAATTTAAATAGGCACTGGGTCAAGCCAGGAAAAGTTTGGAATAGTTAAGTTACATTATCATTGGCATGTTGTGCTCCTCCCCTCCCCTTCTTGGTATATTTTACTCAGACCATCAGTTACTGCCTCCCTAGGTTCTGTGTTATTCTGTTGCCCTCTGGTTTAAACACGGGTGCCAGTGCTAGTATTTGCCCCTGAATCCCAGTCCCTATGCAGCTCATTTGCCTCTTGGACCCATTTTCCCTAGGCATGGATTCCATGCCATCTCTTTTCTATTAGTGTTGTGGCTGGGCCACGTCAGTGCATTTCAGGCTCTTTCCCCTAATGGAAACAACTTCCAAGTTTCCCCCATTCAGTAACCTTGGCTGATGTGTACTGCCAATAAAATTTAATAATGATACTGTTATTCCAATTTATGGGAAATTTTTTAAGCTTTTGTAAACATAGCATCTGCTTACTCTACATTTAATGTAGTATTGTTTCAAAGAACATAGGAGGAATTGGGGAAATAAAATCCATGTTTGAAAAATGGATTTATTTTTTTTTCTCTCTTGTGCGTAAAACCTATTTCAATGACTTTTTGGATAGTAGAAATACATTTGGAATTAGGAATGCCTTATTCACCTTGATATTCCCTGTTCTTAACGAAGTGTCTGACATAGCAGACACTCAGTATTTATATAATTAGAATTGAAATCTTAACAGTGAAAATATTTCTTCTTTTCTTTTAAACAGTCTTTACAGTGTTAGCTTAACATAGCTATGCAATTCTGGTACTGTATTTGTGGTTGGAAATAGGCATAGAGACGTAGATTGTGGTCTATATAACTGAGCTCTTATAACTGCTATAGCCTTTCATGGAGGGAATTCTTAGGAAAGATGAGTGGCTGATTGATACTTAACAGAAGAGTCCTATGAGACTTGAATAAATACTTACTTAGTGACTGAAAATTCATTAGATAGTTCCATCTTCATTTGATATATTTAAGTTAATTTTTAAAAATCATACTATGTGGCACATATCTATCTGACTCATGTCTATAAAAGATAATCAGTAGAAAGCATTTTGGTGTTCCATAATTGCATGTATCGATTGATGCCTTTTAAAATCATTGAGCCATTGAGTAATGTTCCCCAGTTGCCTTCTGCAGTGAGTGAGTAGATTAAATGCAAATGTAGGTAGAAAGATGAAGGCTTTTTATCCTGGCTTTGAACACATTGTTTTAATATCTGATATTTATCACTGAGCTACATGTAAAATCATAATCATTAATGCATTCCTGCAAATATTTCACTAGCTTACATTGTGAATAAAACATATACATTCTTAATTTAGAGGTATATGCCTACCTATTCTTTATAGGAAAATTGTTATTCTCCTAAACTTTATCTGACATTTTACAACATCTTTAATTATTTATTGTAAAAAAAAAATACTCTTAGTGATATACATCATGTTTGTAATGATTTCACACATTTCAATAAATGTCTTCTTTGAGCTTCTCCAACAAATGTGTTTTTATCCATTTACTTGGCGTATCATCAAATGTCCCCAAATAAATTCATATTTAAATATTTCCATTGGATATCTTGTTGCTCATGAAGTTCAAAAATACTCTATATAAACTATACTAGCTGTTACTATCTTGACCTGCTTATTGGGTCCTGTCTGAATGATTGTGGGATATAAATACATTTTGCCTCTTTGTTTGGGACTTAGAGGTGTCAAACCCATTGGTCATTGTTGTAAATCTGAATCACCTCTCTTGTGTGGTTTATTCTAAACTATGGAATGTCATTGTACTTTTTGAGGGGGAGAAGTGATGAGGTCAGAGGAAAAGAAGGGAATGTTGTTATTTTATTTTGACAATTAGTTTGTATATTTATTATTATTCAACAGCTAAATAGGACCAATATGCAGGCAGGAAAGAGAATGTTATTAGAATTACATGATGTTAAAGTTAGCGTATATTTTGAAATGCCATGTGTATTCTTGGCTAGTAGTATTATAAGTGTGGTATCATAGATTGCATCTTTTTTTTAATTCAAAAGAATTAGTAATAACTTATAAGAGATCAAGATACTTAAGGATAGTATTTTCTTAGTATCTGGTTCACTGACTAGCACATAGTAAGAAGAAGAGGGCTTCATAAATACTTGCTTATTAGGCAATGTATGAGTGTTTTTGTTTTCAGTACATTTTTTTCAGTTATTGGGGAGAGTAGTGGAAGCACTTGAGGGATGTTTAGTGAATCTGTTCAACATTTATTTATGGTTTAAACATGAACAAGTAGAAAATTGATATTTATGTATATTTGTATAGATAAGTAAATGTTGTCCATAACTTTTTTACTTCTAAGTTCTTTGAGAGCATTCTTTCCTGACTTCTCCATAGAGACTAGCAGTTACTTGTATAATAATATACTTTATCAATTCTAAGATGCTTCATTTTTTAAATCTTCAAATATTATTGGAGACTATAAAAAACCTTTAGTCTTTTTTATTTAAGCTGTCTCTTGTCACAAAGTTGCATTTGTGATGGCTAACAAGTAGTATTAGTAGTAAACTAATTTGCTCTTGGTGTGTAACTTGACATTTTTAATTTAATTCATTGAATTAAATGCTTATCTGACTTCATCTTAAATCACTACACCCACCTATTTACACAATGAATTTGGAATTATTTGAGGTTCATTGACTGTCCATGAACTTTCAAGTTTTCTTTTATGTTTTTTGGTAAATAGGACAATCTTCAGTAGTTTCTGAGTTTTAAAAAATGAAGAATCTTTCCTATTAATATATTTGGCTAAATAATGTACAGTATAATATCATTTTTAAATGTCTTTTTGGAATTCTTGATTCAAATTGTAATCCTAAGTATTTTTCTGCTCCTTCCATAGCTTCCTGCAGATTTCACAAAACTACACCTTACTGATAGCCTCCACCCACAGGTGACCCACGTTTCTTCTAGCCACTCAGGATGTAGTATCACTAGTGATTCTGGAAGCAGCAGTCTTTCTGATATCTACCAGGTAAGAAAATGTTTTTCTTGTCATTTCCTTCATTTTCATGTATTCCAAGGAGCTTTATCCTTATCCATCGATAGAACTTGTAAAGTAACTATATGTGTACATATTGTGTGCATCCAAAGACATAAAGTGTTAATGTTTATGCTTCACACAGACATACAGTATAGTATGTCATAGTTTGTTTTAAGAAGTAAAACTACTATCTATTTGTATTTGCCTGTGTTATTACCAGTTATTAGAATTTTAAATGGGATTGTTACAATGGAAATGTTCCTCTTGACTTTAAATATTAATTTGAGTATAGGTGTATTAGGTTTGTGACTTTGTAAACTAAAATTGTAAGGGATAACTGCATAATTATGCTTTTACAGTGAGTTTTTCTTATTGAAGTCTTGGGCATGAAAAAAAAGGAAGAGATTAAGATTAGATCATTGTTTTTCTTACCTATAGATGTAGTTACATGTTCAAAATAAATTTTTATGATTCTGATGAATAGAAAAAAACTGGAACTATGTAATTCTAAAAATGTTTTAAAAGCAAAGTAATTTCAATTTTTCTTAATTGTTAATAATTAATTGAGTTAGAACATGCAAATTTAGAAAAAGTGACTGAAATATACAAAAAAAGCCCTTTTGATTGGGTCTTTATAAATTGCTAATATGGAATTTTGGATTGTTTGAAACAAAAAGAAAATAATACATACTTTACAAAGTAGTTCTTGGCTTCTTAGGAATTGTGATATAAGACTAATAAAAGTACTTTTTTAAATCAACATAGTTTTTAGGGTCATTGATATATTTAGGCAGTGCTAAGTCTCTATTTTTATTTTTTTTAATATATTTTATTGATTTTTTTTTACAGAGAGGAAGGGAGAGGGATAGAGAATTAAAAACATCATGAGAGAGAGATATCCACCAGCTGCCTCCTGCACACCTCCTACTGGGGATGTGCCTGCGACCAAGGTACATGCCCTTGACTGGAATCAAACCTGGGACCTTTCAGTCCGCAGGCCGATGCTCTATCCACTGGCCAAACCCATTTCAGCTAAGTCTCTATTTTTAAAAAAACACCAAAAGTAACTCAACAATTAGAATACCATTAGGGCAAAACATATTTAAGTCCTAAATTGAATAGATCTTAGAAAATTAATATTCTTTTAAGGAGGTAATGTATTAGGTACACACTTTTCAATAATTCAAGGGTATTGTAGAAAGCTTACAAATACATTAAGAATTTCTCTTATTTTGCAATAGGAAATATAACTAATCTGGCTCTTCAAAGTAACTTTTCAAATTTATGCTTTAATGAATTGTTAGCTTGTATTTAAATCTTTAGGAAGTAATCTCATTTTCAAATGTTAGAGGAGAAAAAGGTGGGGGGTCAGGCTAAATTTACTCTCCTTCCCACCCCTATCCCCATATTGCCTATTTTTAGAAGTTGATATATTTTAACAGTTATTCAAGAATGTCACTAAAGTACAGATTTTACTTATACTGTTTTCGTAATGAAATCAGTATAAATAAAATCTGTACTTTAGTTTATATTGTCTTCTAAACTTAGAGGTGATTATACATTTTAAATATCTATAGTGGGAAACATCTTGAGGTTATAGAAGTTACCACAGCTTTCTTCAAATATATACAAATAAGACTGTAAATGTATAAAAAAAAGAAAAAGAAAAAAGAAAGAAAAAAGAAGTAATTTGTATATATAATTTATTAAGACATATCTGGAGGGGAATGCTTATTTTAAGTGCTCTTACCTTGAGTAGGCTGGGGCAGTGCCATGAAAAAAATCTTGGTGGTACTTCTGCTATACTGAGCTACCACCAGAATGTCTGAGTATCTGGAATATGAATGAGAACTCCAGATTGCCTTGATGTGGTTGGAGCTTGCAGCCTTGCAGTCTGACTTTATTTTGGGGTGTGAATGGAAAAAGAGGATCCCCATGTATTTGATTAATTTTACAGTTGATTTTAAAGGCTATTCATTTCAAACTCGATGGCAGGCATATCGCCTGTAAGATTATATATCCTTCATAAGGTATAAATCCATAGAGGTATCTCGATTTTGGCTAGTTATTGGCTATTCACAACTAAACATTGAATAGAGATCCCCAATAGACCCCATCTATCATCTTTAAGTCAGAAATTCTAAAGCTGAGAAGAAACCTGACAAATTCATCTGGCTTATTAACCAGTCTACTACTTTCCTGTCACTCAGGCATCCAGTTGATTCTTGAACAATTCCAGGGATGGGCAGCTACCTCTAAAGGCAGCCCATTTAATCTTTATACAATTCTGACTTAGGAGGAAGCTGTCACGTTAAAGTGAGTATGAGTGTTCTTGAGATAGACACAGAGAAGCTGAAATTGAATGCTGTGAACAAGAGAAGAAAGTGGAGAATAATTTTTCTGAGAGATTGGGAGGAAAAGAATTCAAGAGCACAGTGGAATAACTAGCTTTAAGAAAAGAAACCCTCCTTTGTTTTAAAAGGAACATCCCATGGTGTGTTTGGAGTGGGAAGTTTGGCAAGAGGTTCTGTCTGATGGCTTCTATTATTCTCTTGAAGAACTGAGTTTATTTGTTGGGGTGAGAAGTTTGGCTGATAGAGAGATTTAAGGGGAGAGAAGTTTTGAAATAGCAGTTTCAGAGAGTAGGAAAGCAAATTGACCAGGACACTGCTGCTCAATTGAGTTGGTGCCCTTAAATACAGAATGAATTTCCTCTGCCCTTTTAATTTTCTCCACACAAAGAAAGCAAAGATTTGGCTTCACTTGTTATATGAGTGTAATTACGAAGACGGATCGAGCAACATGCCAGGTTCTTCCTAGCTGCAGAGCTTTGTTTTTGCCCTCTGACTGGCATAATTTCTCCTAACGTGATCCTTTTTTTTTTTTGTCTTCTTTTTTAAGTACTATTTTTTCAGTGTTTTTGTTGTTGTTGTTGTTGTTGTTGTTGTTGTTTAATTTAATTCCCCTCTAAAAAAGGTCCTTTATATTGGTTCCTTCCTGGCTAGTTCTTTTATTTAGATTTTTAATTGAAATGACAACCTCAAGAAGTTGAGACTTCTGTTTTCTCTCTAGAGCCTAGTATACTGCCAGAAAATCATGGCCATATAGTGCAGATACATTTAATAAATGTGATTGAAATATTAAACTAGGATATATTAGCTGACGGTGTGAGAGCTAGAGATAGGAAGTAATAGAGTCTTGAAGTAATAGAGTCTTGCTTCAGTTTTTTAAAGAAAGGTTACCTTGAAAGAAGGTAAAAGCAGATGGAAGATGGATGGAAGCAAAACAAGTAGGAGGCTGTTGATAATAGAAAGCAGAAATGACTAAGTTGGTGATATGAGACAATAGTTTCCAGGCTTGATAAGGTCCTGGCTAAATGGTGTGATTATCAGAGCAATGACTTAGGTGCACTGGAAATAGTTGTACCAAAATAGATCAATAGAACAGAGAGTTCAAGCAAAATGGAACTGGTGTATTAAGGATTGTAGTAATAGAGGAAACTTCGCAAATCAATGAAAAAAGTTGTAGATTTTTCAATAAATGGTCTTTGGGGTGGAGGGGTCATTTTTATAATCTCACTTCATACCATAATCAAGATTAAATTCCAAGAATTATCACATTCTTAATGGTACAATGAATGGTCAAAAAATTAATAAGAAAAACACTCAATATTCAAAGGGCAAGAGTAATAATTTGCAGAAGAGAACACGCAAGTATCTGTACCTTCAAACATTAGTAATTGAGTATATGAGAATGTAAATATGAAACTTTTTTCTATCAAATTAGCAGACTTTCTTAAAATAAATATTTATAGACATTCTTATACCTATTAGGATTGTTAATTTTTAGAAAGAAACCTAACAATTTACATTAAGAGCTTTAAAGAATTATTTTTTTCTTTTAGGTATATACATATTTTTAAACCCTACATTGAAATAAAAATGTTGGTAGTATAAGATTAAGGAACAGTATAAATTATGATACACAAACTAGATTAATGCAAATATTATACAGTATTTACTTTCAAATGTATTTCATACTTTGTACATATTGGTTTTGTCTGCAGTTCCTACTCACTTTGATCTCAGTTAAATTAGTATCAGCACTAGCATTCACTATACCTTTCTAGCCTAAATTTATATCTAGCCTAAATTTAGGTACTGTTTGAGTTAAATATGTATGTTTGAAATTCTGCACAAAATTTATTTAAATCAAGAATTCTATTAAACAACCCTCTTAAACATGGGTTCCACGTGTGGGATATTTAATAAGCAAAAAGTTTTTTCAAAAATGATTTTTAAGTACTTAATGTAAAACATATATAGTAGTTTTTATTTTTCTTTAATTCTCACCAGAGTACATGCTGGGAGAGAGAGGAACATTGTTGTGAGAGAGAAACATCGATCGGTTGCCTTTCTGGAAGCTTCCCTACTGGGCTCAAACCAACAACCATTCAGTGAATGGGATGATGCTTAACCAACTGAGCCACTTCAGCCAGGCACTAGTTATTTTTATTTTAGTTAAATTAAACTTCACTAGAGCTTTATGGCATGTAATATTTACTCAGTTTGTTCTTTTTCTTGATAATCTTTAAAAATGAAAAGTAGCCCTAGCCGGTTTGGCTCAGTGGATAGAGTGTTGGCCTGCGGACTAAAGTCCCAGGTTCGATTCTGGCCAAGGGCACATGCCTGGGCTGTGGGCTCGATCCCCCCAGTAGGGGGCTTGTAGGAGGCAGCCAATCAATGAGTCTCATCATTTATATTTCTATCTCCCTTTCTTATTGAAATAAATAAAAATATATTTAAAATAAATAAATAAAAATAAAGCAACTTTTAAAAATGCAAAGTAAATTGGTTTTAAGGACTATATTTTAATAATATATGTAATCCTTTTTTATTTAAATAAATCAGAGCTTTTAGTATTGATCGAAAATATTAATGGATTTTTGAAATTATGACTATAGCTATAATGTGCATCTAGATTTATATTAGGTTACATATTTGAAAGATAAATTAACTTAGGACCGAAGTTATTTGTCTAACTAAAATATATAAGCCTTTCTTCTTGTTTCTGAGACAAATATATTCAGATACCTTTTAAATATAAGGAGTCTGTGTGCATATCATTAGTATTTAGAATAAAAGACTTTAGCGACAAGTATTAATCTTAGTAATATTATGGTTTGGAGAAACTAGAAATTAGCAAGTGTTTTATGTTTATTTGTAAATATACATTTTTAAACATTTCGTGTTTTATGATGTTACAAAGCAGAAAATGTCATATTGCTTTATTATGTTTTAACTTATTTTCTTTATGAAGACATTCTTTTGAGAAAACTGGGTAAAATATTATAGTGCAAAGTATTTATTTAGTAGTTTGTATTGATTAGACCAAATTTTGAGTCCCGGCACAGTTGCTGTATTTAATTTTGTTTTAATTTATTTTGAACAGTTTAATTAATTTTCCTTAGTGTTTTTTCAACTAAAAAAATAGGAGCAATATGCCCTGGCCAGTGTGGCTCAGTTGGTTGGAGCATCACCCATGTACTGATGGGTCTCAGGTTCAGTTCCCAGTCAGGGCACATGCCCGTATTGTGGTTTTGATCCCCTGAACAACCAATATCTCTCCCTCTCTCTCTCTCTCTCTCTCTCTCTCTCTCTCTCTCTCTCTCTCTCTCTCTTTGTTTCCCTCTCTTTGCCTTCCTCTCTCTTTAAAAGACATATCCTTGGATGAGGATTAAAAATAATAGGGGCAATCTAATTTGTTGAATAGTTATGAAGATTAATTATTTTGTATTAAAAACATCAAATATTCTAGATACATGGTAGTCATGCAATATAGAATCACTGTTTTTATCATTTTTTTAAAATACATTTTAGTGATTTTTTTTTTTTACAGAGAGAAAGGGAGACAGATAGAGGGCTAGAAACATCGATGAGAGAGAAACATCGATCAGCTGCCTTCTGCATACCCCTTACTGGGGATGTGCCCGAAACCAAGGTACATGCCCTTGACTGGAATCAAACCTGGGACCCTTCAGTTCATAGGTTGACACTCTATCCACTGAGCCAAACCAGATTTGGCTGTTTTTATCATTATTTTATGAGCCATTGATCCAGAATATAATGGATGCAGTTAGCTTGAGAAAATTTTTTCACAGTATGTAACAGGTTAGGGTTCTACCAAAGTTTTGTTTTGTTTTGTTTTTTTGTTGTTTGTTTGTTTTTTACAAATTCTGCTAATATAAATTGTGCGAGGATCATATTAGGGATGGGGAGAGTTAAAGGTATGCAACTAATGATATGAAAAATGTCCCCATGAAGAAGGAAAGTTTTATATAGCTTATGTAATTGGCTTTCTTTTCCCTATTTGATCCAACAGTCCTGTGAATGGCAAGATATAACACCAGTTTTCTGATGATAAAATTGTTTTCATAGAGGCTAAAGGACTTTGCTAAAGTCACGTAGTGAATGGTAGAACTGATTGAACTATTAAACTCCGAATTTTCTATATTGATTCAGCAAAATATAAAATTCAGTAACTACTAGGTTCCAGGCATTGCTCTTAAGTTGAATATCCTTCTGTAGGCCAGTTAGTGTTCATTAAACTTTAACTTCACTTTGTCTTCAAACATCTCATTGCTCATGAGAAAGTGTTATGAAATTAGTAGGTTCCTGACAAGTTATTGATATAACTTCAAACGTATTATTCAAAGGAATTCTGTAGTGCCCTGTTTCCCCCAAAATAAGACAGTGTCTTATATTAATTTTTGCTCCCAAAGATGCGCTAGATCTTATTTTCAGGGGATGTCTTATTTTTCCATGAAAAAGAATATGGTACACATTTATTGTTGAACAAAAAAAGAAAGGAAATGTATTACCTGTATACCGTATGGTAGTAGTTGTCATCACAAACCAACTCACTGATTGGCCGCAGCGTAGCCGGAGCTGTTCAGGCAGTGTGAGGTCTCTTTAAATCAGGAGTCAGACGCCTTATGGTAGCTTTGGGGACCTTATATTCTGGGGAGGCCTTATTATTGGGGAGGTCTCATTTTTTGGGGGGATGCCTTATATTACAGCGAGAGGCAAAACTGGAAGTAGGTCTTATTTTCGGGCGATGTCAATTTCGGGGAAACAGTATTTTAAAATAAAATAGATATTTGTTTAAATAAAATAAAAATCATCTTCAGGTTTAGTGAATGTTATTTTAAGCATAATTTCTTAAAGAATAGAATACATATAGCAGAAAGCAAGTAATGATAATTAATATGAATGGGGTAAGGGTTCAGTTTTGGAGGGATTGATTCAATTCACAGTTGAGAGTCTTTTTTGTTCTATTTAAAACAAATATAATTCATTTAAATAATAAGATTTCTCTGAGGTTGTGTTCATTTATTTTTCATCTCTTATCATATGTTAGATGTTATATAACTATGGTATTTAAAAGAGTTTTCTGTTTTTATTTCTTTCTTCATTAGTGTCCCTTCCTCACCCTGAGCTCATATTAAAGAATGTGTATATAGAGGACTGATTGTAAATTTGAAAGTATAAGGTGATGAGTAACCATCTTCAATGTAAAGATGAAACAGGTGAAAATGTAGTCAGAACAAGCATTAGCAAATTGTCACGTTTCTACACATTAGACATAAGGTGCCAATAGCAACAACAATGCTGGCTTAGATTCTCTGCTCACAGCCTTGGCATACTATATCACAACAATCTCTATTTCATTTTCATTCTAGTATTTAGAAACAATTCTATGGATTATGAATTTAAATTAGTCGATTTGTTTCTGAGCGTGCCACAATTGATTCTCTCTGCTTCGGCCACAGGCCTTACTGCTCTCCCAAGTGGAGCACCTCTGCTCATGATGGTGTTTGTTAAGTGGTATTTACTAAGGCCTTGCTTGCAGAGCTGTCCTACAGACATTTTCAATTATCCTATATTCAGTGGTATTCTGTCTTCAATTATTTTCCCCTAGGTTTTTCTTATAATGCACATACGTATTTTAGTTCAGGAAATGGTTCCTAACAAAGTGAAAATGTGATTAAAATTCTTTTTGTTAAACTTTAGAAAATGTTAGTATGAGCTTAAGTCATTCTCTTTTTTCAATTTAATACTATAAGATTTTTTTTAATTTAATAAATATTTATTGTTCTCTCCCCCCCCCCATATCTCCCCTCTAACAGGTTCCCACCCCACCCCTCTGCCTTTACCTCCTTCCCATTGTCCTCATCCATTGGTGTACAATTTTTGTCCAGTCTCTTCCCGCATCCCCCACACCCCTCTTTCCCCTTGAAAACTGTCAATCCATTCCTTTTCTATGCCTCTGATTCTATTATATTCACCAGTTTATTCTGTTCATCAGATTTTTTAAAAATATATTTTATTGATTTTTTACAGAGAAGAAGGGAGAGGGATAGAGAGTTAGAAACATCAATGAGAGAGAGACATTGATCAGCTGCCTCTTGCACACCCCCTACTGGGGATGTGTCTGCAACTAAGGTACATGCCCTTAACCGGAATCGAACTGGGACCTTTCAGTCTGCAGACCGATGGTCTATCCACTGAGCCAAACAGGTTTTGGCTCATCAGATTTTTTATTCACTTGATTTTTAGATTCACTTATTGATAGATATGTATTTGTTATTCATAATTTTTATCTACCTTTTTCTTCTTCTTCCTCTTCTTAAAGAGTACCTTTCAGCATTTCATATAATACTGGTTTAGTGTTGTTGAACTCCTTTAGTTTTTTTTTTAATCTGTGAAGCTCTTTATCTGACCTTCAATTCTGAATGATAGCTTTGCCGGGTAAGTAATCTTGGTTGTAGGGTCTTGCTATTCATCACTTTAAATATTTCTTGCCACTCCCATCTGGCCTGCGTAGTTTCTGTTGAGAAATCAGCTGACAATCATATGGGTGCTCCCTTGTAGGTTATTAACTCTTTTTCTTTTGATGCTTTTAATATTCTCTCTTTGTCGTTTGCTCTTGATATTTTAATTATGATGTGTCTTGGTGTGGTCCTCTTTGAATTCCTTTTGTTTGGTGTTCTGTGTGCTTATTGGACTTGTAAGTCTATTTCTTTCACCAGCTGGGGGAGGAAGTTTTCAGTCATTATTTCTTCAAATAGGTTTTCAGTGTCTTACTCACTCTCTTCTTCTGGCACCCCCATAATTCTGGTGTTGGTACTCTTGAAGTTGTCCCATAAGCTCCTTACACTATCTTCACATTTTTGGATTCTTTTTTATTTTTGCTTTTCCAGTGGAGTGTTTTTTGCTTCTTTGTATTTCAAATCTTTGACTTGGTTCTTGTCTGCTGTTAAGTCTCTCTAGTCTGCTGTTAGATCTCCATATAATATTTTTTTTATTTCAGTCGGTGTGTATTTAATTTCTAGTTGGTCCTTTTTCAAATCCTCCAGGGTCTCATTAAATTTATCGATCTTTTCTGGGGGGGAATTCTTGAAAAACCTCATAACCATGGTTTTGAACTCTATTTCCCATTGTTTGTTTCCCTCCATTTCTTTTGTTTGTGATCTGTTCCTTTGTCTCTGCATTTTCACTGCTTCCCTGAGTTGGTAGAGTAGCTTTGTGTACTAGGTGTCCTATATGGTCCAGTAGCTCTGCCTCCCCAGTTACCTGAGGTGGGCACTCTTGATGCACCCCTTTGTGGGCTGTGTGTACAGCCTTGTTGTAGTTAAGTCTTGATGGTTGTTGGTATCACTGGGGACAATTGACCTCCAGGCCAATTAGCTGTGAGGATTAGCTGTGTCTACGCTAGGAGAACTTCTGTGCTGGAGTCCGCCTTATGAGATAAGACTTGCAAAATTGCAAAAGCCTGTGTGTTCGAGCTTGGATGAGGTGGAGTCTCAGGGCTGAGCAGACAGCCTTGGCTTCCCCTCAGTCCTGCCCTATGAAGCCGCTGGGTCTGTGTCCCTCGATAATTGCTTCAGCCCTCTTTGTGTGCATGTGCTCGTACACACATGCCTCCAACCCTTTGACTTTTGTGACTCTCCTGAGTTTTCATGCACTCCGGGAAACCGTGTAAGTATGGGTTCTCAGGGTGTCGCCCAAAACGGGTTCAGTGCAGTTGGAACTGGAGTTCAGCACAGTTGGGAGGTTCTGTCTTCCTCCCACTAGAGAAAGCCAGTGGCACAATCAGCAGTTAGTCCTCTCTGTGTGCACTAGTGTGCGTGCCTCCAGACCTCTGCCTTTCACGGCTCCCCTAAGTTTCCGTGCACTTCTCCCTTTTTATGACAGTCCAGACTCCCCCCCATATGAATCTTGCCCAGAACTGGGGTTCCATGCAGTTGTAACTAGGGTCCGTGCAGTTGTAACTGGGGTTCAGTGCCTTTGGGAGTTTCCATCTCCTTCCCGCTAGAGGAAGCCAGCCAGGCACTCTGCCACCCATCCTCTCCACATGCATGTCTTCGTACCTCAGCTTTTTGCAGCTCTTCTGAATCTCCGTGAGCCTCTCTCTTGCCTTCTAGTTGTAGAATTTCCACTCAGCCTGTGGTTCTGGATGATGTCTGTTCTGTCTTTTAGTAGTGGTTTTGAAATTGTTGTGCGAGGCAGCAGTTTAGGTGTTCACCTATGCCACCATCTTGGTTTCTCTCTATTCTCTCTTTTAAAAATGGAGTGAAAACAGACTATTTTTTTCTTTACTATGATTTAAATATCATATAATAGCTTGGATAATAAATAAAATATATAGAGAAAATTGTCAATCCCAACAAAAAATTCAATAGGGAATAAAATCACTCATTTTGTTGAAATAATTATTTTACATAGTGCTGGGTACCTAACTACTTGTTGATATTGATACATGTATCTTTGTTACAGAAAAATTGATATAATAAACGTTTTAATATTTTAAAATAAGTGTGTTCTTGTTTCTTTTGGGTATAAAAGATTTAGTTAAAACAGTTAAATTGTTTTTGTTTTTGTTTTTTTTTGCTCTGTGTTAAGGCCACAGAAAGTGAGGCTGGTGATATGGACCTGAGTGGGTTGCCAGAAACAGCAGTGGATTCTGAGGATGATGATGATGAAGAAGACATTGAAAGGGCATCGGATCCTCTGATGAGCAGGGACATTGTGCGAGACTGCCTGGAGAAGGACCCCATTGACAGGACAGACGATGACATTGGTAAGTTTGGAGGAAAAAATGAATCTGAGAGTAATTTAAAGTCTTTAGAAGTAAAATTATCAGATAGAACTGAACCCAAGAATAACAGGCTTGAAAAGCCATTAATTTTATCAATTTCCTTGTGTAAACAGTAGCATTTCTTAAAAACATGTTTTTGTAATCAATTTTGCTCAGTCAATTTCTTTAAGAATCTACAAATAAAACTTTCAAATAAAACAAACTTTCCACACAAGCCTTTTCTTAGCTTACTTTATGACAAAAAAATTAAAAGTCTTCCAAATAACATTACTTCTGTTAGTTTTCTTGTGAGCACTGTTCCTATTAAGCTCATGATTTCTGTATGTAAACATTAGTCAAGTGGCACTTGGGGAAATTGTCCTGTCGAGAATTTTGCTTCTACTCTGATTCCATATGACCAAGTGGAAGAAGACAGCAGAATGTCAAGTTGTAGCATATGAGCTGTGGGAGTTGGCTTTTTTTAAACACACCCTAAAGTTAAACAGCTCAGCAGTTTAAATCCACTCTCCCTTTCCTCTGAGGTACACCCTTTCCCCCCTTTCCCATCAGGCCACAGTTATTGTGTGATAATGGTTTAGTGTTTTGAATGAATCTTCTGCACTCTGACTTCTCAGCCTACTGGGAGTGAGAGCAACTTCTCTTGGAGTCTTCTTTCCACTGAGGTCTAGAATTGTAACCATACCTGTCTGATCCCAAATTATCTGTTCTATCACTCCCCCAACTCATTCTGTGCCAGTACGTATTTGAAGAGAACATCAAGGAACTGAATCTGTTGAGTTTGCTTAGAAGACAGTATAGGCCTAACTCTGAGTGGCTTGTTGCATGAGTGTTTGAGGGAGACAAACATTATGTCTGAAAAAGTTTTTATCATTTAAGCTATATGCATAGGCTAGGAAATTAAAGATAAAAAGCAAAACCTGGAATTAGATATTAAAATACAATAAAGCCACTTATAGGGCTTGCTAGCTGCTTCTAGATGAATATCATGTGGTGATAACCATTGAATTAGATTGAGCACCTTCTATGTATGTACTGAGCATTTTTCTAGGTGTTGGCATCAGTGGATAGGAAGGCAAATGAGGTCCTTGCTCCATTGCAGTCTGAAGAATAAAGTAGAATTCGAGGGGTAATGGAGGTGGGGGGAGTATAGTGAACAGGAGCCTGTTTTAGGAAGATGGAGCCAGTAATTCCCTTTAAAAGGCTCAGAATTGAAGAAAGTGGCCACTAATATGAAATGAGTTCTGCATTAACCTTTTCTGGATAATTATCGCCTATATCTTTGCTGGAGTAAGGGATTTGACTGCTCAAATACACACCTCTAATTCCTTCTCATTGTAGCCCATTTCCCTCTCTACATTTACCACTCCTTTTTCCAAAGGCGCTGGTAGTTTCTAAGTCTTTTGAGGGCCCTACAGCATACATTGGAGTGGTTTTGTTTTACCCTCTGAAAACATAGGATTTTGCTTTCTTTGATACCACATGTTCATCTGATTTCCAGTGTCCAAAATTATATTTCACTCTGCTCTTCTTTTTGTCTTTGCCAACTTCTTTTTAAAAATCTCCTTGTAGTTTTTAAAGAGAGAATAAAACTGAAGTGTGTTCAACTTGCTGTTATATTCCAGAATCCTTGCTCATAGCATGTTTTAAATTAGATTGAATGTTGCTTATGAACAGACTGATGTGGAAGTTACCCTTTTGTGAGCTAATGTATCTTCTTTTTTTTAATATGTTCGTTTCAGTATAGTTATGGAAGAAAATGATGACTAATGTCAAAATATATGTAGCATGTCATTCTTAAAAATGAAAGGCTTTTACTTTATACCTGAATTTTTCTCCTAGCATTTCTGGAAAGCAAGAACTATGCTGGTTCCTACAAAATAATGTACTTGTTGATGTAATCTCTACAGTGAATAACATTTCCTTAAATACCAATTCTCTTGCAGGCAGCAATAATTTTGATGCTTGTTCTTATCAAATATACTTTTATTTAAAATAATAACCATTATCTTTAAAGATAAGCCCTAATGAATGTTGTTTGGTCCACAGGAGATCTTAGATCTTGTCTCTATCTCCTCAAAATAAAACCACACATGAAAATTCTTTAGCCTTATCATTTGCTATTACTGTTGTTAAATCTAGCTCATCTTCCAGTATTTAGTACAACAGGCATCTTTCATATGAACTACAAACATCTAGATAATTGATATTTTCTCTAAATGCCTCTTCCTATCCACACAAGAAAAGAAAGGATGGTGAATAGTTGAGGGGCAGGGGAGATAGGGGGATTATTGAATCAAATTAAATTGCTAATATTTTATCATATTTTTAAAACTGCAAGAATTATAATTTTCTCTTTGGGTTTCCCTAGATTCTTAGCTGTACCTTTGTTTCATTACTTTGAAGGAAGGGACTTTATTCATTTTTAGTTTCCCAACTCATAATTTGTAGGTAGCCAATGATTGAATGATTATTAATTTGATCTTTTGTTTTGAGGCCTTGACACATTAAGGTAAAGGGACTTTGGTTCCTTCTTCCCCCCCCCCCACCCCCCCAATCATGTACCACCAAAAACTCCATAGATTAAAAAAACAACAACACATTAATATTGTTGCTTACATAAAATTAAGCCAAAGCAAATAAGGTAAGCTAATTTCCTGAATTGACTTTAGTTTCTGATCTTGTAAGTTGATTATTTGGTTTTCCACTATGTCACATTTACTAGGGAAAAAAAATTTTTAATGGCTAATATTTTTCATAAACAGCAGTATTCCCTTCCATTAATTCTTTGATAGTCTTAAAAACTCTTAGATGCCGTCAGGTTAACCATTTATTTGTTTTTTTGTTTTTCAACTGAGAATTATGGACATTTCTTGTTATTAGATATTTTCTTTCTCCTTTATTATTTATCCTTAGTATATGTGATGCACACATATTTTCCATCATGTTGTATTTTTTTAATGTTAGTCACTACTCATATATCACAAATTGATTTTATGATCTACTAATGGAGTAGGAATCTGCCAAAAAGCAAGAAAAATGTCTGTGCAAGGCACTTAAATCATTAGAGCAGGTATTAGTGATTATATTTTATACTTCATATTCAGATACTTCAAACTGTTTCATCATACTTGTGTTGGTAATTTGACTTTTATTATTGTCTAAACATTATATTAAGTTGAAAATATTTCTGGTGGCTTCCAGTCTCATATTTTTCTTAAGACCATGAATCTTTTGGCTTTTATTCAGGGAAAGGAATAAGTAAAATGGGCTCTAAATGGGTGTTCTGTAGGTGATACTTTCATACCTTATGATGAGGAGTTGGTGGGGGTAGAGGGTTGAAGAAACAGAGGCAGAGCTATAATGTGTTAGTCAGAGGACCACAACTTGTTCATTTGCCTTTATGTTTTAAATCAAAAGGTCAGTGTATTTGTAAAACAATGATTCCTACCTCACATATGTAATAAATATGGTCTTCTCTTACAGTGGTTTCAAAATTGCTTTATTGCTGTCCTCAGTAATAAATAACACAAACACACCTACTCATCCTTTCTATAAGTTATGGGCTTTAATGCTCTTTCTTCTTCATTTACAAAAAAACAACAGCCAGTTGCAACAGAAAAATAAATTCTGGACACATCAGTCAGTCTGGGTCAAGCTGAAGAACACTGTCCTGTTGGACAGAATCCCTGGGTACCTACTACCTATGATTATTATGCTCCTGATTACCAAAGCCACCCTGTAGAATAAAAAGTCTTACACACGAGGGATGACATAGGGTCTAATCAGAGCAGACATTACTCAACTAGAAAAAGTCATCCAGTCTCATCTTCTGGAAATGTAATATACATGTGTACGTATGTATAATATACATTCATATGTAGAATATATCTTTCTATTCTACATTGTTTTTGCAGTTAACAGACTATGTACAACAAGATAAAATTTGTCATAAGAGAAGGAATATTCAAGGGAAGAATTTAATTATGTGGGAAAGAAAAAAATATATTGTGGAATTTTTACTTAGCTAAAAATTTAAAAGATAAGAATATACCATATTTTCCGGTGTATAAGACGACTGGGCGTAAAAGATGACCCCCAACTTTTCCAGTTAAAATATAGAGTTTGGGATGTACTTGCCCTGTAAGACGACACCCAGCATATAAGACGACCCCCGACTTTTGAGAAGATTTTCCTGGGTTAAAAAGTCATCTTATACGCCAGAAAATATGGTAATAAAGACATTAGTAGCTCTTTCCATTTATTAAATACTAGAGGCCCAATGCACAAAAATTCGTACAAGTGTAGGCCTTTGATCCCCCAGCTGCTGGCATCGGCTTCCCTCCAGCACCTGGGGCCTAGCCTACCAGGACCCGGGTTTCCCTTCTCTGGCCGCCAGCAGGCACCTAAGACCAGGCGGGCCACCCACAGGTACCTGGGACCCGGGCTGGCTTCCCTCCTGCCCTGGCTTTGTCAGAAAGGACATCTGAATGACATTCGGAAGACATCCAGTCTAAATAGTGTAGCATTACCCTTTTATTATTACAGATTTACTCTGTGTTAAGGACTTAACCTTTGTTGCATTTGATCCTCACAAGTGTCCAATAAAGACATGTATACTATTTTTAACAAATGAGAGAAATATGCCTTAATGGAATTACATATATTTTCCCAAAATAATATAACTAGTAAGTATTCAAATGATGTCTGACACACACCTTCTGCTCTTCATCACTACCTGTGATGTCCAGCATGAACTCTTGAGGCAAATGGTCCTGAATCATGTTACTGCCACCACCTAATTATATGGCTTTGAGTCTCTGTTTCTTCCCTGTGAGATTTTTAAAAAACACAAACCTGGCTGAAATGGCTCAATGGTTAAGCATGGTCCTATGAACCAGGATATCACGGTTCGATTCCCAGTCAGGGCACATGCCCTGGTTGCAGGCTGGGTCCCCAGTGTGAGGCATTCAGGAGGCAGCTGATTAAGGATTATCTCTTATCATTGATGTTTCCATCTCTATCTCCCTCTTCCTTCCTCTCTCTAAAATCAATAAAAACATATTTTAAAAAACAATAACAACAAAAACAGCAACGATCATATACCTCATAGAGCCATATTGAAGAATAAGGAAAGAATTTAGTAAGTAATTAGTAAAACTGCCTAATAATACAGAAAATTAAAAATTGAGACCACAGGACTTGAAAAGACTTTGAAGTCATCCATCTCATCAACAGTTAGACCAAAGTAGAAGTCCTCTTCCAAAGTATTGCCAGTTGAGTGATAAAACATGTCTTTCTTTTTTGTCCATCTGTGGGATAAGGAATAATGTCACTTATATGTTACAATATAGTTTTAATTGACCAGTTTTCATAGATTGTCTGATTCATTAAAAACACCTCTTTCTTGGCTTCTAAATCCTGGAATATCTTTAGATTGAAGGTAGCTATTTCTGCAACTGTTTTGGGCATCTACTTGCCCAAAAGGCAATGAAGTGGACTGAAATGGACTTCAATAGCTTTCGAAGAATTCTCAGAGCTCTCTTTCATTTCAGCTTATCATTTCACCCCTTAATAAACCTTAATAAAATCACAGCTCGTTATCAATAGAAATTTCTCATTTGAAGTTTATTAATTTATTCATTCCCATTAGAATTTGAATTACGTGTATACTATTGCTCCTGACACAACAAGGAAATGACAGTATTTTCATAGTGACAGAAACCTTTGTAGACATGCAAGAAAGTCAACTTGTACTAAAGATACTTAAAGTTTAATTACATTTTTCAATGGGTTGAATCTCAGGGCATTTAAAAACAAAGAACCCTAGAGCATTCTTTTTGATTGCTTGTTTTTAAAAAAAAATGTCATTTTTACACTGAGTATCTTTCCTTTTCAGAACAACTCTTGGAATTTATGCACCAGTTGCCTGCTTTTGCCAATATGACAATGTCAGTGAGACGGGAACTCTGTGCTGTGATGGTATTTGCAGTGGTGGAAAGAGCTGGGACCATAGTGTTAAATGATGGTGAAGAGGTTAGTAAATATTTCTTCCACTTAAAAAGTTTCTGTTTGAGGTTCTGTCAATACAGCAAATGAACAAAAAGCCAGTTCTTACTTTTTCCCCCTTTAAAAAACAATAAACAAGTTTGAGTAAGTCAAGAGTTATGATACGCTTATTATTATGTCAAAGGAGTCCGAATCCATTGTTTTATTTTCAGTTATTTATAATATTTCAAATGATATTGATAAAGATATTGTAATGTGTTAACTTTACAGATGTTACAACTTAAATGTTTATAATATGCCTTTTGTCAGAAGAAACTAATATTCCTTTCTTTTTACAATCATAGTAAGAGACTTTTTTTTTTTCAAATCTTTATTCAGATTATTACATTTGTTCTTCTTTTTTTCCTTCATAGCTCCTCTCCACCCGGCTCCCACCCTTCTCTCTACCTTTACCTACCCCTGCATTGTCCTCATCCATAGATGTATGATTTTTGTCCAGTCTCTTCCTGCACCCCTCTTACCTCTTTCCCCCTGAGAATTGTCAGTCCACTTCCTTTCTATGCCCCCGATTCTATTATATTCCCCAGTTTATTCTGTTCATCAGATTTTTTATTCACTTGTTGATAGATATGTATTTGTTGTTCATAATTTTTACCTTTTTCTTCTTCTTCCTCTTCTTAAAGGGTACCTTTCAGCATTTCATATAATACTGGTTTGGTGTTGATTAACTCCTTTAGTTTTTTCTTATCTGTGAAGCTCTTTACCTGCCCTTCAATTTTGAATGATAGCTTTGCAGGCTGGGTCCCCAGTGTGAGGCATGCAGTAGGCAGCTGATTAAAGATTATAGAGTAATCTTGGTTATAAGATCTTGCTATTCATCACTTTAAATATTTCTCGCCACTCCCATCTGGCCTGCATAGTTTCTGTTGAGAAATCAGCTGACAATCATATAGGTGCTCCCTTGTAGGTAATTGTTTTTCTCTTGTTGCTTTTAATAATCTCTCTTTATCTTTTGCTCTTGGTATTTTGATTATGATGTGTCTTGGTGTGTTCCCCTTTGGATTCCTCTTGTTTGGGGTTCTGTGCATTTCCTGGACTTGTAAATCTACTTCTTTCACTAGTTGGGGGAAATTTTCTCATTATTTCTTCAAATAGGTTTTCAGTATCTTGCTCTCTCTCTTCTTCTGGTACCCCCATAATTCTGATATTGGTACTCTTGAAGTTGTCCCAGAGTCTCCTTACACTGTCTTCCAATTTTTGGGTTCGTTTTTCTTTTTGCTTTTCCAGTTGAGTGTTTTCTGCTTCTTTGTATTTCAAATTTTTGACTTGATTCTTGCATTCCTCTAGTCTGCTGTTAGGTTTCTGTATAATATGTTTCATTTCAGTCAGTGTATGTTTAATTTCTAGTTGGTCCTTTTTTATCTACTCTTGGGTCTTGCTAAATTTATCCATCTTTTCTAGGGAATTCTTGCAAAAATCTTAAAACTGTGGTTTTGAACTCTATTTCCCATCATTTGTTTCCCTCCATTTCTTTCATTTGTGGTCTGTTCCTTTGTCTCTGCATTGTTGCTGCTTCCCTGAGTTGGTAAAGTAGCTTTGTGTGCTAGTTGTCCTATATGGCCCAGTACCTCCGCCTCCCCAGTTACCTGAGATGGACTCTTTTGGTGCACCCCTTTGTGGACTGTGTGTACAGCCTGTTGTAGTATCACTGGGAGAATTAACCTCCAAGCCAATTGATTGAGAGGAACAGCTGTTCTTACGCTGGGAGAACATCTGTGCTGGAGTCGCCTTATGGTACAAGACATGCAAAATTGCGAAAGCCTTTGTGCTCGGCTTGGATGAGGTAGAGTCTCAGGGCTGAACAGACAGCCTTGGTTTCCTGTCAGCCCTGCCCTACACATCCCCTAGGTCTGTGTCCCTAGGTAATTGCTGCAGTCCTCTTTGTGTGCATGTGCATGTGCCTCTAGACCTCTGCATTTCACGACTCCCCTGAGTTTCTGTGTTCTCCAAGGACCTGTATGAGTCTGGATCCCCAGGGTCTCACCCAAAACTGGGGTTCCGTGCAGTCAGAACTGGATTTCAGCACAGTTAGGAGGTCCTGTCTCCCTCTCGCTAGGGAAAGCTAGGGACACAATCAGTAGTCAGCTCTCTGTGTGCGCACTCGCATTCATGGGCAGACCTCTGCCTTTTCGTAGCTCTTCTAAGTTTCCGTGCATTCCTCCCTTTCCATGGCAGTCCAGACTACCACTGTATGAGTCTCGCCTGGAACTGGGGTTCAGTGCAGTCAGGAGTTTCCTTCTCCCTCCCACTAGAGGAAGCTAGCCAGACCCTCTGCCACCCCCATCCTCTCCACACACATGCCTCCTTACCTCAGCTTTTTGCAGTTCCTTTGAGTCTCCATGAGCCCTCTCTTTCCTTCAAGTTGTAGAATTTCCACTCAGCCAACTTTCCTGTGGTTCTGGATGATGTCTGTTCTCTTAGTTGTAGTTTTGAAATTGTTGTGCAAGGCAGCAGTTTAGGTGTTCACCTATGTCGCCATCTTGGTTTCTTTACCATCAGAAACTAATATTCTTATTCAAGCAGTGGTGATCATTTTTTTTTTTTTACTATATGTGTTTTGGGGAACAGAAGAAATTTTCTCCTTGTATCTTTTTTGTTTTTTTTTTTAATGTATTTTTATTGATTTCAGAGAGGAAGGGAGAAAGAGAGATAGAAACATCAGTGACAAGAGAGAATCATTGATTGACTGCCTCCTGCACAGCCCTACTGGGGATCGAGCCCACAACCTGGGCATGTGCTCTTGACCAGAATGGAACCTAGGACCCTTCAGCCCACAGACAGACGCTCTATCCACTGAGCCAAACAGACTATGGCCCCTTATGTCTTTTTAGAGAATAATATGCAAAGTCATTTTGAGAGAGCAGAATGACATATACCCTGTACTAGATAGAAAAATATGCACTACCTACATGGCTATGGATTGTTCCTTGTTCTGTGAATTTGGTAAACTATTAACTTGACTTATTTGTTCCATCTTTAGAATGAAAAGTCTGCTAAATCATGTGTAGAGAGTATTCTGTCTTTTACAACTGCATGATCATGATGTTATTTTCTGTTTTGTATTTATTTTTGAATTAGCTGGATTCCTGGTCAGTGATTCTCAATGGTTCTGTAGAAGTGACTTACCCAGATGGCAAAGCAGAAATACTATGTATGGGAAATAGTTTTGGTGTCTCTCCCACCATGGACAAAGAATATATGAAAGGAGTAATGAGAACAAAAGTGGATGACTGCCAGGTATAAAATACCATTTTTTAAAAGTTTATTTTATGCTTAATAAAGAATATATATCTATAGTTGTGGTAAGACTTTTATGCCTAAATAAATAAGTCAGCTTTCAGATTTATAAGTAAGATTTTGAAGTAGAACTAATAATTTTAGTGCTTTTAGTGTTATCCTGCCCCAGGAAATTAAAGATAAATCTCTCTTAAAGTTATTTGAACTACACAAAAACTAAGTGTTCTAGAAATATGTTCTCTTAAAAAGACTGTTCTATACAGATAGTATTTTAAAATTTTCCATTAATGATAATCTTTTCAATTAATCAAAATATATGGGAGTAAAACTCACATTTTAAAAATAAATTGTATAAATAGATTAATAAAGATTGGTACAGTTATATATGTTTTTACCTAATATAAACAAGATAAGGAATTAATTTTAGAAGTCGTGATAATTAATCTTAGTATGACTCAGAAAGACTTGCTAGTAAAAAATAATTGCTGACGTAAGGAAAATAATAGCTAACATGTCAGTGCTGAGACTATGTTAATACTCATTATTTAAAAACATTTAATTTAAATACTAGATAAAATATTAAGACCAAATTTGAAACTGAATTTGATTAATATAAATGATGATGTCATGTGCCCAAGAGAAAATAATACGGTGACATAAACTTCCATTGGCCTTTTATAAGCAAAATCTTGTTTGGGTTTTTATTTTATATAATAGTGCCAAGATCATACTGCATACTTTTATGTGGCAACAGCTGTCTGAAAGTATAAACCTCACCAAAACAATTCACAAATTGAATTTATTATACCAGTTAAAATTCTACTTTACTTGAATTTCTCAATAGATCTGTAAACTTCTTAAAGCAAAAATAAATCTAATAAAAATGTAGATAAGTGTTTTCACCTTAAATTTCTTTTTAGATATCAGCTCTGTATGGCCGTATTAGAAATTCAGTTTGGAATTTTTCTTTTTTTATGGCATTTTAGTTTGCTGAAGAAATGCCCAAACTAGAAGCAATGTTCTCTCTCACTTTCCTGCATGTGAATGAGGAAGCTTGAAGCTCATTTATCACTGGCATGCATCCAAAAGTCATAAGGAACTTGCATTGAAGTCCAAACTTTAGATAGACCAAAAGAGCCTGAGTCCTTCATAATATACACTGAGTGGCCAGATTACTATGCGTTCAGAGATCATAATCTGGCCACTCCAGTGTATTTGTTGTTTCATTGAGTCAGTCAGTGCTAAGCCCACCCTTAGCTTTGGATTTAATGCAGATGTGAATCCTTATGCATAAGTTTGAATCACATATTCTGATAGTTGTAGACAAAAGCATATGGGATAAACTGGAGAATGTCATTTATATCTCTAAAACAAAAAAATAAAAAATGCCCAAACTGTCTGTCTAGACATTGAGAATTTTAAATCAAACTTACTTTAATTTTCTTAAATTCTTAGTCATGAAGATTAATTTTAGTACATTTCTCTTCAAAATACGGTTTTTTTCTCTGCCCACTTAGTCATTTTAACTCAGGAATATATTCCTTTTTTAGGAGATGAATGAGAAAATGATAGAATTATGTTCTCTAAAACCTAAGTATAAGAAAGAACATGGTTATTTGGAGATAGAGGAAGCAATTTTTCTTCCCTGTAAAGTTTTAAAAAATAAAAATATTTTTGAGACCAAAGGTTAAGCACTATATATGGGGTTAGTATAATGGAAATGGGTGTTTGGTTTTTTTTTCAGGAATTTTAAAAAATGAATTAAAATATGTATAATTACTTAAAGGAAAGCCTATGTCTTTTGAATTTTAACTTTTGATTCTAAAATCTTAATAGAAAAATTAGTGATATCATCCAACTCAGTGGAAGAAACAGTTTTGTAATACGCTATTTCTCGAATGTGAACTGCTCTGCAACTTAAAAAAAGAGGAAATATAGAAAAGTATATTAAAAAATGAAAGTCAGTTATAATTTGCATTGCTTACAAATAACATTTTGTTATATTTCCTTCTAAGATCTTGATATGCACATACAATTTTTCTAAATTGGCAAGCATGTAATTATGGAACTTGGGATAAATTAATAGCCGATGCTACAGTTGTGTCCTCATTATACAATGGAGATAATTGTAGTGCCTTCTTTATGGGATGATTTAGAGGATAAATTGAGGAAGTCCTATAAGGTTACTGTAAAATACTGAGAAGGAGAATGCCATTATAAATATTACAATACTTGGTTTTTCTTTTTTCATATATATATATATTTTTTATTGATTTTTTTACAGAGAGGAAGGGAGAGGGATAGAGTTAGAAACATTGATGAGTGACATCTATCAGCCGTCTCCTGCACACCCCTCTACTGGGGATATGCCCGCAACCAAGATATATGCCCTTGACCGGAATCAAACATATGACTCTCTATCCACTGAGCCAAACTGGTTTCAGCCAATATTTGGTTTTTCCACCTTAAAAATATTTAATGTAGTATTGTGAACATTAAGCCAGAACTCTAAATGTTCTATGAAAGTATGATTTTGGATGGCTTTCATATTTTATCTTATGTAAGCTATAATTTAACCATCCCCCTTTTTCTTTCATCTCTTCACATTAAAAGAGAAAAAGAAATATTCATGTTTTTTTTTTTATCCCAAAATGATTTCTTAAATAAGAATAAATCATTCAAAATTCAGGTGCAACTGTGGCCTTGGTTAATTTGTGTTATAAGTGATTTATATAATTCGTTCTTAACTTTACTAAAATTGCAAAGAAATGTAAATAAGTGCTTTGCCCTAAGCCCTGACATATATATATATATATATGATGGGTCATGCAGGAGTAATGGCTTGGTGTGTATTGTTAACTTTTTCTTTAAGATCAGGCACCACCCATAACACCTGTTATAAGGAATAATGATTTGAGCTTAACAAATAGATGGCTTGTTTTGTGGACCTCTTTTTTTTTAATAGACTTTCTAAAATGGTTTATCAATATAATTAGCAAATTTTTAATATCTATTCTATATACCCATGTATGGAATTTTAGTGTCTTTTTATTTATTAAAACCATCTTTATTTTAAAAATGTTGCTTTTAAGATTTTTTCAAACTTTTAAAACCCACTAAATGGTGATTATGTTTTTATGTCTATCCTCTTCAGATTCCACTCCCCTCCACTAATGCTTTTTTTAATTGTTAAAGAAGAGGAATGAGAAAGGACTCCTAATTTTATCATCTGATTTTTAAAATTGTTAGTGTTTTTAATATAAACTGCACATAAATATTCTAAAAAATGAAACTTTTCTTGAGCGAGGAAGAACTACATTAAAAATAGAGAATTCTGATTAAGGTTCATTACTGCACTCATTAGAAAGTATGGGAAAGACATAGAAAAATGTCAGAGTTAAATAATTAAAACACCGAGTTATTAGTACTGCTAAGTCTCTTGCAAGCACTTTATCATTAACATGTGACTTATATTTTATTCTAGTTTGTCTGCATAGCCCAGCAAGATTATTGCCGTATTCTCAACCAAGTAGAGAAGAACATGCAAAAAGTGGAGGAAGAAGGAGAAATTGTTATGGTGAAAGAACACCGAGAACTTGATCGAACTGGAACAAGAAAGGGACACATTGTCATCAAGGTAAGACAAATATGGTTCTATTTTATTGGCAATATCAGATGTGACAACTTTAGATTCCTCCACCCAATTTTTAAACATAGTTTTTCTTAAAAGTTATCACTTGTAAAAAGTCTATATTTCCTGATGAACCGCACTTTTATTAATTATATATGTCACTACCCAGTTTGCCTTATATTGAAGATTTGAACATTTCAGGGTACTGTACAGATGCTGTTTCTGCAGAATAGTGATTAAACCTTTTGTTTGTTACAGGGTACCTCAGAAAGATTAACAATGCATTTGGTGGAAGAGCATTCGGTGGTGGATCCAACGTTCATAGAAGACTTCCTATTGACCTACAGGACTTTTCTTTCTAGCCCAATGGAAGTGGGCAAAAAGTTATTGGAGTGGTTTAATGACCCGAGCCTCAGGGATAAGGTTGGAAAATATGTTCTAGTTTGACCTTTAAGTATGAAATATTCATATATAAACAAGTATAGTATATTTGTCATGCCAGTTACATTCAAATTATTTTAATGGATTAAGAGAGTATACTTTTTAAGCAAAAGTGATACAAATGTTAGTTCTTGTTATAGGTTGCTAGGTTCAGTCCTAGAAATTACCTTTTTTTATGCAAATGTTAGTAAATTTTCGACATGTTTAAAATTTAGTTCTTTTAGCACAATCACAAGCATCTGGGTTCCATAGGAATATGTATCATCTAGGTAGAGGGTCAGTGTACACCAGATAAAAGAAAAGTTAGTTTTTAAATTGGCATCATAGCAGCATGGCATGACAACCATTGCTGCCTGGTAGTTCTCAGTAATATAATTCTAAAAGGCCCCTCTTCAGCTTCTCTCGCAAACTGTGTCAAAGCTAGATTGGATGGTAAACTACATAATCTCATGAAGTTTGAGAGTTAATTATAGTCTGTACTTCTCCTTTCCATGTGCAGTCTGATTACATGGAATAGACTTGGGAGAGGTTGGGTGGGAAAATCCAGAACAGGAGAAAAGCCCAAGCTATAGAGCTGGTCCCGCTACTCACTAGCTGTGTGGCCTTAGGGAAATCATTTGAACAGTATTGCTTTTCCATTCATATTCTGAGAGTGACAGGCCTGGATCTCAGCCAGGCTCTGCAGCTGTAAAAACTTGATTTGAGTAGTATTGCCTCTGTCATTTACCTTACATGCCATATCACCCTCCTGAGACTCATTTATTTACTTATAAAATGAATAATCAACATCCATTTGGGACTGTTGTAAAAATGAATAATAGAAAATAAAGGTCTTTATGAAGTACCTTGTTCAGAGCCAGCACATCCTAAAGGTTGCTTGCTGTTGGTGGTAGTTTTCAATTTATGATTTATGAATCTCGTTTTTTTAATGTGTAATATGGCTAGTGGACTTTCAAGTTGGCTTCTCAGCTGCAAAATTATAATTTTATAAGAAAGTCAAGAGTTAGATATAATTTTAAGGGGAATTACCTTATATGTTCCCTACATTTGAAAAATTAGGTAGTAGTTATGGTAAATGACAAAATTAATGTAAATATCAAGATTTAACTCATAAGTGATTAGGTTTATACTATAAACCTAATAGTATTTTAAACTATGGTTAAAAATGAACTATATACCATCGTCTCTTTTTCTTTACTGGTAGAATAACATGCTTAATTTTTTTCATTTTAAGAGATTAATGTTTGAAAACAATTCTATAGAAAATTTATTTTATCTTTTATTCAAATTTAGAAATTAAATTCATATAAGAGAAAATAAGTAGTTTTATGTTTAAAGTTTGCAATTATACTCACTTCATTTAGTAAAATTTTAATGAGAATTTACTTTATGTCAAGCATTGTTATAAGTATTAAGGATGCCCTTAGAGACAGTAGTCGGCAAATTGCGGCTCGCGAGCTACGGTTTGCCACTTTGTTGACAAATGAGTTTGCCGACCACTGACCTAGACTCTCGATTCCAATAATTACAGGTTGTTGTTGTTCCTTGTGATTAAGCCCCTAGAACATAACATAAAGTTGTACTCATGGAACTTAGAGTCTAATGAATATTACATAGTTCTTGCTGGGTACAAAAAAAAAAATCCATAGCTGAGAGTGTATATATTGGTCTGAATGAAGATGTTGGACTGGTGTAAACACATGTGTAGGGTGAGAAAAGGCTATTCATTTTTCCTGAAGAATTTCAGGTGTTAAGAGGTTTCTAAATCTTAATATTAACAGGTAATATGCAACTCCCAGCTAGCTTTTTCCTTTTATAACTTGTTCCCTTGAAGATCTTTCTAGGCTTAATATTGTTCATTCCTTGTGTCTATTCTGCCCTCTATCTTTTTTTTTTTAATTTATTTTCTGTCTTTTTTATCTTGTATTCATTTATTTTGGTTTTACTACAGCTTTGTTTTTATGGTAATCTGTTGCAAATATATTTTGAGAGTAAGTAAGATGTAAGTTTATTACCGTCCTTCACAGAGTCAAGGCCCTTTTTGGCAAAACAATCTAGAGTCGATATTCAGAGTACAAATTTTTAGAAGGTCATTTCCTTATGAATAAAATCATTGCTGAGACTTTTTATACTTAGTTTATTTTCTTACTTGTAACTAGGTTGTTTGGATGTTTAATTTGAAATCACTTTAATTGCTAATTTTTAGCACTGAATTTTTAGAAAACCTATTGAAAACAATTAATTTTTCAGGTTACACGGGTAGTATTATTGTGGGTAAATAATCACTTCAATGACTTTGAAGGAGATCCTGCGATGACTCGATTTCTAGAAGAATTTGAAAATAATCTGGAAAGAGAGGTAATAGTTGTGATTATTTTAAAAACCATCGATTTTAAGCTCATTTTATTCAGCTTGTCTTTGAAACCACTCTTTCTGAACTCTTACAGAAAATGGGTGGACATCTAAGGCTGTTAAATATTGCATGTGCAGCTAAAGCAAAAAGGAGATTGATGACATTAACAAAACCATCCCGAGAAGCTCCTCTGCCTTTTATCTTACTTGGAGGCTCAGAGAAGGGATTTGGGATCTTTGTGGACAGTGTCGATTCAGGTAGCAAAGCAACTGAAGCTGGCTTGAAACGAGGGGATCAGGTATGATATTTCTAAATCCAGATTTCAAGGGTGAATATTGGTGTCTTTTTTTCTTCAGTTTATTGGGATATTGATTATTAATTTTATAATTTTATGTTTAGATACTAGAAGTAAATGGTCAAAACTTTGAAAATATTCAGCTGTCAAAAGCCATGGAAATTCTTAGAAATAACACACATTTATCTATCACTGTGAAAACCAATTTATTTGGTAAGTATTTTTGCATACTTTCATTGCTCCCCTTTTGATCTTTATAATCTTAATCATAAAAAGGCCATTTTTATAAGTTATATTTTAAACATTATAGGAATAAAAATTTTATAGTAAGATGCATAGATATATAATAATTATGTAAGTATGTAATTAGACCTAAATCAGAATCTACTGATGTGATGACCATAAAAATTATGTTTTGTTTTATCAATGTATTTATTCATAAATGTTTTGAATACCTATACATTTAAATAATATACTACATTATCCCTGGATGGTGTGGCTCAGTTGGTTGGACATCATCCCATGTACCAAAAGGTTGCTGGTTCAATTCCCAGTCAAGGCTCATACCTGGGTTTCAAAACGGCTTGATTCGCTGATAGTGGGCATGCAGGAGGCAAGCGATCAATGTTGCTCCCACGCATAGATGTTTCTCTCTTTCTCTAAAAATCTATTTTAATTTTCTTTTTTTTTCTTTTTTTTTTTACAAAAAGCTACTTTATTTTAACTTACCTTGAGTGGGAATGATAGAGCAACATTATAAAGCAGATTCCTGTTGTCATTCATTTATTGGAGTAGAGCGTTCCTATAAGATTATAGTTTTGATAGCTGAAGTCTATACTACTCATCTATTTCCAAGTTCTACAGTTGCTTTGAGTTGCTCCAATTTCTTATAATGGGTATTCTGTGGTGTTTATTTCCATTTCAGTATTTAAAGAACTTCTGACAAGATTGTCAGAAGAGAAAAGAAATGGTGCCCCTCACCTTCCTAAAATTGGAGACATCAAAAAGGCTAGTCGCTACTCCATCCCAGATCTTGCTGTAGATGTGGAACAGGTGATAGGACTTGAAAAGGTAAATAAAAAAAGTAAAGCCAATACCGTTGGAGGAAGGAACAAGCTAAAGAAGATACTTGACAAGACTCGGATCAGTATCTTGCCACAGAAACCATATAAGTAAGTGTCTGTGTAAATTTTGTGTCCATTATTTTTTGTTACAATATGCAATGGTAATGATGTAATTAATATTTGCACAAGTTTTCAAAAAGGTTTTAAGCTTTAACGCCTGAGCTATCTTAGAAGAAATCTTGAGCGATCAAGTTTGTTTAATAATGTTTTTGCCATTTACTTGCCCATCCCAATCTTCATTAGAGAGAACTATAGCACTTCCTCATTTGAACTAATTTTAAATTTCTCATTTAATCTTTAAAAATATAATGTTGCATTTGCTCCCATATTCTCTAAAATTGGGAAATAGGTTTTTGTTTTTGCTAACATTTTTTTGTTTCTGAGTGGCTTCTCTACCATCAGCATCTGCTCTTTGCCAACCAAATCTTTGCTTCTTCCTATTGCTACCATTCATCCTTGCCATTCTCTTGTTTCCTTTCTTTTCTGTTTGCAGTTATTTAACCATTGCCAATATATCACCAACCAAACAGAGAATCCTTTTCTTCTTCTCAATGTTCTCTACAGTCAGAATATCAGGTGTATCTTGAATTTCTCAAATCTCTTGTTGGCTGTTTATTCATGCCAGGAGCTCAGACTAGACCAAGTTGTTGATTTCACATTTTTTTTTTTTTAGCTTTGCTTATTTGCTTTATTTCTTTATTTTAGCTTCTTCTTAGTTGTAAGGATGTTTTATATAACTGTTACCATCAGTCAAAAAGTTTTTAATGTTAAATAACATCGGTGCACCAAATTATTTATTATATATTCCTCAAATTACAATGGTATAAGAGGTAACTTAAAAATTATGTTCTTTTCTTTATAATTAAAGGAACAGTAGTTACAGAGATTTAGAACTATATCAAGCATTTCTATTTTTAAATTCCATTTCAGTTAAAATTTTCATCCAGAGATTAAAGATACAGTCCAGAATATATTTTTGATGGGTTGAGTGTCAAACTTGTATTGTCCTCATTGAATTATGATGATTGATGTTTTTGTATCAGCTACAAAAGACTTCTGCAATAGAGCCTTAAGGATAAGCAATGATAAGATGGTTTTATAGATAGACTTGAGAGTGTATTTATATTGAGTAAGTTTCCAAGTGGCCATGGATTAGGTCTGCGTTACAGAAAAGAAGTTGATCTGAAGGTGACCCTTCCTGATTAAGCACAGAAAGGCATGCATATAAAGACTGAAAGTATTAATGTTCTGTGAAACAGTCAAACCTTCCCATTGTTAATAGAATTATTGGCAGCACAATAATAATAAAAGACCTCAAGAGTAATCTTTGACCATGAGTTAAATATGAACCTGGAAAAAAAAAAATCGAAAGTCAGTGCGACCCTGGCAAGTATTAATAGAAATGTGACAGGTAAGAATTGGGATGCAATCCATTCACAGTATAGGATGTTAACAAAGTACACAATATGAAAATACTATGTATAATTTTGTTCTCTGTGAACTTAGGTACTCAGAAGCTAGAGAAGGGGAAAGAAAGACAATAATGAGAAGTATTGAATTTAGAACACTGAGGAAGCATCTTGGTTTGCAGTTTTAAAAGAAATATGAATCATTTATATATCTTATTATGTAAAAATTATTTGCTATAATTTATATTGCAATGCAGTAGAAAGAAACAATTATATTTTTAAAAAAGACTTAGTAAAATATAGGATCTATATATTGATCTGATAGACCTGATTTAATACTGGTTACTACTAAAACTTTTCTAGAAATCAGCATGTGTTGCAAAGATTTTTTTGTTTTTTACAAAGGCACTAAACTAGTCAATTAGAGAACTCTTTTAGATATGTCATTTCGTTTTTTTCCCCCTCTCTCTCAAACATTATAAATATTATGGAAACTAAGATGTTGAATAATGGCAGACTGCCCAGGATAGGCATGAGACTGATGTAAATAGAGGGGAAAAGAAGGGATGAGGCAAGAGGATTGTAGGATTCAGAACTGTTTGTCAAGAAAGTAGAGAGATACAGATGAACCCAGAGAAAAAAGGGGGTAAGTCATAAGTGTAAAATCAACAAAGGCCAAAAATTAATTTCAGAAACAGTGACAAAAGTTGGAATGGTTGAACAATAAGAAGATGTGTTCAAAGGCATTTCTGAATTGTCTTGAATATAAAGTAGTTTCAATCCTTGAGCATCCCCATGTCTGTGGATAATAGAGAGATAAGCAAGAGGAGAGAGTTAGATCATATTAGATGTTAAAATGCTGAAGGAAACATTTCTTTAGAGGGCAACTCTTCTGGGTATGCCTGGAGTATACAAATATTTTAGCCATTTGTGCCAGGGGTGGCCCAGTCAGCTATGTCTTTGGCCTGAGTCCATAGTAGTTATCTCAGCTCATGTATTACATCTAATATTTTTGGCAGTAAAAATTGGCTTGTATGGTTGAATATTAAAATTTGACTAACAATGTAAAAGTTTGAATGTTTCACAGAACATTAACACTTTTAGTCTTTATATGCATGCCTCTAGTTCTTAATAAATAGAAATTTTGGCATGGACTTACCTATAAATTTGAAAGAACTTACACTAAATTATCTTTAATTTTATTTTTTAAACAGAAAGTCCTTGTCCTTGCTTATTTACCTTTATGATGTTTATTTTACCGAGGGAGAGAGATCAGGGGGAGGGATAGAGAATGCTACGGGGTATCTTTTAAGCAGACCGTTAAAAATAGTTGGTATTATGGTCAAGCTCTAATGTCTGAAAACCTAACTGATGCTAATTGCCTTAATTTTATTTATGACATTCCAACCTTAATTTTCTTTTTTCTTCTTTCAGGATATTTATAGAAACTAGATAGAGCTCTAACTCTTTGCTTGTGATATAGTTGTTTTTTGTGTATTCGTGCATATTGTTGTATTTTGATGTTTTAAAAAACAGTTGACTCTTCAAATCTGGAAATATTCTTTATATATTATTAAATCATGTTTCAAATATTTGTTTCAAAAGTAGTCCACAGTAGTAGGTATTTTATAAATGGAAATAAATTTGTAGCTGCCCATAAGCAGTATTTCTCTGGGAACTTAAATGTATAGCTAGAAAATTTGAGTAGAGAATTAAAAGTGAGTCACTGGATTTTCTTTGCCTCTTCTTTGATGCCAAGAAATGTCACTCTGCACCACTGCTTTTTTATGCTCTGTGCAATTAAGAAGTAATGTCTGTGTCAGGGTTCATTTACATTTGACTCTGTAGTGATCTCATTTCTCTGAAACACTGAAGAATGAAATTGGGACAGTTTGGATTTTTTCCCTTCTATTCATTTCACTCAGTTTCTTCAGTTCTTAAAGATCAGATTATAAAACAATTTATCATTCGGGTGTGGAAGCCATCAGCTCAGTGAGAACTAAGTGTGTTTTTTATGTTTTTTAATGTACTTTTTTTTTTTAACATATTTCATTGATTTTTTACAGAGAGGAAGGCAGGGGGATAGAGAGTTAGAAACATCGATGAGAGAGAGACATCGATCAGCCGCCTCCTGCACACCCCCTACTGGGGTTGTGCCCGCAACCAGGATACATGCCCTGGAATCAAACCCAGGACCTTTCAGTCCACAGGCCGACGCTCTATCCACTGAGCCAAACCAGTTTCGGCTTAATGTACTTTTTAAAAAGCCTGTTTCTGCCCTGACCTGTGTGGTTCAGTTGGTTGAGCATCATCCCTTGGGTTCCATTCAAGGCACATGGCTGGGTTGTGGGTTTGATCCCAGGTCAGAGTGCATGTGAGAGGCAACCAATCGGTGTTTATCTCACTCAGAGATGTTTCTCTCTCTCCCCACCCTCTCTTTTCCTCTCCCTCCAAAACTAATAACACTTAAAATAATAAAAATAAAAAGTTTGTTTCCATCAGAAACCAGAGCTTATCTTTTCTTGTAAGTATTTCTGTACTGAGAAACTATTTGTTATATTTGTCTTATTTAAAAGACATAGGTTTCAGAAAAACACGCTATACACTTAAGAAACAGCAAAACAAATGGAGTTGGATACAGTCTTAAGCAGTAGTTACTTTTGCAAGTAACCAAATTCATCAATATTGTTACATTAACTGCATGTTGTATGAGATGTTATTTACTTATGGTCTGTGTCTGCTATGTCTTGATGAGTTAAACATTCTACCTGGTTAACTGCTTATTTTCTACTTTTCCTGTTTGTTCAGTGACATTGGGATTGGTCAGTCTCAAGACGACAGCATCGTGGGATTAAGGCAGACAAAGCACATCCCAACCGCATTGCCCGTCAGTGGCACCTTGTCATCCAGCAACCCTGACTTACTGCAGTCACACCATCGCATTTTAGACTTCAGTACTACTCCTGGTGAGCACTACCCATGCTGCTTTTGTTTAATTGCAACAGTCTCCTTTCTTCTGATGCATTGATGGTAACTTAGCTGTACATGTCTCTCTTGGTTTGCCAGTGGATTTATCAGATGTTTAGTCAGGGTGCACCTTTGAACAATTGGAACCAGCTCTTCTTTATTCTTCAGACTACTTTGATATGGCTGTGGGCAAGTTAATTTCTCTGAAATTTGTTTTCTCTTTCTTAAAATGAAGGTGATACATACTATGCAGGCATTACTAGGACATATGAAGTAAATAGAATGCAAGGCCTATTTTAGGTCAGCTTAATAATGAGCTTTTCAGTATATAATACAGATAAACTTTAGCTTTAATTTTTTTACTTTTTGCTATGAACTGATGTGTTTGCATTTGTGTATAGATCACGTGTTTATCTATAGGGGAAAATGTGTCCTTGCAAATTATCAGCATGTAGACTGGTTGTATGTTTGAAGAAGAGCTATAGTAAACGAGAGGGGACATTTTAGCATTCTCTTTAATAAAGAGGGTTTTTTAAATTTTATTTTCAGATTACTTCGCTTAATTGTATTACCATATATTAAAATCCTTTCTATTTACATATGGCTTTTCTTTCCCCCAGACTTGCCAGATCAAGTGTTAAGGGTCTTCAAAGCTGATCAGCAAAGCCGATACATCATGATCAGTAAGGACACCACGGCGAAGGAAGTGGTCATTCAGGCCATCAGGGAGTTTGCTGTGACTGCCACTCCTGATCAGTATTCGCTGTGTGAGGTCTCAGTCACACCTGAGGGAGTCATCAAACAGAGAAGGCTTCCAGATCAGCTTTCCAAACTTGCTGATAGAATACAGCTGAGTGGAAGGTATTCAATATCTATCTTTTTGGATTTGTTTACCCGTCCCTTCAAACTCACATCAAAGTCTAAGAGATGTAGACTTTTTTTTTTCTTTTTTTTTAAAATATATTTTATTGATTTTTCACAGTGAGGAAGGGAGAGGGATAGAAAGTTAGAAACATCAATGAGAGAGAGACATCGATCAGCCATCTCCTGCACATCCCCTACTGGGGATGTGCCCCCAACCAATGTACATGTCCTTGACCGGAATCAAACCTGGGACCTTTCAGTCCGCAGGCCGAGGCTCTATCCACTGAGCCAAACCGGTTTCGGCCAAAGGGTTTTTAAAATGAGTAAGTACCTCCCCACCATCTCGTTGACCTATGAACCAAGGTGGTCACAGTTCAATTCTGGTTGGGGGGCATGCAGGACGCAGCCAATCAATGATTCTTTCTCTTCATTGATGTTTCTGTTCCTCTCCCTGAAATCAATAAAAACATATTTTTTTCAAAAAAACTTTCTTTAAAAAAAAAAAAAGGTGGTGGGGGGAGTATCCCTGCAGATTAAGAAGTTTTTCCCCCTTCACTGGGAATTGCTTTATCAAAGTAAATGCACACAGTAGAGTTTGACGCTCTGAAGGACTTATTCAAAGCAAGGGCACTGTGGCCTGCATGTTGTTAACTGTACAGCAGTGTGCAAGCAACAACTTCTCATGCTTGCTCTTCAGGGCCTTTGGCTGGCAGAATGGTAAAGAAAGCCTGAGGTAGAGTCACAGATCTCACTTATTCTTGGAAATGCACGTTCACAAAAATGCTTTATCATAACATTCTATTGTCATTTGCTCCTGCCTATGTGCCTCTTGTAGGAGCTTCATTTATGTAGGCGGAGACATCTATGACAGTGTAATTGGCTCATGCTGTGTATTGTATGTTATACTGTGACAAACACTTCTTAACTCTGGCACCAAACTTTAGTTGCCGCAAGCTTGGTCCCACTGCTGAATAAGTGCTTATGTAACACACACATTTTGCAAGAAAACATTGTACATGATTGTGTCAGTCCTTTGGTATTTCCATTGATAGGTATATGTAACTTGTATTCTCAAAGCATAGATTAGTAAAAAGTTGAAAAAGTAGTTAAGTTTTGACTCTCATTTAATGACTAGATTCTGCACTGACTGAAAATTACGTGGTTCCAAAGATCACATTTTTTTCCATGTTACCATATGGATTGTTTTATTGTACTTGAATTTTTCATGCATCTAAACCCTCTAATAAGATTCATTCAAAACTCATTTTTTTGCTAGCACCTATAACCTTCTACTCTTCTTCACTTTTACTTCATTGCCAACCCTGCCACTAGCAGGTAGTTTCTTTTATTTCAAGGTCAGTTTTTTCTCATTATTATTTCAATGTACATTGATGATATCTATAACCATGATGGAATGCTACAAATCCCCACTGAGGTGGAGATCCATGATTCACATTCATTATTCAGGAAAGTTAGAGATGGAGAGATGTCATAGGCTTCATCAGTAGCCAAAATCAGCATGTCAGTGGCTCAGGATATGTGTTCTTTGCCATGTTTGCTTGGCAAAATATGCAAAAGACCAGTTTGGCAGAACTCCCTCTGTACTCATTCTGTTACTTCTTTTATGAAATTTGACTTAGGGAAAGCATTTGTTTTAAAAAAAAATCAAATATCTGGATTCTATTTTCAACAAGTTGCTTACAAAGCAAAAGGAGCACTATCTCTGAGTTCCTGTCTCTGCAACTGGTATTAACTAGTCATTGATCTTTGGTAGCTTCTGTTTCCTCATATGAAAAATAGGAGTAATGTCTGCTCTACTTACTGGTAGGGTTTTTTTTTAAAAAAAACCTGCCAATAAGTAGGGTTTTAACAGTTAAAATCTTGTTTTAGTTTTGCTCTACTCATTGGATCAAATAGGGGGGAAATAGCTTATAGATTTTTTTTTTTTTTGTAGTTGAATAACTAAACTGGGATTGATTCAATATAAACCTATCAATAGTCACAGATTCTCTCTGGGAAAGTAGAACCATGACTTGTGTCTGATCTTCCTGATTCTTCCTTAGAGTCTATTTTTTTATTTAAACTGAAAATTTTAGTTTAATTATTTTCTGTCATTTTTAGCAAAAAAAAAAAGTAAAATAATATAGAAATCAAGGAAGGACAAGAGAAAAAGGAATTACATAACACCAGCCATGTAGGTTACTTGGTATAAAAAAAAGAGAAAAAGGAATTACAACTGGTGCACACGAAAGTCCACGTGATTCATTAATTTTCATCAATGACTTCTGAATAGGTGGTCCTATGATCGGGTGACTGAGGCAGCAACTAATTTTTTTTTTTTTTTTGTCCTCACCAAGGATATGTTTTTATTGATTTTCAGAGAGAGAGAAAGAAACATTGATGTGAGAGAAACCTCTATTGGTTGCCTCTTTCTTATATGTACCCAGACTGCAAACGAACCCACAACTTAGGTAGATACCCTGACCAGCAATGGAACCCACAACCTTTTGGTGTACAGGATAACACTCCAACCAACTGAGCCATCTGGCCAGGGCAGCAGCTACATTCATATAGTCAAATAATTCTTCCATCATTCAGTTCAGTGTTCTTTCAAATGTTCTATAAAAAATAGCAATGTCCTTTTAAGGAATATCATAAGACTGTTGCTTAGGCTTTGAATTCTGTTTTTTTATAGATATTACTTGAAAAACAACATGGAAACAGAAACCCTTTGTTCAGATGAAGATGCTCAGGAGTTGTTGAGAGAGAGTCAAATTTCCCTACTGCAGCTCAGTACTGTGGAAGTTGCCACACAACTCTCCATGCGAAATTTTGAACTCTTCCGCAACATTGAACCTACTGAATACATAGATGATTTATTTAAACTGAAATCAAAAACCAGCTGTGCTAACCTGAAGAAATTTGAAGAAGTCATTAACCAGGAAACATTTTGGGTAGCGTCTGAAATTCTGAGAGAGACAAACCAGCTGAAGAGGATGAAGATCATTAAGCATTTCATCAAGATAGCACTCCACTGCAGAGAATGCAAGAATTTTAACTCAATGTTTGCAATCATCAGGTAAGAGAACATATTTGTCTTAAGATTCAATTCACTTTGCAGTTTAGAAATATATATCAAACCAGAAACACGATATAATATGACAGTTTGTCTAAGTGTAGTCGTTTTAATTGAATTATACTGAACAATTTTTTTTTCTTGGAATCCTGATCCTGATCTTTAATTTTAAAAATCTCCTATATGCTGATTTGGAGCCCAGAAAATTTATATCTACTTTTTTATTTTATTTTATTTTTTGGCTCTGTAACCTTGGGGAAATTACTTGAACTTCTCTGTAAAATAACAATTTGCTAAAGAGTTATGGAACAGATTAAATGATATATAGTAGTCCCCCTTATTCCCCCTTGGAATATGTTCAGTAGATGCCTGAAACCATGACTAGTAGCAAACCCTACATATGTTTTTTCCTGTACATAACATACCGATGATAAAGTTTAATTTATAAATTAGGCAAACAATAATAACTAATAATAAAATAGGACAATTATAACAGTGCTAGAGGCCCAATGCACAAATTTGTGCATGTGTAGGATCTGGCCAGCCTATTCCAATGGAAACCGTTTGGGCAAGGCCGATATCAGGGAGGAACTGTGGGAGGTTGGCCAGCAGGCCCCGCCTCCAATCGGGGTTGAAGGGGCTGATCAGGGGTAGGAGCTACTTCCCTCCACACCCCTTTATCCCCCATTGGGCCGGTTGGCTGACCACAGTGCATGTCATAGCGACTGGTCCGGTTGTTCTAGTCACTCCAGTGGTTCCTGCCTTCCGGTCCCTTGGCTTTAATATATATAGATACTGTAATAAAAGTTATGTGAATAGCTATGAGAACATTAATAAATGAAATAAGGGTTATCTAACACAAGCACTTGGATGCTGCAACAGTTGATCTGATAACCCAAAGGGCTACTAAGTGATTAACAGGCAAGGGGCATATACAGCATGGCAGGCTGGACAAAGGGATGAATTTATCAAATTATATTTTGCTGCTCAGAACAGCATGCAATTTAAAACTTATTAATTGTTTATTTCTGGGATTATTTAATTGAATATTTGTATACTATAGTTAGCCACAGGCAACTGAAACCATGGAAAGCTAAACAGTGGTAAGCGGTGGACTGCTGTAATGTATGTGGAATTCCATCAGCCAGCACAATGAAGATGCTCAAGAAATGTTCATTATTTCTTCCTTTTGATTGCTTAGATTGAAGCTGGAGGAAACTATAAGCTGAAACAGTTTATATTGACGTTGGTGGTGATAATTAAATTAGTCATTTTCTCTGTCTAGGAGTTTGACCATATTCTCATTATTATTATGGCTTTTGTTTTATTTTATTATTGTTAAAGATGTTTGGCCAGTCTGTTATGTGCCAAGCACTGCTCTATATATAGAGATAAACAAGGAAACAAAATTCTGTCCTCATGCTAGTTTCATCTTAGTGATTTGCTCATAGTAAACGGATCAGGGGGATGCAAAGGGAAGAAGAGTAAAACAAAACCCCCTGATGCTGATCCTGCTTCCATCTTCCATTCTCATCACCTAGAGTTAGTAATAGTTCCTTATGAATTTTTCTGTGTAACTAGGATACACACACAGGTGCTATATGCAAATCAACAATGCACTGTTCCACTTCCTTCATTTCATAAGAATGAGTCATTTAATTTCCTACCACTTTTCCTTTTTCCCTCTTAGTGGCCTAAACCTGGCACCAGTAGCGAGACTGCGAACCACCTGGGAAAAACTTCCCAATAAATATGAAAAGCTATTTCAGGATCTCCAAGACCTATTCGATCCTTCCAGAAACATGGCAAAATATCGCAATGTCCTCAATAGTCAAAACCTGCAACCTCCCATAATCCCTCTATTTCCAGTTATCAAGAAGGATCTCACATTTCTTCATGAAGGTAAATGAAAAGTAGAGGATTTCTTTCTTCACTTGCAGAAGGAAGCCTAGAATAAATGTCAGGGATTAAGAAGTACAAACTGGTGGCTACAAAATAGTCAAGGGGTAAAGTACAGCCTAGATATTGTAGTCAATAATATAGTGCTAAATGTCTATGGTGCCGAATGGGCACTGAAGTTCTTGGGAGGATCACTTTGTAAATCTATAATCGTCTAACCACTATGCTGTACACCTGAAACTATAATAAAATAATAATTGAATGTCAACTGTAATTGAAAAATAGAATTTAGGAAATATAACTTTTTTAAAAAAAGAATAAATGCATTCCCTTTTTCTCCTTTGCCAATTGTAGGAAATGATTCAAAAGTTGATGGACTGGTTAATTTTGAGAAACTAAGGATGATTGCAAAAGAAATTCGTCATGTTGGCAGAATGGCTTCGGTTAACATGGACCCTGCCCTCATGTTCAGGACTCGGTGAGTGTGTCAACTTCAGTAGCACGTGTGGGATTAGAGAAGGTTGAGTTTAGCTAATAAATGAGGGAAATTTGAAATATTTACATTTGTAGCTTGGCAGAAATTCTCTTAGGTCATGCAAAGAATCTCCACTGAGCTCTAATGTGGAATAAATATCTTATTCTGATATCAACAGTATAAACAGTTTGTCCCTCAAACATTTTTCATCTAACATGAGGCTCAATTATTTGTTCCTTATTTTTAGCTTTACTTGTAAAGCTAAAACTCATAATTGGTAGTATGAACTAAAATACGTAAATAACCCAGACAGTGTCATTTCAATATGCACACGATGTATTGAGCTGTCAGCACAGTAAAAAACGATGAATCCCATGAAAGAGAGCACAGGAGTCGGTCTCCTTTTAAAACAAAAAAATTGAAATAGAGGTGTCTTTTGAGCCACATACATATTTCTAGTCAAGTTGTGCGTATGAGGTGATTATGCAGTTTAATGTTTGTGGGCTTCTTATACTGCTTATTCAGAAGTCTAGTCCTTTCTTTCTGAGCTTGTGATCTTTCTGTCTCTCTTTCTACACCCATGCTTCAATCTCCATGGCTCTCACTTACAGGAAGAAGAAATGGAGGAGTCTGGGGTAAGTGGTGGAGACTTGCATACCCACACCCACTTCTTATTCTGCTCATTGCATTGTTTTCTTACCTGCTGTATTTCCTGATGCTTTGCATTTTTGCATTTTTTTCTTAACCCTCTTGCTCGAGCAGCATTTCAGTTGGCAAACTTATTTCCAGTTTAATCTGTTGGGGCTTTTGCTTTCGAGGTCATGATCCATGAGAGCTGTGCAATGATTGATGATTGTTCCAGGGACTGTAGGTCAGACATACTTGGAAGCTTTCAGAAAGATTTTATATTAATATAGTTCCTGTGTTTTGAAATAGGAAAAGCCTAAAGTGGGTGGGGAGGGGGGTGTGAGATGAAAAAATTGTGCAATTTTAATTCCATTGCACAGATATTTGAGAAGTAACTATATGTAATATAAACGCTGCCCCTGGTGTTCAAACTAAATTTTTTATAGCTCAACTAACTACTGATTTCATTCTGTAAACCAACTCTTTTGAAAAATAATTCTTAACAATTCATGTGCTAGTTTCTCTACATATGTTTACATTTGCATGACCATTTTATTAACAATTTGACCATATTACTTTAGAAACTCACTACATTTAACCCAATAAATAAGAAAATAATTGCAAACATTTAGCTAATTTTTTTAAATCTGTGTAAAACGTCCTCTTTAGGAGAAATGAATTTAATGTAAATCCCAATTATAGCTGTGTTCTTGCATGAGCTTTTACATGTAATTATTATATTATTATTTGTTGGCTTCTATGAAAGGACCGCCTTGAATGAAAAGTAGAATTTCCTAGTTGGCACAGAACCATATGGCACCAAACCATATATATGTATGTGTGCAGGATTCTTTTTTAACTTAAAAAAAATGTAATTCTATTATCCTTTGTAACAGCTTACTTAACAGAATAAAGCATGTGACCTTTTGAACATAGAGTATTTTTCTAAGTCTTGACACGTTTCAAAGAGATAAAGTAATCCCATGCTAGAGTGAGCTGCATATCCACCTTTTCATCTTCCAGGTCCCTCAGCCAGGGTAGTACAAACGCAACGGTGCTAGACGTTGCTCAGACAGGTGGGCATAAAAAGCGGGTACGTCGTAGTTCCTTTCTCAATGCCAAAAAGCTTTATGAAGATGCCCAAATGGCTCGAAAAGTGAAGCAGTACCTGTCCAATTTGGAGCTAGAAATGGATGAGGAGAGTCTTCAGACGTTATCCCTGCAGTGTGAGCCAGCAACCAACACATGTGAGTGTTCCCTGTGGGATCTGGGGGGATGCAGGTGTGTTTCCTGTGCAATGTCCCAGGTGGTGACAGAGTAGGGCTTAATGCACTGGGGGAAGTAGCACCCTGGACACTTTAAGTGCTACTCTTGAATACCGTGCAGCACTGCCCTAGGCTACGCCTCATGTCCAACTGGATTAGTGTGGGGAGGAGGACACCAGAGACTTATTTAGGGTGCCTGTTGTGTTGGTTTCATCCCAACACAGCCAGTTTGCAGGCACGGGCCATGTATGTGATGTGTATCCCATTTGCATCCCTTATACCTCCAAAGTGAAGGACAGCCTGAGAAGGGTGAGGGGCCCACCCAGTCTGAGCAGGGCCCAACTAGGTATGCTGGCTGTCCTTTGTTCCTGCAGCCCAGACAGAACTGGGCATTATGTGCAGCTACCACGGAAAGCAGTAATTCTCCTAATTCTGCTACACAGCGAAGCACAACTCAGACTAATGTGAGGCGTCCCAGTTGTTAAAAACCTGGCCAGGCTAAAAACGGGGGCACTTTTCTCTTTATTTGCATCTGAATCTGTAAGACAGAAGCATTTTCCATTTAGGATATTACTGGGTGTTGTCATGTAGAATATAAGTGTTATATTTATATTGAGAAAACTCAAGCTCTTAGCTTTATCCCGAACGTTATAGAAGCTCTGTGTGTCATGATGAAGAGCTGTCCTCTGAGGTCAGATTGGTCTGAGTTCACATCCTGTCTGTTCCTCAGTGTAGCAAGGTCACCTTAGGCAAGCTACTTGAGCTCCCTAGACCTTAGCTCCCTTATGTGTACCTTGCAGGAAGAATGCATATGTAATTGAGTGGGTTTTAATATTAACATACGATACAGCATTTAATTGCCCTAATAAATTGGTTTGCTTTCTATCTGCTATGGAATTATACACTTATTATAACACTCAAGCAATATCGGCTGTAATTAGTTGACATAATTTTACCCCTCAGAAGAAAGAATTTTATAGTAAAAAGATATATTTATTAAGTAAAAACTAAGCTCATATTTGCCAAGGGCTTTCGGACACCATTTTAGAAAATAATTTCAAACAATGTTCCTGTTCGTAGTTTTTATGATATATTTATGTTATATTATATGCAAACACATGATGTGTTAAGCTATTCATATTTTTCTATCTTTATTTTTAATGCAGCCTTTAATAGTATAATCACCTTTGAGATAGCTAGTTTCTTAAGATAAATACCTTTGTCCTGTCATGCCTTTAATACTTTCTATAACTTCCCCTACCCCCTATCTGTTCGTTGTGTAGGCAACAGGAAAAAAAGATAAGCGTTTTAGTATTCTACCTGCAGAAAATGCTCATGCAGTTCTAAAATTATCTTGTATGTAGCTATTAACTTCTTACATTTCTTGTTCTATTTTCAAACCAAACAATTATCAGTGCCTAAGAATCCTGGTGACAAGAAGCCTGTCAAAACTGAGACCTCCCCAGTGGCTCCGAGGGCAGGGTCACAGCAGAAAGCACAGCCGCAGCCCCAGCAGCCGCAGCCACCACATAAAGTCAACCAAGGACTGCAGGTTCCTGCCGTGTCCCTTTATCCTTCCCGAAAGAAAGTGCCCGTCAAGGATCTCCCACCCTTCGGTAGGTGATACACTCATGTCCCCTTGCGGTACTACTCACTGTCATGTTTTTCAGATTAGGGGGAAATGCTTGCCTTGAGTCTCCTCCTGATTATTATCTCTTAACAAAGCATTGGTGTTTAGTAAGTTAAACTTTGAGTCAGTGGAAGGAACTGATTTTACAGATTATCTCATTTTAATCATGCTCTGCACTCAGGAGGGTGACCTTTACTCATGGTGTCTACTCAGCAAGTTCAAAAATATCTCCATACAGCCAAATTATTTTAGGAATAAATATATGAATAGAAGAAAACAATGTTAATAAGAGGATTTTTTTTTTAAACAAAAAAAAAGGGATAACACCCAGCCTGTATGGCTCAGCAGTTGAGTATCGACTCAGGAACCCAAATGTCATGTTTCAGGTCCTGGTCAGGGCACATACCCGGGTTGCAGGAGACTGCTGATCAATGAGTCTCTTGTATCATTTATATGACTATCTCCCTCTCCCTTCAATAAAAATTAATAAAAATACATTTTTTTTTAAATCTTGCTTCAAAGTGATTTTTGAAAAGATTGTATTAAAACAACATCAAACACATGAGTGAAAATGAAGGATTAGATCTTTGTTAAATTTCATTGCTTCCTTTTTAATGCATTCTGTTAAGAACATTAAAACTAGCATTTTGGGGAGATAGTTTTAAGTATATAATGCTTTCCCAAATATCTTTTTGTTGTTCAAAGTAAGGTAATTGAGAATGCCTCGTAATATTTACTTCGTATAACATTTTAATGTGACTCTATTTCTAAATTTTTTTCCTTTCTTTAAATCACCTTATATTGGCATATATTACCCTTTTTTTCCCACCAACCCTCATTTTACTTGCTCACACTCGACACTAGGTCACTCCCTTCTGACTGTCAACTTTCCTCTATGGTCTTTTACTGCCTTTCTTGGGTCGGCTTCTCCTTTCTCTTTCATCTATTTATTTGAGCAAATATTAACTGAATAGAATTCCTTAGAGCTCTTTTATTTGCTTTTCTTACTGCTTCCTTTTAGCTCTTGACTCTTGACTCTTGACTTTTCTCTCATCATTCCATTTCACCTGAGCTCTAACTTACCAAAAACATCAAAATACGTGTTTCCAACTTATACCTGACTTCTTTGTATTAAATATTCTTTTTTTTTCTTGTCTAACACAGTTGTCGGCAAACTCATTTCATTAGTCAATAGAACCAAATATCAACAATACAACGATTGAAATTTCTTTTGAGAGCCAAATTTTTTCAACTTTAAACTTCTTCTAATGCCACTTCTTCAAAATAGACTTGCCCAGGCCATGGTATTTTGTGGAAGAGTCACACTCAAGGGGCCAAAGAGCCTCATGTGGCTCACGAGCCTGAGTTTGCCAACCACTGATCTAACATATTGTTGAATAAAGATGGTAATTGCATTAAGATTTAGACTTAAAAACAGTCCATCTCTAGACTCTGGCAGATGTCGATCAGAAACCAAACTAGGACCATCTTATGCCTTCTATAAGCTTGCTGTCTATATTGTGAAGAGTACAAAGACCATTGAAATTATAAATAGTTTGAATCTAAATTTAATATTAAATCTTAACACAAAAAAAGTTTTGAAATTATTAATGTTATTTCTTTTCAGTCTTGAAAATACATATATATATTTTTTCTTTTTCTTCTTTCTTTTTTTTCTTAAAGGCATAAACTCTCCACAAGCTTTAAAGAAAATCCTTTCTTTGTCTGAAGAAGGAAGTCTGGAACGACACAAGAAACAAGCAGAAGATACGATATCAAATGCATCTTCACAGCTTTCTTCTCCTCCCACTTCTCCACAAAGTTCTCCAAGGAAAGGTAGATTAAATTACTTATTATTTCCTTTATAACAATCTATACATTTCAGCTCTAATAGATTTCAGAGTTATATATTAGATCATTTTCACATTGTAGAGTCATCTAAAATGATATAATATATAACAACCAATTGGTTTTTTTCTTCTCAATTTACAAATTTGGAAGACTTTTTGGTATGTTTACTCTTATAGTAAGTAGCATTAAACTTATACTAGTAACTACATAAAGCCTACGAAAAACAAAAATTTTTTATTGATTCTGATTGTGGAAATAATTCTTTTTATACTAAAAGTTGTTCTAAGTTAAATATGATTATATAACAATTACAGAATAGAAAGTTTTGAAAACATAAGAAAAACTAATACCTTCCTGATTTATTTTTTTCATTGTATTAACACGGGTCTTGATTACCTTCTTTGTTGCTACCTCTTTTTATTTTTAAAAAGATTAGGTTTTTGGCAGTCAGTCTCTTCTTAAGTTGATGCTTTCTTATGTTAGAATAATATATCTGCCACAAAACCCTCCAGGTTACTTTCTCTGCCCCCCCTTTTTTTTTTTTCCTTCTCATATATATCAAAACTCATACTGAACAATGAGTTCTGGGTTGCAAAAGAGGCTTTAATTTTAGCAACTGTCTACCCTTTCATTGAGTGGGTATAAACTAGTAGTAAATGGCTAAGAGAGTTTTCCCCAGAAGGAGACCAAGAAGATTAATAAATTGTGAGATTTCACTGAATTGACAAATACCTCTTCTGCTTTACTTTATAGATATTTCAGACATCTGTGCATTTTGTGTGGTCATCAGCCTCTACTGTTCTTGTTAAACGGATCTATCTGAATTCTTTTCTCGTCCTGTTGTCAGGTGGCAGTGGCAATCAGCTGAGATCTTTTGGCTCCGGGCAGTTGGACTTAACCAGTTCCTCCTCTTCTCTTGGAAGTGAGAACAGTAACAAGAATAACAATGCACCACGGACCTATGGGATAGGTGGGGTTTATAGAACAAAGACGGGTGGGATAGAGGAATCATCTCAGTAAAGGAAAATGGGAGCATTCCTCTAAATGTCCAGTGCTCCATCTGAGTAATTATTTTCTAGAGATTTTTTTTTAAGCAGACTGTTTAGGGAAGGTTTTAGACCTTGTCTGTCAACACTTCAGTGTGATTTATAAGAAGACATTTCCTAGATGAACACATTAAATCTTATCAAGACCTGTGCAACCTTTAAAAAAAAATAAATCAGGAATTAACAAGTTACTCAAAGGATGGGGAAGTACTATTTAGAGAGTAAATGAGCAACATTGAGGTATCCTAGATTTAACTTTTTTATCAGGTAAGTGACTTTGAAAAATGGCATTGCATATATATAATCAAGTAAAGTCAGTATTTTAAGTAATATGAGATCCTTAGTGATGTTGTAAAAGAAAGGAGTACTGAGAAAGAAGATTTGATTTGTTAGTTTTTTATTAAAAATATCAAGATATTTTTTGTGACTTTCAAAATTATTTTTAGCAACAAAGGGAAGTTAAGGGTTGTTCAGGTCAAAAAACAGACATCTGTTTAGACATTTTAAATTGATGGTCTAAGGAGAAAATGGAGATTTATATATTACATATTTTAAAACTACTGGCTTTTATGCAATTTGTCCAGTGTATTGTTAATCTTAAAAAACCAACTGACAGAAACCGGAAGATTTTTTTCCAGGTTTTACTGCTTTTTCTTATTTACCAGCTTAAAATTATAAATATTTCCTGTTGAATTATTCTATGCCATAAAGCTCTAAAAATTGGAAACAAGATTACTGACTTTGCCCTTTGCAAAAAATCTACTTTAAAATCTGATCATGATTATTCTTTGTGGTCTTTTATATAGACTAACAGTAGTTGAATTTGTATTTAAGGGAGCTAAGAATAGTTTACCAACACCATGATTTCTGCATTACTTTCTGGCTCATATAGCAGTATTTTCTTTTTTCCTCTCTAAACTTTCAGTAAGCAAGTCAAGCTTCATTGAGTATAAATTTACTTTGTCTTAGTCACCTGTTCTCCAAGTAAAATGCATTTTTCCCCACTCTAGTGGTGATAGCTTTGGCCTGCATTTGGTATTTGCTTCTCTTTGGAAGACTTCAGTTTTATGTTATAAACCTATAGCATCTAATTAATGTGGTTGTATTTCCCATGCAGGCTATACTCTGGCTCCCAGTGGTACTGTGGATAATTTTTCAGACTCTGGTCACAGTGAAATTTCTTCACGATCCAGTATTGTCAGCAATTCTTCCTTTGATTCGGTGCCCATCTCGCTGCATGATGAGAGGCGCCAGAGGCATTCTGTCAGCATCGTGGAAACAAACCTAGGCGTGGGCAGGATGGAGAGGAGGACCATGATTGAGCCTGATCAATACAGCTTAGGGTAGATGCCTTTTCTTCAGTGTTCTTTTACATCCTATCTTTCATCTTTTAAAAGCAAGTCCTTTTTCTAGATGTGTATTTCCATTTGTTTTGCATAATGCCTAAGAACTTTTCTCCCATCCCAGTTACTAATTTTCACAGTATCTGGATTAGTAAGTACCATGTTATTTTTGTTGTGCCTTTCAGAGTTAGCTTTATTCTTATTGGAACACAGTGGTTCTGTGCTGAAGGCAGAGGGTGACTTTCCGATGTACCTCAATTCTTTTGTATGAGCTTTCCTCTTGAAATAATCAGTTTATATTAAGCCTTTTAAGGAATAGGTCCCTTTATTATAAGCAAGTACTTGCTCTTTCCCGCTATATTTATTTGATGATGATAAGGTGAGAAAATTGGTCATGGCAGAAATGGCCTCATTATAGAGCCTAGCAATTCAGTGGTGCTTTCATCTTCTCCCTGGGATGAAAGAAAGCCCCTTTCTAGGAAAAGGTGTTTTGGTCTTATAGATGTATCAGTTAACGGTCTTGCTTTTGCTTTCTCATGTCCTTTGACCACTTAGGTCCTACGCACCAATGTCTGAGAGTCGAGGCTTATATGCTACAGCAACAGTAATTTCTTCTCCAAGCACAGAGGAGCTTTCCCAAGACCAGGGGGATCGCGCTTCACTCGATGCTGCCGACAGTGGCCGTGGGAGCTGGACCTCATGCTCAAGTGGTTCCCATGATAATATCCAGACCATCCAGCACCAGAGAAGCTGGGAAACACTTCCATTTGGGCACACTCACTTCGATTATTCAGGGGATCCTGCAAGTGTCTGGGCCTCAAGCAGCCATATGGACCAAATGATGTTTTCTGATCATAGCACAAAGTATAACCGGCAGAATCAAAGTAGAGAGAGTCTTGAACAAGCCCAATCCCGGGCAAGCTGGGCCTCTTCCACGGGCTACTGGGGAGAAGACTCAGAAGGGGACACAGGCACAATAAAGCGGAGGGGTGGCAAAGATGTCTCCATTGAAGCTGAGAGCAGCAGCATGCCACCTGTGACCACAGAAGAAACTAAGCCTGTCCCCATGCCTGCCCACATAGCTGTGACACCAACTACTGCAAAGGGACTTATTGGTAAGCTTATTGGGGAGCTTGTCCTATCTGGATCATGGCTTTCTTTAGTCTAACTTAATTCAAAAGTAAAATCGCGTTTGTGGTTCTTTTCCTTATTTTCCTCATTGCTGTGTAGGGATTGAAATGAATAGTGGTTAAGAGCATAGGTCCTGTGGTTGGGTACATATCTATATTTTCTAGCACAGTGTACATTCAGTCCTTGGCTAACAAAATCTGTAGGTTATCTTATGGTTATATCCTGGTCTCATATTGATCTTTTTCTCTGAAAATTATCAAGAACGAGGGCCATTCTCTGTAGAGGAAGAATTTTTATTTAATTGAAGCTTTTAAATATTTTATTATTCTATTTTGTTCCCTTGAATTGTAATTAAAACTTTATACTTTGCATATTTAAAAATCTTCTATTGATTTTGTTATGCAGACAAATGGTTTCTGTGCTAAACAAATTCTCCCTGTTCTTTATAGAACCAAGGAAAGGGTGCTAAGAGATAATGTAATGAAGAAGAGTTAGAAGTCAGGCGGATTGGGGTTGGAATCACTGTTTTATTCCTTTTCTAGCTTTGTGGCATTGGGCGACGCACTGGACTCTGTCTCTTTCCTCATCTGTAAAATGAGTTTAGTAATTTCTACTAATACAGTTGATGTGAGGATTAAAGGAATTCTCAGTGAAGCACTTAGAACAGCTCCCAGATAGTAATTGATAAATGCATGGAAGATGCTGTTATTTTGCTATTGCTATTTCTATTGTGAAATTGTATCCAGATGAATTTTCTGTGGCATATTTAATGGCTATAGAATTGAAGTGTAAAAAACACATTATAGACTATAGAATGAGAGCCTGGCCATTGCTGCTTAGTGGTTGTGCACTGACCCATGCACCAGTTCGACTCCTAATCAGGGCACATGCCTGGGTTACGGGCTCCATTGCCTGTGGAGGGATGGTGTGCAGGAGGCAGCTGATTGATGTTTCTCTGTCATTGATTTTTATATCTCCCTCTCCTTACCTCTTTCTGAAACCAGCAAAAACATATTTTTTTAGAAAAGAATATAGAGTGAGAAATTCTGGAGTGTAATCATTACAGACATCATTTTTATTTGTTGGGTAATTGTAATTATTTATCATGTAAATAGTCATGAGGAGATGTCAAACTTAATATGCTTTCCAGATGAACAAGAAGATAACTATTAATACCTATTCTTAAGTTGCAAATTTTAAAGCACTTTCTTTTAGTAAACTAATAATCTGACTTATTGATGCAAAGGAAAGAAGAATGTTTAGTTCCTAACAGTTGAGCCTTGAAAGTTCAAGGAAATAAAACTTTGCCTTGCTGGTGCTGCTCAGTGGTTGAGCATTGACCTATGTATGAACTAGGGGGCTGCAGTTGGATTCCCAGTTAGAGCACTTGGCCAGGGTGCTGGCTTGATCCCCCGTGAGTGGCATGCAAGAGGCAGCTTGATCAGTGATTCTCTCTCATCATTGATACTTCTATCTCTCCCTTTTTGTTCCTCTTTGAAATCAATAAAAATAAAGAAAATGTGCATAGAAAATAAAACTTGGATTTTACTTGCCTTTACAGATTTCTTGTTCTAGGTTATGAATATTAATAATATTAACAACAGAGTTTTAAGACGAATACATACCTTACACATAGTTTTAGCATTTTTAAATTTGTGTCATTTTTGGTACCACTTTCCCATTTTTTTAAGCAAAGAACCTTTTTTTTTTTAATTGATCATTATCAGTATTTCTAAATTGAAAAAGCTGATCTGACAGTTGTCGAGAGCAGTGGTCCTGGTTCCACAGGTAGATGACGTAGCTGCCAAGTGCCCCTGGATTTTGCTTTGAGAGATGCTTCTACTCAAAGCTCCTGACTGCCACTACTGACCAACTATTATTTTCTTGATCTAGTGTAAAATAAGCATGATGGGACTCTAGTTAGAAAAGTATTTTAATTCACGGTGTTTCAAAGTGGGCCAAGACCTGAAGTAATATGGAATTGATGCTCTGCCTGATGAGGAAAATGCCCAGCAGAGAGGGTTTGCCTGCCTTGTCCCTGGGACAGGGAGAGAAGAAGGAACTTGCACCAGGCACAGTATACCAACATGTTGCGGCATAGTACTGGGTACCTTTTATGTTCTCTCCTTGCTTCATCTCGACAGTAAACCAAGTGTTAGGTGTTAATCTTATTATTCTTTTGTAGCTTAGACAAGTTTTGAAGTATTCATTTAAAGTTAAAGGCACTGAACCTGCCAAGTAGCTTCTCTCACCCATTATTTGGCCACACAGAGATAACCATTGTGAATATTTGGTTTAGTCAACATCCATTCCCCTGTCTACCATGTTTCCCACCTCTATACCTATCCCATTTCGCACAGAATCACATTTGCTGTTATACTGTGTGTGCTCTTAATAATTATTTTATCGGTTTTTTGGGGCATGGGTGCATGAAGGATTCTTCCACAGCACTTTTTAATGGCTGGTGCCTTGTCTTCACTGCAGCGCGGAAGGAGGGCAGGTATCGAGAGCCCCCACCCACTCCTCCAGGCTACATCGGGATCCCCATCACTGACTTCCCAGAAGGGCATTCCCATCCAACCAGAAAACCTCCAGACTACAACGTGGCGCTTCAGAGATCTCGGATGGTCGCCCGCCCCTCTGAGGCAGCCGGGCCCTCCCCCGCCCCGCAGCCACAAACGCATCCCGGGGCTGGGAGGCCTGTGAACAAGCCCCAGTGGCATAAACCCAACGAGTGCGACCCGCGCCTCGCCCCCTATCAGTCTCAAGGGTTTTCTACCGAGGAGGACGGTACATACTCATTCTTAAAACCATAAAGTTAGATGTGTTTTCTTATGTTGCCTGTAAGCTTGCCAAGGCATTTTTGCTTTCTTTACACTGTGATCACTTGTGTCTTCAGCCATATCCGGCACATTTTAGAGTGATGAGTTCCAAACTTAGGGTTAAGCTTTTGACTAGTGTGTGTGTGTGTGTGTGTGTGTGTGTGTGTGTGTGTGTGTTTTCTAAAGGGCTCAAGAAATACCAAAGATTGCAGAATTGGTCAATTGAATAAAGTGTGTGCATGGCTGAGTTTTTCTCCTAATTCTCAGTGTTCTGTGGAAAGGTTGTACTTGGACTTTTAAAGAGTTTCAAATGACAGTCTGAGAAATATAATTCTCTATAACTCTTTTGCCTTCCTTCTACAATCCTTCCTCAAGCTATATTGAGGAGAAAGAGGAGAAAGAAGGAGATCATACACCCGATCTCCTTTCTTTTTTAAAGTTTTGATTTGAACATGTTTTAGTATACAAATAATCATTATAGAAAAAAGCAAAACAGGATCAATGAAAATTACTTAGAATCCTGTCACTTGCAGATAACCACTGTTAACATTTTGTTATATATCCTTCTAGACTTTTTTTTTATGTAGGCGTGTATTATTTAAAAAGCCACATGCTGTTTTAAAACATGTGTCAATGAACTCATTATTAAGTAGACTCCTTGTCTAAACTGTATGTATATATTTAAATAGGCTTCATATATACTTTTTAAAAGTGTTTATTATTAATAATTATCACCTAGAGAAAATGGAAAGGATTTTAAGTGAGGTATATTAAAAAGGAGAGCTAAGGTATTTTTCTTAAGCACATCAGCAAACATATCCTCTCAGCACCAAGACTTACTTGCTCATCACTTTCTCTCTCTTTCCTGGTTGTGTTTGCAGAAGATGAACAAGTATCTGCTGTTTGAGGCACAGGCTTTTCTGGATCCAGAGTAAGCCACCCGCAAGGAGAGCACAAGAAAACGTCCCTAGCATCCGGGCCTTGGAACTCACATTCTGTGGATGGTGGACTAGTTGGCCTCCTTCCCTGCCTTAAAAGCAGCATGGGGCTTCTTCTCCCCTTCTTCCTTTCCCCGTTGCATGTGAAATACTGTGAAGAAATTGCCCTGGCACTTTTCAGACTTTGTTGCTTGAAATGCACAGTGCAGCAATCTTCAAGTTCCCCACTGTTGCTGCCTGCCACGTCACACAGTATCATTCCACATTCCAAGATCATCACCACAAGAGGATGCACCCCGGCTGCACTTCTCAATGCCTGGAAAGATTGTTTTTAAATCTTCCTTTTAGATTTCAATCCAGTCCTAGCACTTGGTCTCATTGGGATAATGAGAAAAGCTAGCCATCGAACTTCTTGGGGCCTTTAACCCACCAAGGAAGACAAAGAAAAACAATGAAATCCTTTGAGGACAGTGCTTGTCCACTTGTTTACAATGTCCTCCTTTTTTTTTTTTTTTTAATGAGTTTAAAGATTGTGTTCAGAGAGTCAATGTTATATTCACTTAATAATTACAGTATTATTTTTAAACCTTTAAGTAGGGTTGCCAGCCTGGGTTTCTAAAAAAAAAACACAAAAAAACAAAAACCAAATATGCCGGACAGGGTGTGGCCACAGCAAAAAGAAGGGAAGACCTGGCATGGGGCCTGCCTTCCCGTGTCCTTCAGGCCTCCCCCGTGAAGTGCCCTATCCTGGAGAAGTATAAACTGTTAGCCAATCACTCAGATACCAAGACACCCCTCCATTCCTTCCCCAGTGGGTGGGGTTCTCCTGTCAAACTGTTTGCACATGGCCAGGGGAGGGAAATAGGACTCTTGTGTCCTGTGTCTGAGCCTTATGGAGTGCAGGACAGTGTCGTTGGAGGGTGTGTCCTGCTCCATTGACATGGATGGCAAACCTTCCCTTCCCCCCCCCCCTTTTTTAAGTTATGTTTCTTTGATTTTTGTTCATTTAGTTTTAGAGATTTTGTTTTTTGTTGTTTTTTTTTTTCAAGAGAAATGTTTATAACTGGATATCATTGCAGTGAAAGCAGCTTGGGATGTTGGAGCTAATGCCAGCTGTTAGTACTGCTCTTTCAAGACAGCCTCCCTTTACTGAATTGGCATTAGGGACTAAACAAGCCTTGACCGTGATCAAAGATCAAAAGATCCCAAACCTGGTGGGAGATGCCAGCCTTCGCCGGGGGTGGGGACTAGTCACCGAAGACTAACCCGGAAGTGGCTTAATGGACACACGATGGATAGAGAAGGCCTAAGTGTTGCAACCACCTGCTCACAGCTGCTATTTACCCTAATAATGACTGAAATGACCCCTCCACTCTATTTTTGTGTTGTTTTTGCACAGACTCCGGAAAAGTGAAGGCTGCCAATCCGAGTAGTACTCAAATGTGAGGAACTGCTGGTCTTGGATTTTTTTTCCATTAAATTCAGCTGATCATATTGATCAGTAGAGAAACGTAAATAGCTTCAAATTTTAAAAAGAGTCAAAATGCAGTGTTTTTTCACTGTATCAAACAATGTCAGTGCTTTATTTAATAATTCTCTTGTCTCATGGCATTTGTCTACTTGCTTATATATTACATTGTCAATTAAGCATTTGTAATTTTACATGTAATATGCATTCTTTGCCAGTTTTATTATATAGGCTATGGACCTCATGTGCATATAGAAAGACAGAAATCTAACTCTACCACAAGTTGCACAAATGTTATCTAAGCATTAAGTAAGCGTAGAACATAGGACTGCTAATCTCAGTTCGCTCTGTGATGTCACGTGCAGAATGTACAATTAACTGGTGATTTCCTCATACTTTTGATACTACTTGTACCTGTATGTCTTTTAGAAAGACATTGGTGGAGTCTGTATCCCTTTTGTATTTTTAATACAATAATTGTACATATTGGTTATATTTTTGTTGAAGATGGTAGAAATGTACTATGTTTATGCTTCTACATCCAGTTTGTATAAGCTGGAAAATAAATAAATATAACATAAAGCCTTGTCTATATTCTTAATGAATTGTGCATGCTTTTTATTGTCAAAGTACAAGAAAGCCCTTGGGTCTCACAGTAGGGGCAAATCCTTGGGAAGCTGAGGAGACCTAGCCTATGTAGCCCCAAACTGTCCAATAGCCTGTGCTCTTAGAAAAGAAATTAATATCAATGTTAACACAGGCTAAGCCATGTTTAGAACTTACAGTTTTTCTTGAGATTCAGTGAAAAATTCAAATGGTATCACTATATATCTACAGAGCATTTGTCTCTTCTCAACTTTTTCCAATAAAAATAGCTGTGGGACCTAATATTTTGTCCCCCAGTATACATACTGAGAAAGGACCTCAGAGAACTTAAACAGGAGTTCAAGATCAAGACTACCAATACTACAATTTAGCTAATGATTTGGGATTTCTAATGGGTACATAAAATATTGTTCCGTATCTGAGTTCTCAGGGGTGGTAAGTATGAATACTATTTCAGTCTATCAGAAGGGCACCTATATTTTAAAAAATAAAAGTCCATTAAGAAGCAACCTATTGAAATATACTTTGAAATCAAGGACTCATTTTTAGCCTCAAGCTGACCTAAATAAAAGGACTATCCATCATTCACTGGGAAGCCTCTGAGGTCAGAGTAGAACATACAGGAGCACAGGCACCAAACTGGAGAAAATAGGTGGAAGTCTAAAAGGAGTCAGGAATTGACTCCTGATACTAATGTGGCCACTGGCCAAACCTAAAAATCTTACTGAGGCATTTGTGCTAGCTGACTTGGTGAGTAAATTTTGAAAATCTGGCCATCAAGACAATTAGAGGATTAAAACCAGTGTCTTCAACTATATCTTTTTGTAAATGAAGCTACTGTGTGTACATGTATGTTGTGTGCTCTCCTTTATCATCTTTTCAATTTAAAAGCCATTACCCAGGAGCACGCCTACCAAAACAAGAACCTATGCTCTTTTTTAATGCCTATTTTTTAAGTTTCTGCTGTTCAAAAAGCCTAATTTCCTCAAGTCTGTTTGGAAAAATATTAAGAATCTGATATTCGAACAATAATCTCTTTGCCATCACTTTTTGTATTCTGTGCTGAAAACAGGAAAATGATAAATTGGCATGGTTACTATTCCTCTTTGAGGTTTTAGATTACCTTTAAGTAGCAAAGGACTTGTCTTTGTTTCAGGGTTTCAAGAAATACGTGCTCATCAGATGTAATCAATAGCAGTGACAGAGTTTATGTCATGTTAATAACAGAACTTTGCCAAGTTTTTTTGAATGTTGTAGAAAGTGTTGGCAGACACCTGAGGCTTCCTCTCTAATCAAGAAGGGCAACCAAACCATGTCTGTTTTCACATATATAGTTTAAAAGGTCTTCAAATATTTCCTCAACTCTAATCCTTTTCCCTCTATAAAAATAGAGTTTATGCTCATCTGTGCTTTAATATAATTCCTCTCTATTTCACTGATAATAACTTTCAAAGTTGTTCTTGGATGATGCAAGCTACTGAGAATGTATTAACACACTTGTTAGGTGTGTGTACTAGTGTATGTCTCAGTGCATTATTACACTTTTGTATGTGCCTAAGAAAAATAGGCAGCTCTCTGAGTCCTTGAGTCCGTGATACTGTTCTTACTCAGACCCAGCTGGTGTGGCTCAGTGGTTGAGTGTCAATCTATGAATCAGGAGATTGGATTCCCAGTTGCGTGGACCACATGCCCAGGTTGTGGGTTCGATCCCCAGTGTGGGGCATACAGGAAGCAGCCAATCAATGATTCTCATCATTGATGTTTCTCTCTCTCTTCCCTCTCCATCCCTCTCAGAAATCAATAAAAATATACTTTAAAAAATAATTTATTCAAAGAATAAAGGAATTGAAGCTGCTGAGGGGTCAAGTTGTGGATTAGAGAGGCAAATTATTTTGTGAATATTCACTAAGAATGTCAACAAGCAGAGGTTGGAAAAGGGCAATAATTTAATGGAAATGAGTAGGGCAGAGTGCAACAGAGGCAACATGACACTTTTAAGAAGGACCATAAAGTGAATGAGAATTTACCCAGTTTAGAGTGAGACCAAACATTCAATGGAACTGCAAAATAATGTTAGTGCACTTCTTTCAACATTCACATTTTAGCTAAATACAAGGCAAGCACAGTAAAATGTCTGCCTATGTTTGAAGTTATACTTATCACCCAGTTAGTTTTTACAATGTCATGGCTACATAACAGGAAAATTTATAAAGGTGATCAAAACATTGCGTGCAAGGTTAAAGAATCATAGAAAAGGCTTTATTTCATGGGCAACCAATAAGGTAATAACAATTTTCATTATGGGGGAAATCACCTAAGCATGGAATATAATAAGTAAATTTTAGAATCAAATCACAAATTTTATAGAAGAGAGATAATGAAATAAATTTAGTCCAGGGCATTCAATAGCAAAGAAGTAACAGTATATCAGAATATTTGAGTTTAAATTTATGTAAGTTGGACCATTTCAAATAAAACTACAAAATCGATTTAGGCTCAAGACAGTTCAAGTGTAACATTATGATGAAGATATGTCTAATACTTCCAGATGTAGTTTAATGAACTAATTCTGTTCATATTGTACACTTACTATGAATAAGCACTTTTCTAGATGCTGGATATTTACAGATTACCCTCAAGTGAACTGAGGTAACTTCAAATTACAGTCTTCTTTTGGCAGAGTGTCTCATTTCTCAGGTGTAGGGAAAACTTACTGAGTGATCCTAAGATACTGAGTGATCCTAGGATGATATATCTTATCCAGCAGCCTTGGTTACAGCTGGACCAAAGGAGATTCCTGGCTCAAGAGTTGCCAATGTAGGCTTGTCAGCAATCTATAAGAGGGTCCTAGACTGAGCACTGTAGCAGAAGTTCAACCAACTTGATTGAGCTCGTTGTATCCTCTGGGGATTTTCTGTGCAAATGCAAAGAGTGGAAGCAGTACTCAGTGAAGTCAATATATAGAAGTCATGAGTATGCAGAAGTTACGAAGAAGGGGGTCTGTAAAGTCAAGAAAATGATTGATCAAAAGTAGGAGTAGTGTTCAAATCTGAGTGGAACAGACCCTGTTTCTTAGGGAGCAACCAAATGAGATGTCGTTATTGTACCTGAATGAATTTTCAGTCTCAGAACAACTCGCTGCAAACTCTTCTTATTCTTCTTGAAACCAAGATAGCCATTTCTGTTCTTTGTGTATTCTCTCTTGATAACCACTCTGTTCTCAGAGCTGGAACATTGCCTGGAATATTATAAAGGTTTAAGTAAATGAATAGCTTATCAAGTATCCTAGAGGGCCCAAATTACACAGATAAATTGACAATCAAAATCAGCTAACATGCATTTGTTGAGGGACATCTATAACTACCCAGTACTGGTGAGACTTCATTAGCTTTATTGACAATATAATTATCACTATAATGAGAGAAAAATAAATAGAAGAAATGTCTTTTTGTTATATTTCCTAGCATTTAGTAGAAAAAAATAAAAGAACTCTATTCACCTTTTTTTTTTGCTAAAAGAATAACTATGGTTATTCGGATTCGAGTATCTGGCAAACACTTATTTTTTCTTCAAAATTAAAATGCTGACATATATGGTTAGAACAGAGCCCTTGGGAAAGAGAAAAAAAAAACCATTCCTTTGAAATTGTAGGAATGGCAATGAGATTTTTCCCATTTATAACAGTTAATGTGTCCCCTGTATTGAATACTTACAGTAACAGCAAAATATTGTCTCTTTTCTCTGATTTTGGTAGTTACCAGATAAGCATATTTAACAATAAGTACATGATTTTTTAAGATTAAAGTACATAATTTTGCACATGATAACTGAACCCAGAGTTTATCTGGTTTGTTCTCAGAGCAGTTTACCTCTTTGATTTCTGTTAAGGTCAGTCAAGTATGATTGTACCTAAGAAATTGAAATGTTTTCTTTTACTCCCATGGAGTATGAGATCCTCAGAGTTCCACCAAATGAGAGGATCTTTATTGGAATAGTGGAATAAGTTCAACAAGCTCACTTCATTTGAAATTTCCTTTGTTCGGGAGGAAGCAAATTACCAAGGGATTTACATAAATATCTCTATTAAGAGACAAAATATTAATGCTTAGTTTTTTTTTTCTTCTTCTCTAGACCCAGAAAGGGGCCCAGAATTTATCAGCCTTATACAGTATCCGCCTTGAACTTTTGATTTAATCTGACCAGTTACTCTAAATGAGACTCCCCTTCCTTCCTTATGGCGCTACCGGAAACTGGCCCTTTTCCCTCTTTACAGTGGCCAAGGACTCCCATTCGGAGGTCACATTAGAGCAGCTGATTCTTTTAGGAACTAATTTTCTCATGATTGTGGAATGCCACTGCCCTCCAGCCTCTAAATGCTGGAAAGACTTGGCTGTGTCTGTAAATCAAGCTTGGTCCACCCAGACAGGAAGACTCCACCCATAGTGACAGCCACACAGAGGCATTCAGTGAATGTAAAGCTTGAAGCTTCCATGAGTTTTAACTGATTTTCAAACTACCACATTTTAAATGTATTTGGGGGACAAATTAGGATAGAAATCAATAATATCTATTAACTATTGTAGAGTTTTCTTCCTTTCCTTTGAATATTTTATTAATTTATTTCTACCATAAAATAGTTCCTTTTTCTCACCATCGCCTTCCCTACTCCACTTGTTCATGGATTTCCTATGCTATGCCACTGATGTAAGCCATGGTATCATTCTATCTAGTTTCATGTGGGAGTTCTTTGTTCCAGCATTAAAAGGGTTCAGCAATCTGGAGAAAGGCTGTGCATAGATTAAGTAGGAGTCCAAAGACGAAAAATAATTTTGAAAGGCATTGAGGGTCAGAGGAGCCTGGCTGAAGGAGCTAAGTTCTTCTTGTCTCGGGACCCCCTTGCTTTTTGTTAACACAAATTGTCTTAAGGCAAGGTGGAGATACACTTCAAAGGGTAGGGTTTTCCTACAGAAGCATTGTCAGAATGGGGACTAGCCTATGGCTGTTCAGGTGTTTGGCAAGTAGGAAGCAATAACATGTAGATTAAGATGCCCTGAGCTGTCTGGCAGTAAACAATCATCCGATTCAGGTTTAGGGGAAATGCCTTCGGCCATTCCAACAGTAACAACATATGTGACTCAGCCCTTGTTGAGTCCCCAAGTTCCATCAACCTTTTGATGAAACTCTTGCAATTATGACATGCTGGAATTGGCTTCTGGCAATTTCATGAGGGTGTGGTCTATAGGGTCCTTCAACTTTATGGGCCTGAGGCTGAAACACAACTGAAGTCCAGATGTTATCATTAATTTGACCAAAATTCTATTCCCTTGATCAACAGATCTAAGGCTTATTTTTAAAGAAAGTTTGATGCTTTTAAGAACCTGATGTCTTAAGGCAAACATGTCAAACTCATGGCCCATAGGCTGCATGCCTCATTTATTTGGCTCGTGTTAGCCTTTGAGTTTGACATGCTTGTTCTAAGGGCTTCAAAGATGAAGGAAAGAAAAGAGGCAAGTGAGTCATGGTGCCAGTAGATTGGACAAGGCCAGGATGAATCAAGAAGATTAAAAAGAAAAAGGGTCATTTAAAGAAATGGAGCTGGCCTGACCAATGTGGCTCAATGGTTGAGTATTGACCCATGAACTAGGAAGTCACCAGATGAATTCCTAGTCAGGTCACATGCCCAGATTGTGGGCTCCATCCCCAGTAGGGGCATGCAGGAGGCAGCTAATCAATGTTCTCTTATTGATGTTTCTATCTACCCCTCTCCCTGTCTCTCTAAAAAAATTTTTGAAAACATATTTAATAAATAAATAAATAAAGTAAAATAAAATAAAAGGAAAGGAAACCCTCAAATCTGTTGATCACAGAAACAGAGTTCAGTCAAGCTAAAGATAACATCTTGACTTCAGTTCCAGACCCAATAAAGCTGAAGAACCCTACAGACCACACCCTCATGAAACCAGATTGAAAAATGCCATGGCTGACATCAGAACCTGATACAATGATCAACTACTCTGTCCTCTGGCCCCAAGAAATCAGGGAGCCCATACCCCAACTCCTTTAGCCATTATGAATAATATTTTCCCCTATATAACCAATCCATCCTCTGGAAGCATTGGGGAGCCAGGTCTTTGAGCATTAGCTCACCTAGTGACTTCAGGCTTCACACCATTTTCTCAATTAATAAACCTCTACTTTCTTGGCTGCAAACTCCTGATCGTGTTTGATTGTGTTTTCATACAACCAGGCAAACGGACGTCTTGGTCTGATACCATGCTCAAGATCTGTATCTTCTCTGTTTCTTCAATCTCTCCTCTTGCTCTGTCTGCACAAGCACTATTTGTCTTTTTTCTTCTTTTTTTAAACATGTTTTTATTGATTTTAGAGAGAGAGGAAGAAAGAGGGATAGAAAGATGGAAACATTGATGAGAGAGAAATATCAATTGGCTACCTCGTGCACGCCCCTACTAGGGATCGAACCCACAACCCAGACATGTGCCCTGACAGGGGATCAAAACAATGACTTTTTGGTTCATGGGTCCATGCTCAACCACTGAGCCACACTGGCCAGGCCATTTGTCTTTTTTTTTTTTTCCAATGCTCTGAATTATTTTAGGTGACTGTGGTTTTTTTGTATGTTGTTCTATTATTTCCAAACCCTTCCCCCATGCTGTCAACAAACTCTAACCTACTGTGAAGCTTCAGTAATTTCTCTTCACTTTTGGGAAAAGAAAAAAAAGCTTATAGGATAAAATGGCTAAATTTTGTTCACAAAGATAACACATACAAGTTTGGACCTTCAATATTCTGTCTGTATTTCTGATCATTTGTTCCTCAAAAACCTTTATGAAGTGTATACGGCGGGTATTGGTTTCTATGGATGAGTATACTGAGTAGAGGCAGCAGCCAGTGGTGGTAGAAATAGGAGAAGGCATTGGAAAACTCCAGCAGGCGCCATTCAGGTTGTATTCTATAGAAAGGGTGCCTGGGGTCCTGCAGCAAGTACATTTGCCTTTATTTCATATACATCACATTCAGAGTTCACAGCAGGGGATGTCTTTCACTATGCAGATTTTTGACTCTTCTTTTTTTAAGCTGTCAGGACCACTAATTCTGAAAAATAGACAACTAAAAAGTTTTCTGCTGAAAGAAAGTTAGTTGTATTTTTTTTTCCTCACCTTCTTCACTCAAAAATACACCCAGGTCAAAAGTTTAGGGAAACTTGGTATAAAATAGCATCCCTGTTTTGTTATGGTAATTTTTTATTTCTAAATACAGAAGTGATTTAATAGTAAAATCCTGTTGGTCCAATTAGAGGTCATGGGAATGCCTCTGTCTGAATGTAAAACAAAACAAAACAAAAAAGACCTGTTTTGAAGTTATGAGATGGCCAAGGTTTTCAGAGATCAGATTTAGAGAAACAGTTTATGACCTTTATCTGTAAAGTTCAAGGCAGGGGAAATGGAGTCGGGAACCCAGACAAGTTAAAAGAGGAATTTTATTTCGCACTAACGAGCGAGATTCATTATAAAAGAGGGTAGAAGAAGCAGGATTAGAGGAGAGGAAGGACCCAGCTGGGCTGCCTCGAAGGGGAGAACAGAAACACATGCAGAGGTGAACACGCCTTTTGAGGGGAGGAACAGAAAGGAGTGGGGCCCACGGAGGAATGGGAAGGGGTGAGGCCCAGGGCACTCAGCACATGCTGATTGCTGGTTCAATATATCTGGAATGTCCCAGCCGCATACACAGGTTATGTCCTATTCCGAACACCAGTTGGGGGAAGGGAAGATCTATCATTATCTAAACTTGAGCTGAAAAGGTGATCTACATTTCCAAAGGCACCAAGCGTTCCAATTTGAATTTCTGTGGTGACATTTGGAAAGATTGACCACTCTATTCTGGAAGAAGATGAAAGAATGTGGGTGAGAGTTATGAGCAGGCAGCCCTGCCAGTGGGAGCTGCCAATCAACTAGAAGAGCCCCAAGAATTCTCTTTATTTTTCCAGATGCAACATTTAACTAATTTTTATTGACATTTGGTCAACAAAAATTTAAAAGTTCAAGTGTCTATTGTCCTACTCCAGCTACCAAGATTGGTTAAAATGGGAAAGATTTCTATTGTAAACTGCTTTTCTTCAGGTTGGGGGAACAATTAAAATGTGTAATGAAAGCTTTCTGATGAAAGCTATAGGATAAAACTAATTTCAAAGTTCTGAAACCTTACTTTGTTTTACTTCGTAATGATCTGAAGGCTGTGATGTGTTTTCTTTGCAGTTTAATGAATATAACATCTCAAAAATAAACTGATCCATGAGGATGATAATAACAATATCATAGTGTAGCCAGGCCTACAGCCTCTTCCATTGAATAGCATAATCTTAAGAAAATAATTAAGAAAACAGCTGCTTTTTTAAAAGATACAATTTAAGAAAATTTGCATATTTTAGGAACTGAAAATAAATTAATAAGGCAATTTAATCCTTTAGAATTATGTTTGATAATGGTGAAAATTAGACTTTCTTCAGTTAAAAAGTAAAAAATTTATATTAGAGGAGACCTCTAGTGTTTACAATAGCTTACTGCAGTTTCATCTAAAAAACTTATGTGTTCCTTCTAAGTACAACCAAAATCCCTGACAGTATATGTAAAACAAATATAAGACGACTTTGAAAGGTAAAGAGAAGAAGGCAGGCTGATTAGGGAACTCAGGACTACAGGTAATAAGTTCCCTGGGTTTTTGTTTGTTTTGTTTTTGCCTCACAAATCCTAGATTTGGAGCTAAAAAAGCTGACTACCCAGAAATGTCAGTGAATGTAGACCAAGCAAAACAAACCTGCTCTCTAGCCAAAAACTAAGAAATGGGCAGCTAGCAACACAGAAATGTTAGACAATAACTGCTCTGCTCTAGTTTAACATCCCAGAAAATGGGGTAGCCAGCCCTGCAAAAGCTGAATTGGGAAGCCTAGGCTGTAATGGTGGTGACACCATCTTCCCTACAAAAACCTTGTGGACAAAAGGGGCCACATGCTGACCTGACAAGCTCAGGGAAGGCCTGCATGGCACTCTTGAAAATTCAGAGACCTAAAGTAACCACAAAGGGTAGTCACTTCCTAGGCTGGAATCTTCACTGACAAGGTCAACCTTTACCTTAACTGAGCCTACCTATCTTTTTGCATCTATGATAACTTATTCTTGAGATGTCCAGCTAACTTCTAACTTCCCTTTTTCCAGATCCCTTGGGGCACAACCTAATGTGCCTGGATGCCAGGACAGAGACCACAAATTCTTCCATTGTTATCATGTTAATTGTTCCTGCACCCACCTAAGTATGTGTCTATCATTTTACTTTTTATCCAATCCCAAGGGTTTTCCCACTCTGCTTTCTCCTGCTTTCTAATCTGTCACCAATGGATTTCATGTAACCCACCTACATCCCTTCCTTTAATTGCATCATATAAAAAATAGAGGAAGACCCACCATTCTCCCAACCCATTGAAGTTCTGCTTCCCAGCAATTGTCGACAGTTTGGTTCAAATAAACTCACAAAAATTCTTTACAGATTTGAATGTTTTTTAATGTTAACCTCCACTGGGCTAGAGAGAGCTGGGACTTCATCCGCCCAGGCAAGATCATTGGAGACCATGTATGTAGCTTTCCACACCTGCTCAGCAGTGAAGACACCAACCCTTCTCCCTAATGCCAGTGGAGGCCATGAGGAAAGTTGGATCAAGGCCACTCTGCCACTCCTGCCCAGAAGTTAGCAGTGATGGCTGACCACCGAGCAGGAACTCCCATTCCATCTAACAGTGCTGAGTAGTCCCTCCCCGCCAATGTCAATGAAGGTTGAGTGGGAAACTCAAATTCTATCCCATCCAATTAAAAAACTATCTTTCAAAATGTAGACTGACCTACCCATAATTTATAACAGTGCTGGGACCTATGCAAGACTCCTACAACTATAATTTCTCATAGATATTAAGAACACTAAATCACCATATCTCTTACTTTCTATTGGAGATAAGATAATCCTGAGGCTGTAATCTGGGATGAAAGGCTTAGTACAGAGGTACAAGGCTAAATCCAAATTAGGAGCAGAAAACAAGGGGAGTAACTAAAGAGGTTTCCAAGAGCAATAAGAGCATTAAAGTCCAGAAATAAACCCAGCTTCAGAACCAGCAAATTGGAGTTCACAAAATGCATCTAAAGCTGTGACAAGAGTTGAATGAGGCCCTAAGCCTGGTGACAAGAAGCAGTTTGAGGAGACATTCTGGGCCATCATGATCATGGAGCCTTTGATTCCTTTTTATTTTTAACACTAGTGGCCCAGTGCACAAAATTCGGGCACATTAAAAGGGAACTAATTAGAGGAAGTATTTTAATATTGCTATTTGCCCTTTCTCTATAATAGAAGTGTCAAAGATGCAAGAAAATTAGTAAAATGTATATAAAAATATTTCTCCTGTCAGAGTTTGGGGCACATTGCGGGACCCAGGGTCAAGACCTCGCCCACCCGAGCGTGCCTTGAAATTGCTCGAGACCCAGACCTGGCTGGCCCCACCCCCATCAAGCCCCACTAGGTGGGGGGCACAGTCTCAGGTCCTTCATCAAGCCCTGCTGAGCAGGGGTCGCAGCCTCAGGTCCCTGGCACATCCTCAAGTCCCCCAACCCAGTGCCAGGGCACCACCTGAGGTCCCCTGGCCCAGCACTGGGGCAAGGGGAGCAGCCTGAGGTCCTTAGTCAAGCCCTCAGGTCCCTGCTGATCACTTGTTATGGGAATCCCGCCTCACTGTGGATGCAGCCATCTTGTGGCGGTGTGAGGGTTAATTTGCATATCACCTCTTTATTATATTGGATGTTTTTATTTATTTTATAGAGAGGAAAGTAATGGGAGAGAGATTGAAAGAGAGATGAAAAAGAAGCATTGATTTATTGCCTCCTGCCCACCCTCTACTGGGAAACAACCCTGAAACCCAAGCATATGATTGACTATGAATGGAACCAGCAACCTCCTCGTGCATGGATTGATGCTCAACCACTGAGTCACTCCATCTGAGCAGATCCTTTTATTCTTGACCTAACACAGCTCTGGAGGGATCCAGGTCAGGCTAGAATGTATGTACCAAATCCCATTTGCCCAGAGCCCAGACTGTCACAGCTTCTGACTAGAAATAGCAAACCATCTGTCAAATGGTAAATTCACTCAAAAACTTGACCCCGACCCTGGCCATTTTTGCTCAGTGGGTAAGAGTGTTGATCTGCATACTGAAGGGTCGTGGGTTCCATTATGGTCAAGGGTATATACCTGGGTTGCAGACTCAATCCCTGGCCTCCTGTTGGGGCTCATGCAGGCAGCAACCAATCGATGTGTCTCACTTTGATGTTTCTCTCTCTTTCTCTCTGTCTTTACCCCTTACTCCCACTCTTTCTTGAAAAATCAGTGTCAAAATATCCTCTAGTGAGGATTAACGACAACAACAAAAAGTTCACCCTGGATATTTAGGGACACAACATCTATTGCACAGGTTTCTCTCTCAGCAGAAGCAGTCTTTTGCTTGCTGTGGACTCTGAGAGTCACTTTGAATTTTCTAGTCTAACTAAATAACACCTTTTGTCAAACAGAACTGCACAGCATTATGTGTATTGCAGCCCATAGAAATCTTCTTACGCCATGAATGTACTAAAAGTGCTTTTAGTACATTTAGACAGTATCTTAAATCCCAAAACAATGTGTCTACATAGCCTATATGAGAGTGGGGGTATATTGAGCCTTTTTCTGTGTGGTAGGCCCTGGCCTAAGCATGCCTTATTTAGTGATAGGTTTTGTCCCAACCCTATAAGGTAGAAACTATTATTCTCAGCATTCTTCAAATAAGTAAGCTGAGGCACAGGGAGGTAAGCCACTTGCTGCTGTTGCAGTTAGAAAACTGCAGAGCTGGACAGTGAACCCAGCCAGGCCAGCTTCAGAGGCTGTGGTCGGAATCACTGCTCTGTGCATGATTAGACAGTGAGCACTGGACTTGTGGTGTGCAGGAAGGTGACATGAATGATTTTCCTTGAAATTGCCTTGGCATCTGTGATTTCTGGGCAACAGTGAAGACAAAGTTGAGGCTCAGTTTGGAAGATGTTTTTTCTTATAAAAAGCAGATGACTATAAACTCCCTCTACTGTGAGCCCACAGGTTTCACCCAGAGAGAGCAGCAGAGAGTGCTGGACCACAAAGGCTGGCAGTTGTAGAAACGGGATGGGTGTCTGTGCTGTGGAATATCCTTGTCCCCTCCTGAGCGTCTGAATATTTTGTTTTTCTCTGGCATTCCTTATCCTTTTGGTTGCTTTAACTTGGCTGGCTGGGTTTCCCCATCTTGAGTGTTGTGGTCAGTGGAACTGGACTGAGGAGCAGTAGGAGAAACGGTAACAACTGATTCAGAGAAGCTAAACCTCTTCATATAAACAGAGGCTGGGGAGAAGGGGAATCTAAGCAATTTACAGAGGGAGAACAGTTGTGTGTGTGTGTGTGTGTGTGTGTGTGTGTGTGTGTGTGTGTGAGAGAGAGAGAGAGAGAGAGAGAGAGAGAGAGAGAGAGAGAGAGAGAGGAGCAGAGCAGAAAGACTCCAGGTGGTTTTGGGTGCTTATAGTAGACACGCCCATCCTACCACTAATTTGTTTCCAGGTGTAACTAGCAGACAGGTAGGCAACTTCCTGTTACTGAGACCTTACAGCAGTGGTTCTCAATCTTTCTAATGTGGCGACCCTTTAATACAGTTCCTCATGTTGTGGTCACCCCAACCATAAAATTATTTTTGTTGCTACTTTATAACTGTAATTTTGCAACTGTTACGAATCGTATCTGTGTTTTCCAATGGTCTTAGGTGACCCCTGTGAAAATGTTGTTCAACCCCCAAAGGGGTCGCGACCCACAGGTTGAGAACCGCTGCCTTACAGGGTATGTGTCTAAACTGCCTTTGTCCAGTCAGTTCCTGTCCCCATCAATCAGTGAGGAACAGGCTTGGAGAGAGTTTTTTGGCAAAGCTGTGTAAACAGCAGGCCTATGTTATCTACTCTTCCCTTTCCTCCTTTCCTGTTAAATAATGACCAGGTTATTACAGTGGTATCAATAGAATAAATTTGTGTTGTCTTAATTGGTTACAGCAGCATTAGGGAACTAATATACATGACAAGTTAAATGGATTTTTTTGAAATGGACCACCACATATTGAAAAATATTTTGCCTCAAACTACTGGCAGCTGTAAGAGAGAAAAAGATGGCCTAATATACCTAGACCTCCTTCTCTGAGCTAATCTAAAAAAATGTTTTTAATTAGGGATAAAGATGGGGATTTCCCAGTAAATTGGGTTACTTAGAAGGATCATCAGGGTCAGATTATATCACGGTGCTCCGGACTCCAACACCGAATTACCCAAGGGAGCGTGTGAGAGGCCCAGGGAAGCTGGGGTGATTCTCTGCCAACTTAAAACGTGGGGAGACAAGAAGTTAAACTTTCCCTGGGGACCGTGTGTCAGGCAGGATACTATTTCCTGTCGGTTGAAATATCTTTTTATAGCTGGGAAAAACTTGGGAAAATCAACTGGTGAGCCATGGAGAATGATTTCTTCTGTTTATTTACTTTGACTTTTTAAAATGTTCTTGGGCTTGACTCTGGGGAAAACAGACCTAAAGACAATTAAAGATGTACCAACTGGCCTCTGCAAGGAGCTAGAGTGGCTTATCGCTGCTTTGAGATCAGCTCCGAGAGGGAGGAAAGGGAGTCCAGGCTGCTGAGTGCCTCCAGCCTGTGCTCCCACCAAGGCAGGCGTGTGTATCTTGCAAACAAACAGAATAAAATATACGTTCACCTCAACTTTAACTTAGATACAATGTCCTGTGTTGGTTAAGTGCCATTTTGTTTAAAGAAATAGATCCTGAATACACGGCTGGAGATCCAGATGGGCTCACCATGAGAATTTAGGCCTGTTGGTGAACTTTGTGCAGGCTACTCTTTGCTTTAAGCTCTTCTGAAGAGACAGGGACTAGCTGAACTGCTACCTAGACTTAGCTTTAGCACAATAACTCTTGATCAAATTTAGAAACAAGAGTCTTTCCTTTCCAGGCCAACCTATGAACCAGGGGCTCACAGTTTGATTTCCAGTCAGGGCACACGCTCAGGTTGTGGGCTCGATCCCCAGCAGGGGGCATGCAGGAGGCAGGCGATCAATGATTCTCTCTCATCACTGATGTTTCTATCTCTCCTCTCCCTTCCTTTCTGAAATCAATAAAGATACATTTTTTTAAAGAAGAAAGGTTCTTTTCTTAACCTCATAAGCTATGAACCACCAGAAGCAGCAGATACTTGCCTGTGGGTAGCAAGTCCAAGTGAACCAACTTTATTCATGGATTAAATATATTGGAGAAGAATAATCGTTTTAGGCAGTGGTCTGCAAACTGTGGCTCGCAAACCACATGAGGCTCACAAGCCACGGTTTGCTGCTCTATTGACTAAAGAGTTTGCCAACCACTCTCGATTCCAATAATTACAGGCTGTTGTTCCTTGTGATTAAGCCCCTATGATATTTAACTTTCTGGTGTCACTGGAAGATTTTTTTTTCTGACTTGTGTTCAAGATCGGGCTATGATGGTAGATCTAGGGATGAGGGGTTCAGAGAGGAGGACCACCTTATACTAAAAGATGAGCTGAGATGAAAAGCTAGCAGTTGCAAGGAATAAACCAGGAGTAGCCTGAAGCTATTCTTAGACCCTCAAAAAACACCAAATAATAAAGATTTCTCCATAGTAAAAACTAATATTTCCTGGGTGCTTACTCTGAAGCAGACAGTCATGCTTTACACTTTGTAACCCCCACAGCAACTCCATGCTATTGTTTTTTCCACTTCCCAGATGGAAAATTGGAGGCATGGGGAATCTAAATGCACCCAGTCAGTGGGCGGGGAACCAGGATTTCACTCAGGCCATGTAACTCTAGAGCCACAAGGAGAAAAATAGGAGAGGAATAAAAGGCAACACTCAAACACAGATAATGATGCCTCCAAGCAAAAGGCAGTCTGCTTGCTGAGACATTTTCCCTTCTCTGAGCATGAGCTTCCTTGAATGAAAGGTGAAGGCAGGCCACAGTGACTCAGCCCGTGCTTGGGCAGCCCACTTCCTGGATGTGGAGTCTGTCTTGCCAGTGCATGTGTTGGGGAGTGTTTGCTTGTGGGTGTGTGTTGAGGGCGAAGATACTGGAGATGGGACATGTCCCTGAGGCTAACTCTCAGGAGACTCTGGTTCCTTTCTGCCTGAGTTGGGGTAGTTTGACTTCCTGGGGGATGGTGGTTCTGTCTGCAGTCAAACCAACTTGAATTAATTTGGCAAGTGTCAGTTGTTTATTTCTGGACTGTGTCACATGCTATTCTGAGCTTAGACTTGCTGGTGAAACCCTTTTACAGGCTTTAAAAAAGATAAGATTGAGGCAATGTTTCACGTGAATAGGAGATTGGATGAGGCATATATATATATATATATATATATATATATATATTTTTTTTAATCACAGGGTGATTTCCCCTAAGGAGTGACTGCCTCTTGCACAGCGTGGGGACCAGCCCAAGGGATGTGTGCCCTAAAAGGGGTGCCTATGAGTGTGGCTATCTGACTGCTCCCCCACTTGGCCTCACACCCTTCAGAAATGCTGCCCAGCCAGAGTGGTTCAGTGGTTGAGCGTCAACCTGTGAACCAGGAAGTCACGGTTAAATTCCCAGTCAGGGCACATGCCCGGGCTGTGGGCTCGATTCCCTGTGTAGAGTGTGCAGAAGTCAGAAATCTCATCAATGATGTTTGTCTCTCCTCTCCTCTCTGAAATCAATAAAAATGTTTGTTTGTTTTTAAAAAAGGAGAAGAACTGGAGCTGGACACTGGTTTCACCTTCCCTTTGAGAATCCTCTACACTTGTAAACTTCTGCAAAATAGCTTGGAGTAAAATGAAGCCTTTGGAGGTGTCGCCAAGTTGTTAGGACCCTGGATGTGACTTTGCATGGCAGCCAAGCCATCTCTTAGATGACAAGCTAGCTTAGCACTTAGCCAAGTGATAGCTGGAGGCTGAGAGCAGCCCAGTCCTTTGAAAGAACATGAATGAGAAAAGTGATGCTGTGGGGGGGATTTTTCTCTCAAATGAAGACACAGGAAACAAGCTTTTCTACACCTAATTCGGTAGGGAAAGCTAGTGAGACCCCACTGAGAGACCAATGGCCTGGAGTGTCAGTCTGAGGAGAGGTCACTTGGTCAGATAGGCATGCACGGAGCAAGGCACCGTGCTGGGACGGCAGAGCACTTGGGGAGCATTCAGCTCTCAGAGTCTGACAGTCACTGTGAAAGGAGCTGTGGGAAGGGGCCCCTAGTCCATAGAGCACAGGTGGCCTTAAAGTCAGTCTGTAAACACAAAGGGGACAAGGAGTGTCGGACCCTTCCTGTCCCTCGGACCCATCCCTCTGACTCCCTCCACCCTTCCTCTTCCCATCCTACCCTCTTCCTTGTCTTGCCTTCTCCCCACTCCTTATTTTGTCTTCTCTGTTGATATTGTTGTCTTTTTAAATTTTTATTATCATGTCCTTTATTTTTATTATTTTTAATGTATTTTTATTGATTTCAGAGAGGAAGGAAGAGAGAGAGATAGAAACATTTTTTAGTTAAGGGGCATCAATTTTACTCTTCTGTGCTGTTTTTCTCAGGTAAAATACTGCTATGTTCAAAGGAACAAATCCTGCTCAGTCCCTGACACTGCCATATTGCCTCTGTTTTCACTCTTAGGAATAGAAAACAGGCCAGGGCAGGAATGTGGAGGGTCTCTGGCCCCACAGCCTGACCCCAGCCCCAGCAGGACTTAAGGTAGCACCACAGTGATCCAAGAGCTCCCATAACCCATCACTCTTCTCCTCACTTTCCCCCTCGCTTTGTCTTCACTACAGATTGCTTAGGAGACCATCCCCAAAGGAGGATATAATGAGAATTGATTATCCACATCCCCACAGGAGACCACAGGGACAAATCTCCCTGTCATTTCTGCCCCTGCTTGCCTCAATCACCTTCAACAGTCCACATCTTCAAGGTCATCCTTTATAATCTGACTCTTATTCCAGACATTCTCTCATGTGACTCATGCTCCCATCACCTGCTGACCCTCCAGCCATTCCACAACCCTCTGGAACTCAGAGTCTGTCACCAGGAACTTCCCTATCTTTATCTTATCTGTAAACATTTCCTTCACCTCCTGGCTCTAACTCTGAGCTGTTACCATCCCTAAAACATAACTGTGCTCAAGGAAGATTTCCCAGAGTTTTCCTCATAACAACTTATTTATTTTTACTTTGGATCATTGGTCACCATGTTGTGTTGTGAAAAGTCATGGGCTCTGCCCATTGTGACCATGGACCTGAGTCTTGGATCTGCTGCTCAAATGCCACATGACCTTGGCCAGTTACTAATCATCACTCAGATTCATTTTCTTATCTCTAAGAATGGAGTAAGAACAAACAATAGTATCTACTTCACAAGGATATTAGGATAATTGCCTAGTATCACCTGTAGGGAAAATTGAGAAAGTTGAAAGCAGTGGGGAAATGTTTGTTGTTACTAATTTGTGTCTGGGATAAAGAAGGAGCTTAATATATCTATTTTAATGATTAATGAATAAAATCATATTTATTTTATGCTCCTGTAGGTGAAGAACCTGTAGGTGAAGGCTGTGCTGATTTCAGGTTGTATTAACCAAGGTAGGCATTGTACTGAAGACCTTTATTTTTTGTCTATTTTCACTGCATTCAGTTCTACCGTGCCATTTAAACTCTTGTTGTTGTTGTTAATCCTCACTCAAGGATATGTTTCCCATTGGTATTTTTTTAAGGGAGAGGGAGATATGTATAGAGAGAAACATCTATGTAAGAGAGACACATTGATTGGTTGTTTCCCGCATGTTCCTTGATCCAGGGCCAGGGATTGAACCTGAAACCCAGTATGTGCCCTTGACCAGAATCAAACCCATGACCTTTTGGTCTGTGGACCTATGTTCTAGTCACTGAGCAAAACTGTCTTGGGCTACAGTACCATTTTAAATGATCCAAAGCTAAACTTCAGGTGAAGACCTGTAAATTATCTAACAAATATAGAACAGAGATTATGTATATACATGTGTATGTACATATATATGCATATATTTATATCGACACACACACACACACACACAGACACACACACACACACACACACACACACATCCTTATTTGCATTTTACTCAATTTTCACTGATTTAAAATGCATTGAAACAGTCTATCCCTTTCTGTCTGTCCAGTCATCCATCTTAAACCATGGATAATTAAATGGAGACAATAACTGAAAAACAAAATAGAAATAAGAAAAACTTAATTTGACCAAAATGAACAGCTCTTATTGTGTTTGTGCTGGATTTTCAATTTCACTACAGGGGCTAAAGAAATGGACTACATCATTGTATTCAGTTTGCTTTTACTATTAGCAAAGATCTCATGATCCAGCCTGCATTTCCCCCACCCTTCATTGTTTATTTTATGGCTCTTTTCTTTGATTTGCTTTTGTTTTGTAAGCTTGTTGTATTCCATCACTCTGACAGAGAGCATAAGCCACCATTTGTTTAAAATATATTCTGGTTATTTTGACAAATATAAATCACTTCTCTTGAACTTCCTTAAACACACACACAGTTACTCTCCAGAGAACCTCAAATTTGTATTTGGTTCAAAGTAGCTGGAACCCCAAATCACTAAGTTATTGTGACTCACTCTGAGCAGATGTAAAATTGGCTTTCAGTTTTACCTGCAGGTCACAGCAGTTTCCAACATCACTGGGAAAAAAACCAAGGAGCTGAAGGTGGACCTCCACAGGACACATACACACGTACTATCTAAAAACCAGAAGGCTCTTCACAGCCTCCACACAACAGAATGGAGCAGCCCCACAGGGCCTGTCTGGGGATGCACACCAATTACAGATCCAGTCAGTGCACTTTGTAGACAGACATGGTAAAATGCTGAAATCACATTCTGTCTCCAATCTTAAGATTGACCTAACTAGGATGCAATCCTTTGCAAGAAGGTAGGGATTCTGAACCCACCAGTAACAAATCAGGTTTGAACTGCCTCTCCCGAAACAGTGTTTCCGAATTCACGGATGAGATACCTGTTACTGAATAAGCTGCAGTGGATGGCATGTATGAACTGAATACCCCTGGCTTCATTTCACTCACTTCCTTTTGCAGCCGAGCAAATGCATACTGTTTGTCAAGTGGGGAAAATACAGCCTACCTCTGTATTCTCGTCTTCAATAAGGCAGGAGCTGAAGCTTCCTTTCTTGATGGGCTGGGGTTTCCCTGGGATAGAGAAATGAATACTTAACTGTGTATTAGTAATGATAGCTCTTTGGGGATATCTTTAAACATCACTGGGAAATTTGGAGAATTTTCTCTGTCTCAAAAGTCCTTGTGTTATATAAATGTTCATTGTATGGGCCATATTTAGAGTGCACATGCTCCAAAAAAAAAAGGAGAATGGATGGGAGGCCTTCATTGCAGAACTGTGAAGACCTCATATCAAGTGCTGCCAGTTTCATGTTCTGTCATGCTGTCTTGTTTGGGATGCAAGTGCTATAGAGGAGATAGACATCTGGTCCCTGAGATCATGACAGATGAAAACCGAGTACTATGCACACAGACAAGATGCATTTCTAAACCACAAAGGAAAGAACTTGGTCTTGATCAGGAAGATCTGGGCTGAGATTGAATTGATGGAAAAAGCTCTGAATAGAAAAGGGCTGATATTTTAAGACTACTTATTCATCCAGTCCACAAATACTCACTGAGTGTCTACCTTGTGCCAAGGCACTAGACTTGGAAGGGGGAGAAGGGATAAGTCGATAAGTTTCCTGCTTTCGTAATATTAATTATATCAGGTATATCAAAGGTGATATTCTTGCTTCCTTACTACTATTAGTCTTTTAAACATAATACAAATCTAGAGATCATAATGATGGGCTGCCTATTAGTTATATTTTTAAATCTTAATAACATTTAGGTGTCTATTGAGACTTAGATAATAAAGTGTTAATTTGTAAGCAACTGTTAAACAATTAATTAATTTCCTAGGATTTCTGATGAGGTGGAAGCTTATAGTTATTGTGATTTTTTAAAAAAGCATAATTTTAGTAAAACATTGTTATATATAGCTTATTAATATATAGTACTTTATTAATTATTCATAGTTAAATCAAAGCTTACAATGCTTAATTTCTTTGCAAGAAATGCACTTGTGGTTCTAAATCTTTTTTAAAATGACATTGGGTACAAGTTAATAGACAAGCAAAATATGACTATATCTGCCCCATTTCTTTCATTTCTCCTACTTTGTAATCTGCTGATTCTCTAGATTTCTAATGTGATTTCTCTCATTCATTCTCTACAACAAACATTTTTAATTGCTGTGCCAAGTCCATATCCATATCCCATCTTCTAAGCAAACATTAGTCTTCTTTCATTTACTCAGTTTCCAGAACTGAATTTGTGCAGATGGTCTGGAATAAGTAGCTCAGGTGGCTCACAGAATTCAATACTAAGGGGATTATGGGAGTCTTATGTCTGTATTGGCCAGAAAGCTTTGCAAAGAGACATAATTAGTAATCACTGGTTTGGCAGAAATTAAGAAAATGAATTCAGAATTTAAAATAAGACTTTGTCATTTACTAAGAATTGCACTGCAGGGAGGAAAGAAAGGGTTGCTTGCTAGGCAGTAGCTGGGTGAAAATCACATCCCAGTTTCTTCACACATCAAAATGATGGGCTTTCCTTCATATACAGGTACAGACCCATTCTGAAAATTGTCTTGTCATCAATTGAATGAATGGGCCTCTTAATGCATCCGTAGAAGAGATGGCTTTTGAAACTTAGCATTCCAGGGGAACATGAACTCACAAATCTAAGTTAACATATTTCAAGAAGTTTATTTGGGAGAGTTATTAGTAATGGCTATTTGAAAGATATGACAGGTTGTTGTTGTTTTTGGTAATAGCAAAGTGTAATGATATCTCTCTGTACTTGCAACTTTACTGCATGCAGTGTCTTATTATTATGAAAGATTTAATTTCTTCATCACTAAATTTTTGGAAAAAATCATCTAGTTGTGCTTGATATTTGGAATAACAAATATTAGCGTCCCGTGTTTCTCTAGTCCTCCAAACTTCTGTGAATTTCCTTTTCCTGCAGTACTTAAATAAAAAGATCTTGAGCCTTCTTCTAGAGACAAAACTCACATGTGAGCTTGACACGGGACACATAGCGAAGAAGCATACTCATTTTAGCTGGTGGAACAGTATGCACTGGGCAAGTCAAGAAGGTAGGAGCAGTGCAATGTCCATCATTGCTCATTGTAATCTAGGGCAATGCAAGGAGATCTAGCAAGTTAGGATGGGAAAGGGGCCTCATCCCTTGGACTCCAGCTTATTAAGCTGCATGATTAGGTAAGCAGCAGCCCCTCCCCTGTTCTGACCAGGGCACTCATACAGTAGCATTCTAATGAGCCAGAATCTTAGGGCCAGCCCTATCTTGAGCACTCAGTGTTTAAGACTGAGGAGGTACTAGCTTTTCCTCTGGTATGGCCAAGAGCCTTGTGTTCAAGACTTGCAATTACAACTATATAATGTGATCAGGAGCAACAGGATTTGCCGCATTGGCTTTTATGGTTGGAGAAACACCTGCTCTGTGCTGGCATGGTTGAGAGGCTGGGGTTCAAGTGTGTCATTGGTGAAAATTGCCTTCATCACAGGGCTATTGCTGGAAGCCAACTCCCTCTCTGAAGCCAGCTGCAGGAATCAATTTGGGCAATCCTAATCTTATGAGTAGAAGATATTTGGTCTGCAATTTAGGGAAAAGCATTGTGAAGTAATGAGAATTTTGCATTTATTTGTTCAGTACCTCTTGCTCTATCCACATATACTGAGTGGCCAGATTATTATGATCTCTGAACACATAATAATCTGGCCACTCAGTGTATATCCTATATAATAAAAGGCTAATACAGTGGTACCTTGAGATACGAGTTTAATTCTTTCCGTAACTTTGAGGCATGGGAAACTATGAGATGCTCGAGTCTTGGGTAAACTGGTGGGTCGTGTGCAGCTAGTGGATCTGCAGGATTACTCCTATCTCAAATGTTGCTCATATTTCAAAGCAAAAATCGCTCGCTCGATGGCTCATATCTCAAAAATCTCATATGTTAGGGCACTCGTATCTCGAGGTACCACTGTATGCAAATTGTCCCCTCCACCAGGAGTTTGACCAGCAGGCAGCCGGCCAACCACACATATCCCCTCCCCCTGACCAGGCTGGCCGGACTCCACCCATGCATGAATTCACACACTGAGCCTATAATACACACACACACACACACACACACACTGAGTGGCCAGATTTTTATGCATTCAGAGATCATAATAATCTGGCTACTCACTAAATAACAGAAAACACTTATGACTAAGGTTTTGTTGATGGAATATGAGTGGAAATTGTGTTTCAGACTTGCTGGTATAGGTCTTAGGATATTGGGCTTGTTATTTCCCCTTCCTACCAGATTATGGAACCAGGCTATGGCCACCACTCAATTTTGATCAAACAGGCGACAGCAAAACCCTAGGGAACAACAAAATTAAAGAAACTTGGGTCCATGAGTAGCCATCTAGAAGAGGGTGTGCTGCTTAACTGGTACTATTACCTGGCAGGGAAATAACGTTCATTGTTCTTCAGCTCACCATACTTTTGGGTCTCTCTTAAGGCAACATTGCCTTCATGCCAATTAATTATACATTGTTTGACAACACTGAGATAGTGAGACACTAGATAGTGCAGGCTGAAGATATAGTATTTGTTTACATCTTGGCCCAATATTGTTAAAACTTCTACCTGAAAGAGGTGGCTGGAAATAACAAAATATGAGTATGTTTTAGAGTAGCCTAGCACTGATAGCAATTCCTTTCTTCTATCCATGTTTTAGATTCTCTTGGAAACTCAATAATGAGTTCAGGCAAGAATGAACTAGTTTGTAATCACAGATGTAAAAGAATAAAAAGAGTCCATATATTTGGCACCTTTTTAAAGTTTGAAAGGCCAACTTATTTTGAACTCCTTAAAGTTTTTCTTGAACCTGTTAATATTTTTCTTTAAAACAAAGGTAGGCAAATCGGTGGCAAAGACTAGATTAGGGTGTGGCTTTCTTACCCAAACCTATTGTTTCATGTGGCCTCAAGGTCATCTTCATTAAAGTGAAGAAAAGAGGCCAGGGTTGAGCTCAGAGGTTAAGAAACAAAGCAGGTTAAAAAAATATGTCTTGATACCTCGAGAGATTTCCCAAAAGTCTCCCTCTTGCAGCTCGGCCACCAACATGCCATCCAGACTCAGGAAGACTCAAAAGTTTTGGGGCCACGTGAGCCACGGCCACTGCCACGGCAAGCACAGGAAGTACCCCAGGGGCCGCAGTAATGCTGGTGGCTTGCATCATCACAGTATCAACTTTGACAAATATCACCCAGGTTACTTTGGGAAAGTTGGTATGAGGCATTACCACTTGAAGAGGAACCAGAGCTTCTGCCCAACTGTCAACCTAGATAAACTGTGGACCCTGGTCAGTGAGCAGATACGGGTAAATGCTGCCAAAAGCAAGTCTGGAGTTGCTCCTATCATTGATGTGGTGCGATCAGGCTACTACAAAGTTCTGGGGAAGGGAAAGCTCCCAAAGCAGCCTGTCATTGTGAAGGCCAAGTTCTTCAGCAGAAGAGCCGAGAAGAAGATTAAGGGTGTTGGTGGGGCCTGTGTCCTGGTAGCTTGAAGCTACATAGAGGGAAGTTCATTAAAATGTCCAAGTATTTTTGAAAAAAAAAAATGTCTTGAGAAGAATGTTGGATGTGGATATTGGCACATGGAACACACTATTAAAAACACACCAGAAGCCTACTAAGATTTTGAGGGAATTGTAGTGCCAAAGAAATGACATGCCTAGCTTGTAAAATCTTGTTATTGTTCAACCCCAAACCAGTTCCTAAGTAAGGCATACTTTTTAACACCTACTTCAGATTTAACTCTTATGGTAACAGACAAGAAAGAGCCTGTTGTAATGTAAAGTTGAGTCCATGGAGAACTTTGGAGTTATTTCTAGAGAGCAAATTGGGCAAACTAGACAACTTACTTCACTACTCTGGTAAGGTTTTATGATTTTTTGTCCAATAAGATTTGATAATTTCTGTGCACTAGTGACTTCTGTATGCTTCCTATTCTCTTTTCCCAAGTGGGAATTTTACCATGGTTATCTTGTTTCGGCTTATCACTTCATATTGGATGTAGGAGTGGTAGGTCAGAAAGATTATCATAATGAAAAATCTTTTGGGGGGGGGCGGGAGCAGGTTGGGAGAGGTCAATAGGGGGAAAAGGAGACACACGTAATATTTTCAACAATGAAGAATTTAATTAAAAATAATAGAAGAATATGCTTATTACCCTTCTCCCCCGAAAAAAAAAAATCTTTGGTTTATGGGTACCTACACTACAAAGGTCCCTTAGAAACGTGACCTATAGTTCCTAAGTTGAAAATGACTTTGAGCTGGATTCAGTAACTGATGGGACTTTGTGTTTCTTCTTTGAGAAAAGGCTGTGTTCTACTTCTTGGAATGAAGATGCACATGGAGGTGAGCTCTGTCAGAGACTATCCTCTGTCAGCCAACATTGATGGTCCGTTTCTCCATAGTGTGAACAGTTAACCTTATGGAGCCACTCTCAAGTAGAGCAGAGCAGCCAACCCAGAGGAACTGCCTTGCATGTTTTATTCCTTGAAGTTTTGAAATGTTTAGACTGGGCCAAATAAACTTTGGACTGGGCCAAACCAACATTATCTTACAAACAACTATCTGTAAAGCTAACAGGGAGGCTGACATCCTGACCACAATACTGATGATTATGGAAATTAGAATCAGTAACCAGCCTTGTGTATTGCTAAAGAGTAACCTAGCACTAATAGTAATTACTTTCTTCTATTCATGTAATCATTTCCCGACCTTTTCTCATGAAAACCCCTTGCTATCACCTCATCATCAGGACATAATTTGGGTTTCTGTCTGAATCTATGCCCTTGCATTGTAATTCTTTTTTTTTTTTTTCAAATAAACACTTGTATCCTCTCACCTTGACTTTGTATTTTCAGACTAACGACAGGTGTGGTAGAACTCACGGCTGGCCTGTTAGGTCACATTTCCCAGCCTTCCTTGCAGTTAACAATGACCAAAGGAATGTGAGCGGTTTGGGTTGGGACCTCCTCTATGCTCTGTTTCTCTTTGCCTTTTGCTGGCATCTGGCTGAAGGTTGGTTCAGCTTTGACTATGCAGATGATGACAGTGAGCTAAGGGATGATAGAGCAACAAGATTGAAAAAGCCAAGTCGCTAAAGGATTCTCCCTAAACTGGACTGCTCACATTGGGGCCATTACATGAGAAAATAAATGAACTTAGTTCGCTTTAAATCAATGCACTATTGGATTCTTTGTTAGAGCAGCTTAGCTCTTGCTCCAACAAAAACAACCTCTTTATTTTATTCCCCCTGCAGGGTAGCAGAATATGCCAACCCAGAACATGCCATTTAACGTAAGAATTCTTTGGAGTTGGAGGCAATAGAGAAGCAGATCTAAGAAAAGCTCTGTCTTTCCCCAACTTACCTAAAAGCAGGAAATAAATTTTTCAAGTTGCCACTCCTTCAACCCTCCTCCACTACCACCACCAGGAAGCACAGAAATTAATTAATCACTGGAGATGATTCTAGACCCTTATCAGCCCAGAGATGGGCATCAGAGGAATCTATGTAGCAAACTTATCTAAAACTAGCCTTGTCTTCCATTCGTATGTTTCCCTCATATACCCATGTCTCCATAATTTGTCACTTAAGAATTTCAAAGTCATTTTCCTTTGTCTTGTCTCTTCCCTAACAAGGTATTTTTCTTTTGTTAAGATGCAATGGAAGCCCAAATTCTATTCACTCATTTTTGAGTGCTCCCATGTGTCTTGTTTCTCTCTCATTAATCTGTCCTTGACCAGTCTAATTTATAGCACCCCAACCCAAAGAACTAAAAGGTAGAGAGAAAAAGATTACTTTCTACCCTAGACTGTCATATGTCATTCATACAAGGAACTTGAGTTTATTTGCATTTCATGAAGGAAATATTGGGAAACCTGGCAGAGTTTAACTTCATACTAAAGGATTAGCACAGCATGTGTCTTTAAACAGAATGTTAGAGTCTTTTTCTCTAATGTCCCTTGCCCAGGACTCTCATGTGACTTCTCCTTAGCGCTCTTTACCTAGTCCCAGCCTCCTACTATAAGCAATAATCTCTTAATTTCCAAGTTCAATACTGCAGAAGTCATATTTGGTGCTACTTTAGAGTCCTCAATCCTCTTGACTGTCTGAAACTTTTCACTCTCCCTTTTGTGGTATTTTCCCCTCGTGGCAAAACTACATAGCAGCCTCTTTTGTTAGCCTTTCTGTCCACTCCTCAATGAAAACTGAGCATTTTCTCCATTGCAATCCTGGCTAATCACCAAACAATTGGATTATGATCTCAATGCAGTGGTTAAAAAGCATTGATTTAATAGGGCAACAGTTAGCCGACTCCCCTAAGTATGTGTGCTATATGTGGGAAGTGGTTATTTTCTCACTGCATGCTTGTCTAACATGGCTCACAATGTAGCCACAGTCCTTTTCTTCCTTTTCTTTTCTTTTTTTTCCCTTAAGGCTTTGTTGGCAGTTCCTTTAAATGCCAGGCACTTGTGCTAAAAATAGCTGTTCCATTTTCTTGTGACTCCACCCAGGTTAGTCTGCCTGCTTGCCTGCTTCCCAGGAGGCCAGAGCCACAGTAAGGTTTTGTTAGCCAGTCTTTGTATTATTGCTGCTCCCCCTCCAACTACAGATGACCCGCATGGCACTTCCTCTGCAGGGCTGTGTGCGGTGCCCCTGAATAGCTCTGGGTGGGGTAGATGCCCGCAGCAGCATTCAGCTGCAACTGTGGGCACACCGAAGGAGTGCGCATCAGCGTAAACATTGTAAGTGGAAAGGTCACTGCTCAGGGAAGTCGTCTCATTTAATCTTGTAAAAAGATGAAGAGACCCTGAGACAGATCAGTGTGCAGCACCAGGTGAAAGGGAAGCCGGAACAATGGGAGGTCATCAGACAAAGAAACAGGAAGAAGTTTGAAAGGAATTTGTGGTCCTGACTCTAAGATGGGCCTTTTTAAAATAATTCCACAGTGCAGATGTTGAGGCATGGCTTATAGTTGCTAAGTCCATTCAGTGTGGTGGTGGGTGTTTCTTCTCCCCCCTGCTTATCCTCCCAGCCACTACTCTACTCCATTATTAAATCGAGGGTATCACTCTTGCAATGAATGATGTCTAGATTTGAGGAATGCATAGGTTCACCAAGGTAGACTTGCCACATTCCAGAGTTTAACCCTACCTTGTGAATTAAGAATCCTACTTTGCACTGGTTTGACTCTGTGTATACAATGTTGGCCCAAGGATTGAAGGGATCCAGGCTCAATTCCAGTCAAGGGCATATATCTCAGTTACAAATTTATCCCAATGTTTCTCTCTCTCTCTGTCTCTTCACATCCCTTCCACTTTCTCTAAAATCAATGGGTTAATCCTCCTTGGGTGAGGATTAACAAAAAAGAAGTAAAAGTAAAATGTGTTCATCGTTAAAAAAAAAAAAAAAGAATCCTAATTTGCAGATGGGCCAAATCTGCCACCCATTGATCACCAGAGTTGATTGGGGCGAGTGGGGAATCTGGCTGCCTAGGCAGGTGTCCCCCTCCTCCCTCACCCATCCATGTGCATCCTTCCCGAAGCTGCACCTTCCCCCCAGGGGAGAGGACCTGTCTTTGGTCAAAGGCATACCAATAGCTGCACTCCCCTGCTAGAACCTCCAAGCAAGCTCTCAAGAATCCTAATTTGCAAGCCCATAGAAAGACATTTTCTATGGACAAGTCTGATATTTATTTGGATTACAAAGACTGAAGTACAAATTTAGATTGTCCATTGAACAAATGTAACACACAATGGGAGAAATGGGGGAATACCTATGTCAGTGTGACCAACCTGTTCCCTTCCTAAAACTGGATTCTTGGAAGCCTCTTTTTAATTAAAAGAGTACTTGGGGGAATTTCCAGGTAACTTGAAATGTCCATCTCCATAATATAGTCTTGTCAACAAGCCCATAATATTCATTGGTCTGTGTGATTTTTCCTTTTTTAAATCTTCTTTCAGCAGGTACTTCAAAATAGAGAGAGAAAAAAAGTCATATACCTAGGAGTGAAACTAATGGGTTATAAGGGACACTTACATTCAGGCTCAGTGTATATGGAGTATTTTCTTTAAATGAATAGCAGACCAAATGACTCGCCTGTTGAAACCCTCACTGGTTGTTTCTTTTATAGTTTGAATAAACTCTGCTTCAAATTATAGGGCCCGGTAGGACCAGCCTGTGTTGAATTCTCCAGCTTCATCGCATGCTACTGTTTCTCTAGACTCAATCATGTTTGCTCCCATTCATTTATTTTCTGAATGGAGGTCTCCTGCTTTTCTCTCTGTTTTGCATATTCTTACTGTCCATTCCTTTGCCTCCCACACCCACCACCCACAGTTCAGCTCCTCATCAGCAAATATCATCTTCTTGGAGAAGCCTTCTCTGATTGTGGTTATCTAAGTAAGTGCCTCTAGTTTATCTACGTAAGTATTTCCATTTTATTTTCAGTAATTCTATCAAATTTCTTCATAGCACATATGACAAATGTGAAAGTATATACTAATTTTATTTTTTGTTTATCTGTGTTGTCTTCTAGTATTGGGTACTTTAAAAAATATTCATGATGCCGAAACCAGTTTAGTTCAATGGATAGAGCATCCACCTGCGAACTGAAAGGTCCCAGGTTCATTTGCAGTCAAGGGCATGTACCTCGGTTGCGGGCACATCCTCAGTGAGGAGCATGCAGGAGGCAGCTGATCGATGTTTCTCTCTCATCAATGTTTCTAACTCTAACACTCTCCCTTCCTCTCTGTAAAAAATCAATAAAATATATTAAAAAAAAATATCCATGAAGCCCTAGCCAGTTTTGCTCAATGGATAGAGCATCAGCCTGGGGACCAAAAGGTCCTGGGTTCAAGTCTAGTCAAGGGCACGTACCTCAGTTTCAGGCTTCTCCCTGGACCAGGCCCTGGTCAGGGCTTGTGCAGGAGGTAACCAATTGATGTGTTTCTCTCACACTGATATTTCTCTCTGTCTATCCCTCTCTCTTCCATTTTCTAAATATCAATGGAAAAATATTCTCAGGTGAGGATTAAAATATATATATATATATATATATATATATATATCCATGAGTATGCCCTTCTCCTAGATAGCTTTATATAATTGGTTTGATGGGATTCTGGCCTTGGTATTTTTAAAAAGCCTCCCAAGCTAATTATTGTATTACTAGAGCCCGATGAATGAAATTTGTGCATGGGGTTGGGTCCCTCAGACTGGCCTGCACCCTCTCCAATCTGGGACCCCTTGGGAGATGTCCAACTGCCTGTTTAGGCCCTATCCTGCAGGGACATCTCTCTCGCAATCTAGGACTGCTGGCTCCTAACTGTTAACCTGCTTGCTTGCCTGGTCACGCTTAACCATCTCTGCCTGCCTGCCCTATTGCCCTAACTGCTCTCCCCTGCCAGCCTGAATACCCTGACTGCTTTCCCCTGCCAGCCTGATTGCTCCTAACTTCCTCTGCCTTGGCCCTGCCACTGTGGCTTTGTCTGGAAGGGCGTCTGGAAGATGTCCAGTTTAATTAGCATATTATCCTTCTATTAGTATAGACTAGAGGCCCGGTGCATGAAAATTCATGCACTCGAAGGGGAGATCCCTCAGCCTGCCTACCCCCTCTCACAGTCTGGGAGCCCTCAGGGACAGAAAGTGACCCAGTGATAAGGGGAAGGCGATGCTCCATCACACCTCTGCTGCTGCCATTGCCAGCAGCGCAAGCCTCGGCCGGCCCTGATTACCTGAGCCTTGGCCAGTCATGGGCAGCTGGGCAGCCGCCATCTAAGGCTTGCCTGTGCCTTGGGCTGACTCTGGGTGGCTGGGGAGTTGAGGAGACTGGGGGACTTTAGAGGCAGGTACATGGAGTGACTGGGCCCGCCTGGAGTAGGTTCTGGCCTTGCCACACATGGTGGGGCTGAGGGGACTGAGTCCTGCCATCTTGTGGCTATGGGTGCTGCCATCTTTGAGGGCAGGATAATCAATTAGCATATTCCCTCTTTATTAGCTACTAGAGGCCAGGTGCACAAAATTTATGCATGAGGGGGTGTCCTTCAGCCCAGCCTGCTCCCTCTCCAATCTGGGACATCCTCTCACAATCCAGGACTGCTGGCTCCCAACTGCTCACCTGCCTGCCTTCCTGATTGCCCCTAACCACTTCTGGCTGCCAGCCTGATTGATGCCTAATTGCTCCCCTGCCAGCCTGTTTGCCCCCAACTTTCCTCCTCTGCTGACCTGGTTACCCCTAACTTCCCTCCCCTGCAGGCTTGATCACTCCCAACTGCCCTCCCTTTCAGGCCTGGTCACTGCCAACTGCCCTCCCCTGCTGGCTATCTTGTGACCATATGGGGACAGTCATCTTGTGTGTTGGAGTGATGGTCAATCTGCATATTACTCTTTTATTAGATAGGATAGAGGCCTGCTGCACAGGTGGGAGCCAGCTGGTTTGCCCTGAAGTGTCCTGGATTTGGGTGGGTGTTCCCTTGGGGCATGGCGCAGCCTGGGTGGTTCAGGCTGACCATGCCGCCTCCCCCCCCCTACCCCCCCCCCCCCCCGCCACCACCACCAGCAACCCTAACAGAGGCCTTGGTATCTGGGATTTATTTATTTTCTACAAGTGAAACTTTGTAGCCTGGAACGGAGCCAAGCCTTCTGCTCACACAGCCATTGAAACTTTGTTGCCTTAAGCCTTCTGCTGGCCAGACTTTGTGGAAAGCTTGGCTTTCTCCATTGCCAGGGGCAACCCAAGCCTTCCTCCTGCTCTCTCTGTGGCCGTAGCCATCTTGGTTGGGTTGATTTCCATACTCACTCTAATCGGCTGGTGGGCATGGCTGATGAGTGTAGCAGAAGTATGGTCAATTTTCATATTACTCCTTTATTAGATAGGCTCTTTGTGATGGCATGAGGATCAATTAGAATATTCCCTCTTTATTAGATAGGATAATATATTCAATAAGTCACATATATATCATTATAAATAAATATTGGAGATGTAATATAACAAATTTTATCGATGGATGTATACAATCCAAAATATTTAGAAACCACTGGATCAGCCCATATAACACCTCATTTTACATGTTAGGGGACTATGTTACAGAGAATCTCTGATTATGTTCACTGTTATTGCTATTTCCAGTCTCCAATGCCACTGCTCTTCTACTGCAATGCAAATTCTGGGTGCTGCATATTCTAATTATTTATGTACATCCCTCTCCCTCACTGAATCATAACAACTGGGTCTGTGTCCTCTTCATTATTTCATTCTCCATAGTACCTGCCATATATAGTTCTTTGCTTATAGAAGACCATCAATAAATGTGTTGAGAGCAAATAATGTAACCATTTAGATCATTTATGTGAAGCATAAAGTAAGCTTCACTGAGCAGTCTCTGACTTTTTATAGCTTGAGTACCGACATTTCATTATTTCAGAATTGTTTATTTTTACACACAAAAAAAGAGTTGAATCAATCTTAAAGCCCCAGAGCCAAAGAACAGAGGATCCTTGAAGGCACAGTACACTTTTTGGAGATTTAATTCAGTAACAGCAGAGATTACCTTGGCCTATGTTTGAACATGTTGTTGGCCAGTGTCAGAAAATAGAGTCTCCTCAATTAGGAAGAATTCTGGTTATTTCAAGTATCAAGTTATTTCAAGTTATTTCAGGCATCACTTGATTCACAGTATTTGACTCAAATGTAAATAAGAATCCTTATAGGATGAAGTAGTTTCAGATGATTTGTATTTTTTAAAAAGAAGAAAACAATAAACTTGAAAACTCAAAATTCTGTCTTAAATTATTGAGGTAGTTCTGGCTATAGGAATTTTTTTATCTGGGCTCTTTATCAAGAGAGTGAAAATGTAATTGTCAATAAAATTTTAAAAAATTGTGGTTGGGAGTATATGGTAAGCTACCTTTTCTTAACTGATATAGACCTTGTATTTCTAAGAAGAAGAGTCCCCATTAAATTTTTATCTGGCAAGAATAAGGTTGATTAGAAAATAGAGGGTTAGGTGGAAACAACTAAAATAGCATTAAAAGAGTTTTTAAATGTTAATTATATCTCAATTAAAACATTTTTGTTTTGTTAATCATCACCCGAGGATATTTTTCCATCAATGTTTAGAGACAGTGGAAAGGAAGTAGGGAGACACAGAGAGAGAAAAATCAATGGGTGAGAGACACATCGATTGGTTGCCTCCTGCACCTGCCCTGAACAGGCTGAAATCAGGACTGCAACCAAGGTACATGCCTTTGACTGGAATCAAACATTGAACTATTTGGTCCATGGACCAGTGCTCTGTCCACTGAACCATACAGGCTAAGACTAAAAAAAAGTTTTTTTTTTTTTAAAGTCACAATAAATAAAAAATTCAAGAAAAAAAAATGTTTCACTAGCATAACAATCTGTTCCAGAACCACCTTCTTCTTCCTCTTCCTCTTCTTCTTCTCCATCTCCTCCTCCTCCTCTTCCTCCTCCTTGTTCTCCTCCTCCTCTTCCTCATCCTCCTTCTTCTTTTTCTCCTTTTTTTAAATGTTAATAAATCTTTATTGTTCAGATTATTACAATTGTTCCTCTTTTTTCCCCCCATATCTTCCCTCTACTTGGTTCCCATCCCACCCTCTGCCCTTACCTCTCCCGTCATTTTCCTCATCCATAGGTGTATGATTTTTGTGCAGTCTCTCCTTGCACCCGCCCCTCTCCTCTTTCCCCCTGAGAATTATCAGTCCACTCCCTTTCTATGCCCCTATTCTATTATATTCACCAGTTTATTCTGTTCATAAGCTTTTCAATTCACTTGATTTTTAGATTCACTTGTTGATAGATATGTATTTGTTGTTCATAATTTTTACCTTTACCGTTTTCTTCTTCCTTTTCCTAAAGAATACCTTTCAACATTTCATATAATACTGGTCTGGTGTTGATGAGCTCCTTTAGTTTTTTTCTTATCTGTGAAGCTCTTTATCTGCCCATCAATTCTGAATGATAGCTTTGCTGGGTAGAATAATCTTGGTTGTAGGTTCTTGCTATTCATCATGTTGAATATTTCTTGCCCCTCCCATCTGGGCTGCATAGTTTCTGTTGAGAAATCAGCTGATAGTCGAATGGGTACTCCCCTGTAGGTATTTAACTGTTTTTCTCTTGCTTCTTTTAATATTCACTCTTTGTCTTTTGCTATTATTATTTTAATTATGATGTATCTTGGTGTGATCCTCTTTGGATTCCTTTTGTTTGGTGTTCTGTGCACTTTCTGGACTTATAAGTCTATTTCTTTCACTAGGTGGGGGAAGTTTTCAGTCATTATTTCTTCAAATAGGTTTTCAGTATCTTGCTCTCTCTCTTCTTCTGGCACCCCCATAATTATGATGTTAGTATGCTTGAAGTTGTCCCAGAGGATCCTTACACTATCTTTACAGTTTTTAATTCTTTTTTATTTTTGCTTTTTCAGTGGAGTGTTTTTTGCTTCTTTGTATTTCAAATCTTTGACTTGATTCTTGTGATCCTCTAGTCTGCTGTTATGTTTCTGTATAATATTTTTTATTTCAGTCAGTGTATGTTTAATTTCTAGTTGTTGTTTTTTTTTATCTCCTCTTGGGTCTCCCTAAATTTATCCATTTTTTCTAGGAAATTCTTAAAAAAACCTTACAACTGTGGTTTTGAACTCTATATCCAATCGTTTGTTTTCCTCCATTTCTTTCGTTTGTGATCTGTTCTTTAGTCTTTGCATATTTTGCTGCTTCTCTGAGTTGGTAGAGTAGCTTTGTGTGCTAGCTGTCCTATGTGGCCCAGTAGCTCTGCCTCCCCAATTACCTGAGGTGGACACTCTTGGTACACCCCTTTGTGAACTGTGTGTATAGTCTTGTTGTAGTTAAGTCTTGATTGTTGTTGGTATCACTGGGGGGAATTGACCTCCAAGCCAATTGGTTTAGGATCAGCTGTGTTTACACATGCACATTTGCCTCCAAACTGCTGCCTTTTGTGTGTGTGTGCGCACATGCGCAAGCTTCTGGAACTCTGCCTTTTGGTTCCCGAGTTTCTGCATGCTCTAGCAACCCGCGGTATGAGTCTGGGTCCCCTAGGTCCCCAGGGTCTTGTCCAAAACTGGGGTTCAGTGCAGTTGAACCTGGATTTCGGTGCTATTGTGAAGTTCTGTTTTCCTCCTGCTAGAGCAGTGGTTCTCAACCTTTCTAATGCCGCGACCATTTAATACAGTTCCTCGTGTTGTGGTGAATCATAATGTAAATATCTGTGTTTTCTGGTGGTCTTAGGTGACCCTGCTAGCAGTTCTCAACCTGTGGGTCACTGCTGTAGAGCCTAAGATCATCAGAAAATAGGTCGCAACCCACAGGTTGAGAACCACTGTGCTAGAGGAAGCCAGGCACAATCAGCACTCAGCACTCTGTGTGTGCACTTTCACATGCACTTTTGTGAGCCCAGACTTCTGTCTTTCGCGGCTCCCCTAAGTTTCCATGCACTCCTTTAACAGTCCAGACTCCAACTTTGAGTCTCATCTGGAGCTGGGGTTCAGTGCAGTTGGGATTTTTTGTCTCCCTCCCACTAGAGGAAGCCAGCCAGACCCTCCTCTGCCCATCCTCTCCAGGAGCGTGTCTCTGTACTTCAGCTTTTCACAGCTCCTCTGAGTCTTTGTGAGTCCCTCTCTTTACTTCTAGTTGTAGAATTTTCACTCAGCCAGCTTTCCTGTGATTCTGGATGGTGTCCATTCTTTTAGTTGTAATTTTGAAATGTTGTGCGAGGCAGCAGCTTAGATGTTCACCTATGCTGCCATCTTGGTTTCTTTCTTCTCCTCCTCCCTCCTCCTCCTCCCTCCTCCTCCTCCTCCTCCTCCTCCTCCTCCTCCTCCTCCTCCTCCTCCTCCTCCTTCTTCTTCTTCTTCTTCTTCTTCTTCTTCTTCTTCTTCTTCTTCTTCTTCCTCCTTCTCCTCCTCTACAATTTGTACAAATAGCACAAGAGGGCACTAGCTCCATGAACATAGCATCCCAGGGGGCACACCAGTCCTCACACTGGCAGACAGAGACCTCTACTATGGAGCCTTCATAAGGGCATGGCACCTTTGGGAGCCTGAGCCTGAGCCTGTGTCTGAGCTGTAGCCACAGTCACAGATGCAGCCTGGAGCTTGGTTTGAGCCTTGGCCTTGGATTTTGGCTGGCAGAGCCTGAGATCCTTAGTGATGCAGGCACAAGCACGTTTTTCAAACTTGAGGTGAGTGATGTAGGCAAGTCGACAGAACTTGCAGTTTCCATCCTTCAGGATCTTGATCTTGACCTCCTTGGGCTTCTGAGGGCCATGATAGCCTCCATGTGTGCGCTCATGGCTTTGGTGTTGTTGGCCTGCATCTTCTTCAGGCTCTTCTTGTGCTTTTTGACAAAGCACTTGTTCCTTGGGAACTTGGTGTCTACCTCCTAAAGAGATCCTATCTTTGTGATCGGGGTCTCTTGATGCTGGTTATGTGTGGCATGGTTCTTGGATTTGGCCATATCTGCAGCAAAGCCTGCATCTCTCAAAGCGCCTAGGACCAGAAGAGAAAGAGCCAGAAGCATCCTCTTTAATTGAACAGAAAACATTGCTGTTGGCTTGATGATGTGCTGAGGCTATACATTTTGTTTTATGTGTAACATGCGTTCGTTAATATTTTCCAAGCCAGTCCCCACTAGCTTGAAATGTAATGTCTTGTGCTTTGGCGTTATTGTTTTGTTCTTGTAGATCTTGGCAAAATGCTAAAATCCTCACCAATTATTGTAGTGCTCAAGGGCATGCTTTCCTGGTTTGATTTTCTGGCCATGCATTGAGAGAGTTAAGTATAAACAAATCTCCCCACACCACTACACAGACTTGCCCTCCTGAGAAGCAGGGGTGGGGATTGGGGAACAGTGTTCACTGATGAGCAGCTTTAAACATGTGGGATGACAAGATCAAACCAATTGCCTCAAAGCCACTGCTAGAAAGGAATTATGATATTCAGGTATCTCCCTTTCTACTTTTAAGGTTCTTGAGGGCAGTATTTTTTTTAATATATATTTTTATTGACTTCAGAGAGGAAGGAAGTAGGAGAGATAGAGAGAGAAAGAAACATCAATGATGAGAGAGAATCATTAACTGGCTGATTCCTACTCACCCCCCACTAGGGATCGAGCTCGTAACCTGGGCAACATGACCTCCTGGTTCATAGGTCAATGCTCAACCACTGAGCAACACTGGCTGGGCAGTGGCAGTATTTTTTAAAAATCTTCATGTTCCTAGCACTTGTCAAAGTATTCAGTGACTACTTATTGTTTATTATGCAATTTTTATGAATTATGAATATGACATTCTGGGGTTTATTATATAGGAACTAGTGGCCTGGTGCACGAAATCTGTGCACAGAGGTGCAGAGTTCCCTCAGCCCAGCCTGCACCTTTTCCAATCGGGGACCCCTTGGGGGATGTCCAACTGCCAGTTTAGGCTCGATCCCTGTGGGATCACTGGCTCCTAACTGCTCACCTGCCTGCCTGTCTGATCGCCCCAACTGCCCTCCCCTGCCAGCCTGATCTTGCCCCCAACTGCCCTCTTCTGCAGGCCTGATCTCATTTCCAACTGCCCTCCTCTGCTGGCTAATTTGGTTCTGATTGGTCAGTTTCTATGCCAGTAAGCATCAAAAGCTCCTCCCCCTAGGCAGTCATTGGCTCTTCACAGTTGACCCAGATTTTTTTTGGGGGGGGGGAGGGTGGGCTGTTTATTAAGTGGTTATTACAGGGGTCAAGACCACATAAGTGGTGTCAGCCTCAGGAACGTGACCTGTCAATGTTGATCACAAAGCCCTCAAAACTGGTCCTGGTGAGCCCCAAGGTCAGAAATGAAACTGAAAGGCCTTGGTCACATGCTGCTTCCAGGCATCCAGGCTGGGCAGCAGGGAGGAGATGCCCATGATGTGCCAGGTGTCCCCACTGGATACCACCAAGGTCTGATAGGACAGCAGCTGCACACCTGCCTCTGCCAGGAGCCCAATCATGGTAGGCAGCATGGCAGGGTTGGAGGGCTGAGCCTGGAAAAGGAGCAGAGGCAAACACCTGTGGAGAGGCACTTCTGGTATGAAGGCAACTCTACTGAGTGCCTGCAGCATAGGTGTGGTGCCCTGGACGAAGCCCACAGCCTGGTAGTAGTCACCTGCCAGGGCCACCTTCAGGAGGCCTTCCTCGCATCTTGCTCTCCTGGCACAGTGGGGTTATGGGAAGTGGTTACATTATGGCTGGCCTCCCTCACCAGGAGCTTGTGTTCACCAAGTTCACATTCACATGATTAGAAGCGTCTTTGAGGAGGCCGACAATGACTGTGGGGCTCAGGCAGTTCCCAGCATCCTTCAGGGATAAGCCCTGTGTTACCACCTGGATGGCCCCTTTGGGGGATCCTGCCCAGGCTCGCATCAGAGTCCCCAAAGCTTCTGCCAGACCGATCCAAGGTGTGGTGTGCGGAAAGGGTCTGGGCATTCATGATCCCCATGAGGGCTCTCCCCTTCACCATGTCCATTAACTGGACAGCGATCTCTTCCTTGCAGCGGCTCTGAGCCTCTTTGGTGCCAGCGCCCAGGTCGGGGCAGCTGATGACATTCTCGTGGTTCACCAAGGTGTGGTCCCCAGGCAGCTCCTCTGTGAACATGTCCAGCTCTGCGCCTGCGCACTGCCCTGACTGCAGGGCCTGGACAGGGTGCCCTCATCTACGATCCCTCTGTGGTTCACCATGTGCATGCCCTTCTTGCACAGGGTGAAGGTGCTGTCGTTCAGCAGGCCTGTCATGAAGGGGTGTGCACAGTGATGAAGTCACAGAGGGGCCAGATCTCCTCCAGGGGAAGCTGCTGAACACTGAAGGAGGCTGAGACCTCTGGTGAGGTGATGGTCATACCCTACAGTCTTCATTCATCCCGAAGGACTGCATCTGGATGGCCACCTCTCTCCTGATACTCCCCAGGCTAAGAATTCCCAGGGTCTTTCCATTCAACTTGGTTCCCATGAACTTCTTTCGATCCCATTTGGTATCCTTCATTGAAGCTGTCGTCTGGGGAATCTGCCTGGCCAGACACATGATCATCCCCCAGGTGAGCTCTAAGACTGTTCCCATTGGACATGTGTGTTCATGACTAAGATGTCCTTCCTCATGGCGGCCTCCAAATCCATGTTGTCCATGCCGGTGCCGGCCCTGCCCACTACCTGGAGCTTCTCTGCTGCGCTGATGACATCCGCTGTCACCTTGATGGCTGAGTGGAGGATAGGGCCTTCGCAGTCCTGCAGCTTGGCTATCAGCTCCTCTTTGCTCAGGTTCTGCTTCTCCACCACCTGCACCCTCCATCTTGCAGGATCTTCTGGCAGCAAGGGTCCAGGCTGTCACTGATGAGCAGTTTCTGTAGATTTGGGAAGGACATTGCTGGAGCCATCCTTGGGATCAACCACTCTCCCTGGACAGAAACACCTCTAGCCCCCAGATTTGGTTCTGATTGGTCAGTTTCTATGCTAGTCAACATCTCTAGGCCTACCAATGGGGCCTGATCAGAAAGTCAGGGCTGATCAGCAGTGGAGTCCTGGAGAGAAATGGAAGCAGTGGCTGCTGGCCTGACTGGGGAGAGAAAGAGAGAGGCAAGTGCTGGTCAAAAGCTGCCACAGAGGCATCGGATCAGTCCCTGCTTCTCTCTTCAGGTCTCTCTCTGGACCTGATTCGCAGCCCCTTCAGCAGTCAGAGCTGAGCACCGTGTCTGCAGCAGAAGCCGGCAGTGCTTGAGCTTCGGTGGTAATGCTGTTACATACTGGCTCTTTATTATAGAGATAGCCTTTTACTTGCCTCTAGCCCCTTTAGAAATTACTTTTTCTCTGTAATTTTTACAACCTTCTTGGGGTAAAATCAGAAAACAAAATTCATTTTTGTTTCCCATTGTTGGAATTTACTCAGTGGAAGGAGTTTATCCATTGAATGAAATTTAGGGCAAGCCCTACAAATTCTCAGCTCATACTCAGCTTATAAAATGTCCTTTGGTTGGTAAGTGAAATGCCCAGTTGCATTAATAGTGGAAACTTCAATTCTGATTACATTTAAAAAGTTCTTCCTGTTGAGGGAAAAGGATGTGGTCAAGAGAGACACAGAGAGGAGAGGTCTAAATTCTAATGTTAGTTTCCCCTGGTTTTGGCCTGAGTTTAAAGCTGATTCTTTTTCCCATAGTCTCTTTCCTGGGATCTTCACAGGCCCTTCTCAACTCCATCTCCTGGGATTTCTCACCAGCAGTTCACTTGACCTTGAGTAATGTCTTTTTGCTCTTACCGATCACTTTATGGTAAATAATTTCATATTCTTTGTCCCAATGTCTTCTTGTAGGGCATGCCACACAATGCAGGCACTCCTCTATCATTCTATTAATGTTTACCCTATATTTTCCAAGGCAGATATTAGATCGCCAAATATCCTAAATAACATCAATCTTCTTTCAAATCCCTCTCTTTTTTTATTTTTATTTTTTATCCTCATCTGAGAATATTTTTTTTTCATTGATTTTTAGACAGAGTGGAAGGGAGGGGGAGAGACACATAGAGAGAGAAACATTGATGTGAGAGACATATCAATTGGTTGCCTCCTATACCTGCAACCAATGTACGTGTACTTGACAGGAATTGAACCTGTATTTTCATCTGGAAGGATTTGCTTCCAAGCTTCCTTTGGTTTCAATGGCAGGAGGACCTCTCACTGTACTCTCCTAAGATAGAGTCATGCATAACATAATGTAATCAAGGGAGTGACTACCCCTCCATCTTGCTTTGTAATGTAACCTAATCAAGGAGTGACTATGCCATGGAATTCACAGTGCCCACTCACACTTGACAGGAGGGGTTTATTTAGGTTGAGCACACCAAAGGGTAGGAATCTGGAGTCATTTTAGAATTTGAGCTATCATAAGCATTTTTTTCCCATAAGTTTAAATGGCATTTGCATTTTCTTTCTGTGAGCTGCCTTTTGATGTTCTTTGCTTATTTTTTACAGATTCTGAAAACAGCAAGATTGTATAAATGATTACACAAGAAGTGAAGTGAAGGGAAAAAATACATTGGATAAGTGTTTCCCCTTCAGAGAAAGGCGAGGTGAGTGGCAAAAGACGTCCTTCTCGGAGACTAAACCTGTGTCTCTGAGGCCCTCCTCTCACTGAGCTGGGGCTCTGAAGCCTAGTTCCTGCATTTTCCAATCAAGATCTTAATGGGGTGGAGTAGTGGATTAAACAGATTCACTTCAATACTAATTTAATATCAGAAGTCTGATTGGTAGTTTGGATCGATCCTTACCTACTACTTCTTGGAGAACTGAGTTGTTTTTACTTTAGGCCTACTTTGATAATCCAGGACAATCTTTCTACTTTTTAGGTTGGCTAATTAGCAACCTTAATTCTAGATGTTGCCTTAATTTTCCTTTTGTCATATAATGTAATTTATTCTCAGGTTCTTGGGATTAGAACATGTACATCTTTGCGGGGACCATTATTCTGCCTATACTAGATGCTATGATTAGCTTAATTTGGTTAATATGCCCCTCCAAAATGACTAGTGGGAGTAGATATAGGACCTGTAGCCCCCACCAGAATTCCTACAATTTAGTTAAGTCACTCATGGAATATATTTCTTGTTGAAAGTTAATAAATTAAGTTTACATGTGATCTTTGACTTCCAGCCTCCAGAACCATGAGAAATAAATGTTTGTTGTTTATGAACTGGACAGTTTATGGAATTTGTTTTAGCAGCTGAAGTGGACTAAGATAGTCACTTTGTACTAAATATTGAGCTCAACACTTTACAATGATCTCCTAATGCTTTAGGGTTAGTTCTAGAAGGTTCATAATAGATGATGATTCTATATCAACCATGATGATAATGAAAATAGTAACTAATATTTATTGAAGATCTTCTATATACCAGGAATTATGCTAAGCACTTTTTACACATTATCTCTTTAAATCAACCAATAATCTAAGGTAAAGACTTATTGTTAGGACTGTTGAATTCTACAGTTTTTTTTGTTTTTGTTTTTGTTTTTTTTTTCATTAAGAGAAGTTAAACAATTTGCTCTGGTTGAAAGCAAAAAGAAATCCTATATAATAAAGAGCTAATATGCTAATTAGACTAGATGGTGGAATGATCTGTTGGCCACACCTTCTGCAGAGGTGGCAGGAGGGGGGACGGTGTAGTACTGGCATCTTCGCAGAGATGGGATGGGATATGACAATGGTGCTTCAACTTTCCATAGCCCATCCCCCAGCCGGCCCAGCCCTGATAAGCTCCCCCCTCCCCAAGTGGGCAGGGACAGTGCTAAGGAGGACAGGGACAGCATTAAGGAACCCTGAGCCTGGCTTCTGGTTGAGCAGTCCCTCCCCCACACCCTTCCCATTGCAGGCTTAAGCTGTCAGTCAGACATCCCCCAAGGGCTCCCAGGCTGCAAAAGGGAGCAGGCTGAACTGAGGAATCCCCCCGCCCCCCAACCTGAGTGCACAATTTTTGTGCACCAGGCCTCTAGTATAGGGATAAGAAATCAGAATGCTCTAGAAAGTTGAGGAGATTACACATCTAAATATTTGGACATGTGGTTTGTATTATAACTGCCATACAAATGCAAGACTGGGTTTCATCTAACCTGACAGTGTTCTATACTGAAGGTAGTCAGAGACCAGCAGGCAAGGAACAAAGTCTGCCCTATTCCACTGGATGCTGCTGGCAGCAAATGCTTCAGCCATCTGCCTTGGCAATGCCAGGCTGATCCGTAGCCCAGAGACCTGTGCAGATAACATAGTGGAAGGGAAAGCAGCTCCTCCAAACACATAATCCTCAGGTCCTGAAGGGAGTCCAAAATGTTTTTGTTTGTTTGTTTGTTTTCTCTGAAAGTAATAAGGCATCCCTCCCCACCTTGAGAAATGACAGTTATCTCAATTTAAATGAAACTTCCCAGTTCAGTCTCATGCATTGGTCAAGTTCAGATTCTGTCATGCTAAGATCACTGTCTTCCATGGGTCCTGCTTGAGGTTGCTTCTTCTGCAGAGAGACTGAGAAAGTCATGGATAGGAAAGCACTTTAGGAACTAAAGCACAGTGTGTATGAGACGTGGACTTGTACAGCTACTATTATTTGTCTCTTGTGGCTTGGGAACCTCCACAAATATTTTGTTTTAGCAGGTGGTGAAGATTTTATGAATAAATAATGCAACTAGGAAAGGCACTCTCCGACTATGCCACTTTCCTTTGCAAAATATCCCTGTATTGCCTGACTGGTGTGCTCAATGGTTGAGCTCAGTGGTGGTGTTGACCTCTGAACCAGAAGGTCATGGTTCAATTCCTGGTCAGGGCACATGCTCGGGGTTGTGAGCTTAATCTTCGGGCGGGGGGCGGGGGGGAGGAGGGAGAGGGGACAGGGGGCATGCAGGAGGCAGCTGATCAATGATTCTCTCTCATCATTGATGTTTCTATCTTTCTCTCTCTCCCTTCCTCTCTGAAATCAATAGAAATATATATTTTTAAATCCCAGTATTTCTGCAGTGCTTATAGAATCAAGCCTAAAATCCACAAGCCACCATTCAAGGCCCATTAAAATAAAACCTCACCATCCGTGTCAGCCACTGCAGTCACCTAGAGACATGTGCAACTGGGAAGTGGTGGTGGGGTTCATTCACATCCTATGGTGGACCACTGATCAATGGGGAACCAACATCACCTTTCCAATTCCACAAGATAACTACCGACCTAAGATGCATTTTGATCCTCAGACTCAGCAATGAGTTGCATTTGGCAATGGCCAGTTCAGAAACATCCTTATACTGGCTCTTCTTCCCTCTTTGCTTCCCTGCTCTTGTCCCTCACTTCTGCTCCTGAATAAAGTAATAAAGAGTGCACAGGCACTTCCTGCTTCAGGCTCTGCTTTCTGGAGAACCCAGTTAAGACATTCCTCATTTCTACCTGTTGAAAAACAAATAAAAACAAACCATCTTATGGGCACATCCCCAGTAGGGGGGGCACAAGAGGCAGCTGATGAATGTCTCTCTCATCGATGTTTCTAACTCTCTATCCCTCTCCCTTCCTCTCTGTAAAATATCAATAAAAAAAATAAAAACACAAACAAACCATCATCATTAATTTGATCGTCTTATAACATGTTTTGTTTGAGACCATATAAGATGACTGAATAAGTAAGAGAAGGCTCAGAATCCACACTGGCTTTGAATCCTGGCTCTACCAGTTATTATCTGTGCAACCTTGAGTAAGTTGCTATGGTAGATGCTATGGAGCAACTTGTTCAAAAGTCATTCCACCCTCCTTCTAGCTGGATAGTGGAGGCTAATTTCTACATTCTCTAAATGATGATGTGGCTGACATTCTGGATGTGAGTTAGATGTACTTGTTTTAGATTTGAAAAGCAGAACCGAATGGAAAATCATTTTCCTTCTCCTTCCTGGCTTTTCTGACTGGTGAGCAAGACAGCAACAGTGTTTCTACGACTACACTCCCTCATCCTGGATGTTGTGTGGCTGTTGCAATGACAGAATGGTTTACTGTTTGCTCTCCATATCGCTTCTGGTCAGAGTAAAATGAGCAAGGAGCAATTTTCAGTTGCTGAAAGACTATTGGTTCAATGACCCGTGTATGTAAAGGTAGAGCTTTCAGAACAACAGCTTTCAAGGAAAAACAGCTGAATTGGCCCTAAGATGGAAGTAATTGCAAAAACAAATAGGAGAGCAACTTACCTCTTTTTGAAATAATGCTTCTCCTTGCATTATTGGAGGACTTACTTAGAACCTAATCTTAACTTTACCGTCTGTCACTGTGAGTTGGTGGGTAAAACACTGGGACTCTCTCAGCGTCTGCTCCACATCTGTAACATGTAAATGTGATACCAGCCCAGTGTGAGACCCTGGGTGTGAAGGCATCTGTAGGCTGTCTGCTGCCTGTGTCTTTGGCCAGGTGTTTGTCCATCTCTATGTCTGTTGTCAGTGGATCCATGTGGATCTATATGTGTGTATCCGAATGTATCTTTTGTATCTGTAGATAGGTTCACTTGTGTCTGTGTGAGTTTTTATGGACATGTGACTGCTCATGAGTATGTTTGTGTACACTTGTGCTAGCGGGTATATGTATATCTACCTAAGCTATGGGAATGTGTGTTATGTACATGATAATGGGTGGGTGCTTGTCTAGACTATCTGAATGCAGGTATGCACATGCATATGTCTTTGCCTGTGTCTCAATACTTGAATGATTTCAGATGAGTACCTCAAATGTATGGGCTCAGCCTTCCTATACACATGCACAGAGCACCCTCTAGTGCTCAACAGGAGAAAGTGCCTTGCCCACTACAGCATAGCAGGGCCTGAATTGCCTTCAATAAAGCTGGTGTGTGACTTGGTCCCATATCTTCATGGCCAAATTTCCAGTACTGTCCTTGAGATGTAGAGGGGGATCATGGACTCTGGAGTTGGGGACCCATGTAACAGAGAACTGTGCGCAGGCTCCAACCTACAGGAAGCTGCTTAATGGTGTGAGGTGAAAATAGGCCTCCACTTGTGGTGGGAACAGGATCACCAAGGAGTGGGTGGGACATGGGAGTGAGGACTCATTACATGGCATTTCTACTTGGGGAGTCAGCAGGTAGAGAGGAAGGTTACTCGGACATAACCAGAGGGGTTAGGAACCTACCTTGTGGCCTCTCATTTGAGGGTGTCTACACCTGAGAAGCTGATGCCAGAATACACTACCTTCCCATACAGCTCTGCATGCAGAATGTGGGGACCCACAGCATCTAGAGCAGTGGTTCTCAACCTTTCTAATGCCTCAACCCTTTAACACAGTTCCTCATGTTGTGGTGACCCCCAACCATAAAATTATTTTTGTTGCTACTTCATAACTGTCATTGTGCTACTGTTAATGAATCGTAATGTAAATATCTGATATGCAGGATGTCTTAGGTGACCCCGGTGAAAGGGTTGTTCGACCCCCAAAGGGGTCATGACCCACAGGTTGAGAACCGCTGATCTAGAGCATGCAGGTGGTGTGTATGAGATGTTTATTCCATGCCAGGCACTGTGAAAAACTCCTTTTTAAAATTTAATTTTATTGACTTTATTGGGGCAACACTGGTTAATAACATTATATAGGTCTCAGGGGTACAATTTTATAACACTCCATCTGTATATTGTATTGTGTGTTTACCACCCCAAGTTTACAATTGTTCCTCTTTTTTTCCCCCCCCCCATAGCTCCCCTCCACCCGGCTCCCATCCCTCCCTCTGCCCTTACCTCCTCCCCATTATCCTCATCCATAGGTGTATGATTTTTGTCCAGTCTCTCCATGCATCCCCCCTCACCCCATTCCCCCTGAGAATGGTCAGTCCACTCCCTTTGTATGCCCCTGATTCTATTATATTCACCAGTTTATTTGTTCATCAGATTTTTAATTCACTTGATTTTTAGATTCACTTGTTGATAGATATGTATTTACTGTTCATAATTTTTATTTTTACCTTTTTCTTCTTCTTTCTCTTCTTAAAGAGTCCCTTTCAGCATTTCATATCATATTGGTTTGGTGCTGATGAACTTCTTTAATTTTTTCTTATCTGTGAAGCTCTTTATCTGACCTTCAATTCTGAATGATAGCTTTGCTGGATAGAGTAATCTTGGTTGTAGGTTCTTGCTATTCACCACCTTGAATATTACCTGCTATTCCCATCTGGTCTGCATAGTTTCTGAAGAGAAATCAGCTGACAATCGTATTGGTGCTCCTTTGTAGGTAATTAACTGTTTTTCTCTTGCTCTTGGTATTTTAATTTTGATATGTCTTGGTGAGGTCCTCTTTGGATTCCTTTTGTTTGGGTTTCTTTGTACTTCCTGGACTTGTAAGTCTATTTTTTTCACCAGGTGGGGGAAGTTTTCAGTCATTATTTCTTCAAATAGGTTTTCAGTATCTTGCTCTCTCTCTTCTTCTGGCACCTCCATAATTCTGATGTTGGTATGCTTGAAGTTGACCCAGAGGCTCCTTATTTTTGGATTCTTTTTTCTTTTCCAGTTGAGTGTTTTCTGCTAGAGAAAGCCAATCAGACACTCAGCCGCCCATCCTCTCCACGTGCGTGTCTCTGTACCTCAGCTTTTTGCAGCTCTTCTGAGTCTCTGTGAGCCTTTCTTTTTCCTTACAGTTGTAGAATTCCACTCAGCCAGCTTTCCTGTGGTTCTGGATTATGTCCGTTCTGCCTTTTAGTTGTAGTTTTGAAGTTGTACAAGGCCACAGTTTAAGTGTTCACCTATGCTGCCATCTTGGTTTCTCTACCCCATATGGCACTTGTCTTTGTCTGCGTGACTTATTTCACTTACCATAACACTTTCCAGGTCCATCCATGCTGTTGCAAAAGGAAAGATTTCCTTCTTTCCTACAGCCAAGTAGTATTCCATTGTTTAAATTTACCACAGGGTTGTTATCCACTCTCTTACTGATGGGCCTTGGGCTGCTTCCAGATCTCGGCTATTGTAAATAATGCTGCAGTGAACGTAGGGGTGCGTTTATTCCTTCAAACTAGTGTTTTGGGTTTCTTTGGGTTCCCAGAAGTGACTGGCTGGTCATAAAGCAGGTCCATTTTTAATTTTTTGAGGGGTTGTGTGTTGCTTGTTGTAGATGCTCAAATTTATGTTTCAGAACATCCGCTTTCAAGGAAAAAACAGCCGAATTGGCCCTATGATTGAAGTAATTGCAAAAGCATATGAGAGCAACACATCCCTTTTTGAAATAAATCCCACTACAATAGCATGAATGGATCTGGAGAGCATCACACCAGGTGAAATAAGCCAGCCAGAGAAAGATAAACACCAAACCCCACTCATGTGGAATCTAATGAACATAACAAGCCAACAAACAAGATTAAAAATTAAAAACCCAGTAGGCTAGGCCAGTGGTCAGCAAACTCATTAGTCAACTGAGCCAAATATCAACAGTACAACCACTGAAATTTCTTTTGAGAGCCAAAAACAGACTTCTGCGCGTGGGCCACAAAGTTTCAATCGCACTGTATGTGAGCGCCCACATGTGGTATTTTGTGGAAGAGCCACACTCAAGGGGCCAAAGAGCCGCATGTGGCTCGCGACTGGGCTAGGCCGCCTGGAGCCCATGCAGCTGTGAGGGGCCCTATCTCCCCTCGGCATGTGCTGGGGCCGGCTGCCTCTTTACCTGAAGTGCCCAGGATGGAGGTAGCAGTAATGCTGACTCTGGTGAGCCACCTGCAGCAGGATGACCGTCTCAAAGGGTCCCAGGCATCAGCCACAGCCTCTGACTCCACTGAGGGTGTCTGTGGGAGACACAGGCAGCTCCTTAAAGAGGTTACAGAACTTGAAGCTAACTTACCTTGTGTAGGAAATGTGCCTCTGTGATTCCTCTCCAGCAGGGCCGGCTTTTGGTGGAAACGGATGTGAATTCCCCAGGGCAATCAAAAGATAGGGAGGACGGAAGAGGGTGTAAGAGTACGTGGGCCAGCATCATGGTGGAAACTCCCCCTTCTCCCTACTCCCCCTCACACATCCCACCGAGCGCCTGCCTCAGCCAGAGAGGGGGAGGTGGAGGCAATTAGAAAAGGCCTCAGCCCAATTTTTTTAAAATGGCCCAATGGGAGACAGTAAGACCTCAGTGATGTATGAGGAAACAGGTAACCCCATAGTCTTCAGCCAATGAGGAGCTGGAGGAGGGACTGGCTAAATGGGCTAGGATCACTGGCCCAGTTGTGCCTGTGCCACGGGAGAGATACTGCTCTCCAGACTCTATTGAAAGTCCTGTTTTCGCCATACTTCTGTCTCTGAGCATGTAATTTGAACACGGACAGGTGAGCATTTCTCAAACCTTGTATATGTGAAACAGTGCATTTTCCTGACCCAAACAAGCTCATTGCTTTCAGCCAACCTGTTACCCTATAGATGAGGCTTATTACCACGGCGGACAATTTCAGTTTGAAATGGAAGTTCCTGATGCGTACAGCACGGTGCTTCCCGAGGTGAGATGCTTGACCAGGGCCTGGCACCCCAACATCACCCAGACGGCGACAGACGTGGGAGTTGACTGAGCACCGTGGATCCACAGCAGGCACTGGCCAGGCTCCCACGAGGACGGGAAGGGTGCTGTTTGGGGATTAAGCTCTGTGGGTACTGATCTGAACTTCGATGACCGCCTGAATATCAAGGCTGCAGAGCATCGCCCAGGGACAAGGAGGACTTCCCGAATCCAGGAGAGACCACACTAAGCGGTAGGCAGGGGATAGACGGGGATCCTGCCCCTGGGACTCTGCCCCAGTCCTCGCTCCCTCACACTCAGGCTCTGCCGGTCCAGAGACCTGTCCTGTGGAGGAACTTCTTCACGACTGCCCATGGCAGACGGAGCATTCCGCATAAATATAGCAAGAACATGTGTCTGCCTGGTTAGCATGGCCCAGTGGTTGAGCATCAACCAATAAACCAGGAGGTCATGGTTCGATTTCTGGTCAAGGCACATGCCCTGATTTCAGGCTCAATCCCCAGGAGGGGGCGTGCAGGAGGCAACCCATCAATGATTCTCTCTTATTGATATTTCTCCCTCTCCCTCCCTCTCCTTCTCTCTGAAATCAACAGAAACATATTTTTTTTTTTAAAAGAAAAGAAAATGTGTTTGGGCTCTAAAGAGTTGTCTGCTTACCTTAGCATGTTTATTTGTGTGAACCTGTACTGGGAAGGTGGAGGAGATGCCCAGAAGTTGTAATGAACTCAGAAGGAGCCTGCTCCCTTCCTTCTCCCAAAGCCCTTCCCTGCACAACAAAGCCCATGACCTTCGGGGACCTAGCACGTGGTCCTCAGAGAACCACTGCAAGCTGTGATTGGATGCAGCCAGAGAGGGGGCCCTGCCTCAGATTGCAGTCTTTCACTATAGATCTCTTACTGAAATGCATATTTACTGTGAGCATATTTTGGAACAGATTTGTAATTTGTAAAACTTAATGCTTTATTTTATTTTTTTCCTGTTAAGAAACACACAACCCATTAGGCTCTTTCCATTCGAGCCCATATTGTATTTCCCCCCTTATTATTGTCCCGCCTATAGTTGGGCCCCTGTAGCTACCTCTCCTTTCCCTATCGTGCCTCAGCAGGGAGCTGCCTGTCACCATGGTAGTGGCCTCTCCAGATAATGTCTTCCTCTGGCGATAGTGTCTGCCTCTGGGGATAGGGCCTGGCCCAGTAGCTGCCTCTGGGGATGGCAACTGCCTGTTGTTGCAATATTGCTGGGCTGGATAGCTGCCTGCACAGTGTGCCTGCCTTACTATGATTTAAAAAAATTGTTTAAAAATTAACCACAAATATTTGTCAGAGGATTATGTTTGTAAATCCGCAAGTAATCCTGATACAGAATATAAATTAAAAGCGAACTCTTGACATTTCCATTTTCAGCAGCTTAGCAAGAATGGATATTCTGAAATACACTCCTAGATCAAAACACGCAAATGTTAAATAAATGAGAGTAAACATACTGAGTGTAGAAGAAAGTCCTTAATCCTAAATAATAAAAGGCTAATATGCAAATTGACCCAATGGTGGAACAACTGGCCTCTATGATGTGTACTGACCACCAAGGGGCAGATGCTCAATGCAGGAGCTGCCCCTGGTGGTCAGTGCACTCCTATAGGGGAGTGCCGCTCAGCCAGAACCCAGATTATGGCTGATAAGTGGAGAGGTGGTGGCAGGAGCATTTCCTGCCTTTGGGGCAGAGCTAAGGATGTACGACTGAGAGCTTAGGCCCACTTCCTCCCCACCCCCCTGGCTGGAGGGGGTGGGGGGGAGTTGGACATCCCCCGTGGGCTCCCAGACTGCAAGAGGGTACAGGTCAAGCTAAAGGACTCCGCCCTGCCCCCCCACCCCCCAGTGCATGAATTTGGTGCACTGGGCCTCTAGTGAATGAATAAGCAGATAAATAACAACAAGAACAAACATGGTCAACATTCAGTCGCTTTCCCTCCTGAAAGCATGCCTTTCTCTTCCTTCCCTTTGCCCCCACTCCCAGCCTCAGGCAGGTTACCACTAACTTCCTCACTCCCCAAGCTCTAAGGGCCCTTTCTTTACCCCTAGAACTTGTTTCCTAAGCCCATTTCTTCTAGGAATTACTTCTTCTACCTCTATGATTTACCCAATAAATGTTCTCTGACAGTTTGAGGTCTTGCTCTGGATTCTTTCCTAACCCAAGTGCCAAGGTTGCTGGACCCACGTTTGGTCTGACCCCCTGGTCTAACACCTGGTGTCATTCTTTCTGCTTATAAGATATTTGGTGCCATGACTCAGATTGTTTTATCACTGGTTATAAGCCCTACTTGCACTCAAGGAATACCACCTCTAGACACCATCATCACTACCTCCTTCTGTGCCCAGGCCTAATTATCCCGCTGACAGAGAGCAAGGATCTTTTGTCTCTGAAGGAAAACATCACCTTTTTCAGCAGGAAGCAGTTACAGAAGAGACCCTGTGCCCTTTTTCTCTGAAAGATATCAGAGCCAAGATCCTTGAGGGAGGGATGTTGTAGGCAGCTGGGCAGACATGAGCAGAGCAAGGACAAAGGGCCAGGTACAGAAGGTCATGGGGGTGGAAAACGCCAGGTGCCTAGCCATGGACAATCAATTGTAGTGTGGAGCTCATCCCCAGAGTGACTCTTCTCCCCTGGCATGTCACTGATCATGAGGTTTGGACCCCTCTGGTCATTTCTCCCTAGAGAGAACATTTAGGCCTAAGTTGTATTTCAACCTCAGGCCCAGGTAATCAACCAGATCAGCTATGGCTGAGGTCAGGACCAGCTGCAATAAATAATGATCCCCTGCTGGTCAATCAATCAGTGGAGACCACAACCCCGAAAGAACACACCTGGGAAACTGAGGAATATTCTATTAAGATCCTCTCCTAGGACTTCTCCTAAAATCTTCACCCTTAAAACCTTTAGGATAAGAACCCAGTGCTGTGCCTTTCCCTTTCCTTCGCCCGCCCCTCCCTCCCCCTTCCCAGACCCAGGCAGGTTACCACTAGCTTCCTCACTCCCAAGCTCCAAGAGCCCTTCCTTTACTACTAGAACTTGTTTTTAAGCCCAATTTTTTCCTAGGAGTTAATTTTCCTACCTCTGTAATTTACCCAATAAATATTCTCTTACATACACACAAAAAAAAAATCATCAATGTTCAGAAACAAAACAGAACTGAAAACATTGTGCATTGACCTGAGCTAGCTTTCTCATTCAGAGACCTAGAACTTCGCTGGTTAAAAGCTCGAAAGGAATAAATTTTAAACTGACAAAGTGAGTGAGTTGAATGTGAGATTTCCTCCTCCTCTGACCCACATAAACCAGATCTTTAGTTAAAAGGAAGAGTCCATGGCCTGGCCTAAGTGTGATTCTGTTGGTCTGACCACCTTTCCACAGCCAGAAGAGTGGCAGCTCCTGGGTTCAATTCCCTGCCAGGGCACATACCCATGTGGGTTTGCTCCTTCCTGTTTAGCTCCTTATCACATTTTCTCTTTCCCTTCCTCTCTCTAAAATTAAATATATATATATATATATATATATATATATATATATATAGTTTAAATAAAATTAAAAAGTTGAATTTAGAAGAATCTGTATGCTGATCAAGTGAACCAGCAAGAGAGAAAACCAGTCTCTCTCTGCTGATAATGATTTTAAACAAATCATAAATAATAGTCTTCGGAAAAAAAGACATCGGTAATACTTTCAACAATAAAGATAAATTTTTAAAAAGTCTTATGTAGTGTTTTGCACCACAATGTCACTCTTATGTAGTCCCAGGATTTGCTTTTCAGTATAGTTCCAGGCTAAGAACACCAGTGTCAGAAAGTAAGTTGAAATGTTTTCAGGTTGGTAGGTACCGGAGCCCTTGGCAGAAAGGAAGGCAAACATCTCAATTCAGGCAATTCGGATTCCCAAATTTAAAGATCAACCAAATTGGAGCTCATGAAAAAATATAGCAAATCTTAGGATGTGTGAGGAAACAATCCAACATGAGCAAGAGTCACACTGTGTACACTAAGATACATGCAAAGATGACAGATATGGAAATTACAAGAATGTATGCAAAACATGTATGCTAAAAGGATTTCAAATTAAATTACATTAACATAGACGCTCATAGCTAAAGTTAGATAAACCAAAGTTAAAGTAGAAGAACAAAGCATGGCGACTTGGTATAAATCTGAGGTACATGAAACCACATGTTACTGGAGTAAGTGTAGAGTCCATAAACAGACCCATACATTTATATGGAACCCTGATAATATAACATAGTTGAATTGCATATTTATGGATAATTTAAAATGGTCCTCAGTTAATCATCTATATGGAAAACAATTAGCTCTCTATCTTACACCATGAACAAATCTAATTTTCATGTGGATTAAAAATAAATATAAAAAAACTTTAAAAATTAAAAAAGAAAATGAAGGGCCATCCTATGTCCTTAGGAATTTAAAAGAACAATCTAACAAAAGGGACAACCCATAAAGAAAAGATTAGTAAACATCCTATATAATAAAGAGGTAATATGCAAACTGTCCATCATGTCCTCACAAGATTGCTGCCTATGACCAGGCCAGCAGGGATGTTAGTAAGGGGAGACCAAATGACTGAACAGCAGGCTGCATAGGGCAACCAGGCTGGTGGTGGTGGGAGGTGGGGGGGGTGTGAGGAGAGACTAGGCCAGTAGTGGCAGCAGTTGGGGGCGGCCATGCACAAATTTCATGCACTGGGCCTCCAGTAATATAATACAACAAAATAAATACTGTATTCATCAAAACTCATCATCAAAAGTATGAAAAAATACATGAAATGAGAAATACCCAATTTGGTGTTTATCCCTGGGTGAGGGAAGGTTGTTGATCATAAATGCCCAAGGATTTGCCATACTGTGTTAGTTATGTTTTATTTCTTAAATTAAGTAGGGCACATAGTGGTCCTCTTTATACCTATTTTATTACATATTTATTTTTACATATTAAATATTGAATTATAAATAAACATGTATATCTCAAAAGTAAACAGGCCCTCGACCTAAGAATGCACTCTGACTGGGAATCCACTTGTGACCCCTCTGTGCAACAAATGACGGTTTAACCACTGAACCATAGCCATCAAGTACTAACTACCCTTTTAGTAACAAGTAAGTTTATTCTCAATCTGCTCCTTTATGGCTCTCACTCCCCCTCTGGTGGTAAGTCCCTGAAACTGCATATTATTTCACTTTTCCTCTTTGTTGTGGTGAGGAGCCAAACTACTGCAGACTTTCAGCTCCACTCTGTGCTCTTTGTAAACGTTGCACTCAGAGGGACCTGCTGTTCTCAAAGTAAAATGGTACACGTATCACACATAACAAATCCTTTAATAGGTCCCTTCCTCCTGGGAGCCTGAATAATCAAAGTGGCTTTGCCCAGTTAGCGTACTAAGTGAGAATGTGGGATGGGGGAAATTGCAATACAGTCTAAGTTTATTTTGGACAATTATAATTTAATAGGAGAGTAATTTGGAGAAATATTTGAAATAACATGTAGAACATTGTGCACTTACATGCTATTAGCATTAAAATGATTCTGACATTAATCAATTACTTTGCTGAAGTTCTTAACCTAATTTTTTTCCTGACTTTTAAGCTTGTTCTTCTGTCTCATTTTTCCTCTGTGATAATAGACAACAGATGCCCATCTCTATTTGCATATTGTTCTTTCACATACTAATATTGTTTACTAAATTTTTCTATTCCTGACATCTTTGAGAGTTCTTATTAAGTATATTAATCATAGAATGTATTTCTAGTGCTTTTATCTCATTCACTCATTGCACTTAACTCTTAGTTATGTTAACATTTTAATCAAGTAAAGGCTAGATACTCAGCCATTTATTACACTAAGATATTCTTAATATCTCTTTCTTTTCTAAACAAAGCATCACAATATAGTACTGTACTCCTTGCATTTTAAAACTTAAACTCTGTCTGGCCAATGGGCCAGTAGCTGAGGATTGACCTATGAACCAGAAAGTCATGGTTTGATTCCTGGTCAGGGCACATGCCTGGGTTGTAGGTTCAATCCCAATAGGGGGCATGCAGGAGGCAGCCGATCAATGATTCTCTTTCATCATTGATGTTTCTCTCTTTCCCTCTCCTTTCCTCTCTGAAATCAATAAGAATATATTTAAAAATAACAAAAAACCCTTCAACCCTATTATCCTAAATACAATTTGGGGTGTAAATATTATACATGTAAGGACAGTTAATCCTAGAAGAAATTGATCTGTCCCAGATGTCTGGTTTGCTGCTTACTGGTAATCTTCCTGTCAGCCTAAGTAAGCCTTTTATCAGTTCAGAATCCATTCACAGTTTTTTCATTCCAAAGCCCTTGAGAAGAAAATATTGGGCTGATAATAAAACAAACAACAACAACAACAAAAAGGCCAAGAAAACATTGTGGTAGCTTTTCTCCCTTTGTGAAAACAGGTGACATTATATACATCTTAAGCAGATACATACTGAGAATTTTGAATTTGAAATGCGATGTGAAAAGTCATTTGCAAAAAAAAAAATCAGGTCTGAGTAAATGGGGAAATTGAGAGGGAAGTACTCAATGTGTTACTAGGAGTCAGAGCATCGTGCAAATAAGATTGAATGTCAGGGAAAAGGGTTGTGGAACAGGGTGACTTCCAATATCTACATTATATAATATTTAAACAGTTGATCTATAAATATTCAGGGTACTTTTGGCATATTTTACTTTTTAATCATTGTAAGAAAGGAATAAAAATAATATTCCGCCAAGACCGGTTTGGCTTAGTGGATAGAGTGTTGGTCTGCGGACTGAAAGGTCCCGGGTTTGATTCCGGTCAGGGGCATGTACCTTGCTTGCGGGCATATCTCCAGTGTGGGATGTGCAGGAGGCGGCTGGTCAATGTCTCTCTCTCATCGATGTTTCTGACTTTCTATCCCTCTCCCTTCCTCTCTGTGAAAAATCAATAAAATATATTTAAAAAAATAATAATATTCCAAGGTCTAGATGTCTTTCCTATTATGTTGGCAAAGTTCTATGGGGACTCTTAGAAGATGTGACCTCAGCTTGACCCATTAGCTGGACTCATGCAATCTATCAGAGGCTCCTCCCTCTCCCCTTGGAATGCACTTTCTGCTGGCCTTCCCTGTGCTAGGAGTTCCCTCAAGGACACACAGCCTAGAGAGAGCAAGGTATTGCTGAGAACATCTGGATGGTATGTGCAACTGAACTTAGTTAAGGCCTCTATAACTTGTTGGGTAGATACAGAGATCTAGTCTTATTGCATCCCAAGACAAGCCTTGTAAGTATACTTGCTTTTAACCTCTATGTAGGGTGTGGTGGCTTGAATGTTAGATGATGTGGACAGTGGTTATGAAGATGCTCCACCTATGCCAGCTGATCCAATGCACTTGTTTGAGAAACTATGCCTGTCACACTGCAGCAAAGAAGGGAAACGAACCTCTGAATAGTCTCTCTAATTTTGGCTTATCTTACTTCTCATCCTCAGGTCTCAATTTAAATACTTCTCTCTCTCTCAGAAGACTGGTAAGTTTTTCCTCCCTTCCAGTCTAAATCAGGTCTATAGACTGTTCCCAATCCCAGTTTTCATAGTAATGCTTGAATATGGATACTCATTTGACTCTCACAGATTATAAGCTTCCTGAAGGAAGAGCCTACATCTGTTTCATTTCCCACCATATTCCTCACCCAGCACTATGCCTGGCACACAGTAATGCTCAATAATATGTTGCATGAATGAAGAGTAGCTGTGTCTATGAGACTGTTGAATACTCCATGAGTGTAGTTCCATATTTCACCACCCTGAGTGCCTCTTTTGAAATGCTCATCTGAATCCATTTTGCAATTATATCATTATGCTTTCTAAGAGAGAAACATATTGCCTGTCTCTAGCAGTGATGTATGCTTTGTAGTAGGTGTACATCAAAGGCTTCCCTAAGAATCTAAAATATGACATGGGGACAGAGGCATTGTGCTGAGATAATACCTACAATAGATATTTGCTGACAGGCTCATGTTTTTAAGCAGTCCCTTTCATCTTATTGTTACCCTGCTCAAGAATGTACAATGCCTTTCTCTTGAGCAATTATATTGTCACTAGAGGCCTGGATTTATGCACCAGTGGAATTTCTCGGCTTGGCCTGCAGAGATTGGGTTGAAACTGGCTCTCTAACATTCCCCCGAGGGGTCCCAGATTGTGAGAGGGTGGTTCTTGGGTGATGCACCCCAGAATCGGGCTCCCTCCTCTCTGGTTCTGGGTGTATCACCCAAGAACTGTTGCTGCCAAGTGACTGCAGCTCTGCAGCTCCTGCATTGAGCATCTGCCTCCTGGTGGTCAGTGCACATCATAGCTACTGGCCAGTTGGCTGGTGAGCTGGTTGCTTAGGCTTTTATATCCTATATAATAAAGAGGTAATATGCAAATTGCCTCTCACACCATCACAGGATGGCTGCCTATGACCAGGCTGACTGGGGGGTTAGTGAGGGATGACCAAATGACTGAACAGCAGACCAGCAGGGAAGCTATGAGGGGCAAACAGGCTATGGGGGAGGGGAACCAGTGGGATTGGGCCTAAAGCAGCAGTTAGATATCCCCCAAGGGGTCCTGGATTGGAGAGGGTGCAGGCTGGGCTGAAGGGACCCCCACCTCCTGTGCATGCATTTTGCACACCAGGCCTCAAATGTATAGATAAGATTGCAAAGTGGTTGACGGTGTAAACTTTCCAGCTAATGCATTTCTTTTTTTAGTGAGTGAGGGTTTGAGGCACTGAGAGGTCCAGGGCTTATCTAAAGCTGGAGCTCAGTGGTGAAGCATTTCATCTTTGCTTGCTCTCTAAATTGTTCATACTCTGATACTGCTTTTCTGCCTAATCTTAGTTTTTAACATGCCCCTGTGAACTGGCCAGCCTGATTTCTCAAGTGTAATATTGACTCTCACATGCATGTTACTGATCTTGGTTAGGTTTTTGTTTTATCTGTGGCAACTTCCTGTCTGGGCTTTCTTTATAGCCTTTCCTTGTGGATCTGAAAGTGGAGGTCCTTTCCTTGCTGGAAAGCATAGACATTGTTTAGCCCAGAGTACTTAACCATATACATTTGTTCTGCGTGAGGTCATATTACAAGTTTTCTTTTTTTACTTTCTATTATTCCCTTTTAAACACTTTTTACTCTAGCCAAGCTAAAACGATACTCTATTTGTTATGCATGCCCTGAGTCATATTATTCTAAAAGATGTATTTTCTCCTTAAAAATATATTTTTTAATTGATCTCAGAGAGGAAGGGAGAAGTGAGAGATAGAAACATCAATGATAAGAGAGAATCATTGATCAGCTGCTTGTTGCATACCCCCCCCCCCCCCCGAGCATCGAGCTCACAACCTGAGCATGTGACCTGACCAGGAATTGAACTGTGACCTCCTGGTTCACAGATTGATCCTCAACCATTGAGCTGCATTGGCCAGGCTATTTATTCCCTTTCTCATTGATTCCCTAAGTCAGAAATTCCTGGCCAGCCCCACTCTATCTACTCTTCAATGTCTTTTTCATACCCAAATCCTACTCCTTCAAAATGGTCAGTTCATTTAGGAATTTTGGAGAGTTCATCCTTTAACATATTGGCTTTTTGGTAAACTGGTCTCTTTTCTATTATTCTCCACCAAGCCTGAATTTATCATTTGTATATCCAAATATAGTTTCTCTAATCTGAATTCTTATTGCATTGTCTCTGTTGTCTTATGTTCCCTATGAGGATGTAAATTCATTTAAGGATCAGTATTTAATTCATATTTCTGTCTCTTCTCATTGAGTGTCCTCCAGTACCTTGTACATAGCTGATACTCAACAAATAGTTATTAAACAGAGCTCTTGAATGAGTAATGGGTGCTCAAATATTTTGTCAAATATTTCTTGGGCATATGCTTGAAGAGTACACCATTTGATTGTTCTGAGCTCATGTACTTGTTTAGTGACATAGAAAAGAATTCGGTGAGGCAAAACTGTTTGACATTTATCTTGTCTTTTATGACACCGTATGTCTTATTAGGGTTGGATCTTAGGAGTTCTGTTCCTCTAGGACTGAGAAATAACCTCATCAACAGTGTTTCTCTTCTGTGCTGGGACTCTTACACCTCTACCCGTCTATGTTCTGCCTAAACCAGGGGTGGGGAACATTCAGCCTTTGAACTCATTTGATCTGGCCTTGCCAAGATCAAATGAGTTAATTAAATGTTTGACCAACATAACAGGCTAATTTTTAAAAATATACTTTTTATTGATTTCAGAGAGGAAGAGAGAGAAAGAGAGAGATAGAAACATCAATGATGAAAGAAAATCATTGATTGGCTGCCTCCTACATACCCTACATTGGGGATCGAGCATAGATAACCTGGGCATGTGCCCTTATAGGGAATCAAACCGTGATCTTCTGGTTCATTGATTGATGCTCAAACTGCTGAGCCACATAGACCGGGTTAGCAGGCTAATTTTTAAGTTGGCATTTTGTATGGCCTGCAAATGATGTTATAAATATTCAAATGGCCCTTGGCAGGAAAAAGGTTTCCGCTCCTAGCCTATGCTCACTACAAAGATTTCATTTCTGGCCCTGGCTGGTGTGGCTCAATTTGTTGGTCACTTTCCCCTGCACTAAAAGGTTGCCAGTTTAATTCAGGGCACCATTTCTCTCTCTTCCTCTCTCTTCCTTCCTCTCTCTCATATACATATATATTTCATTTCTATGCTGTCAGTAGTTTTCTTTTTTATAGTCCTTGATGGCTACCAAAGCATTTTTTTTTTCCCCTGAGGAATTTCACAGACAGGGAAGAGAGCAGTGACATTGGGCGAGTTACTAAATCTCTCTAGTTCTGTAAAAGAAAGTCATTGTTGCTCACAGCAACCACAATGAGTTTCATCTACATTTATTAAATGTGACAATGTCTTGGAATTTCTGTGTGAGGTATAGCTGTTATTTGTTTTGCTATTAGGATGGAGTCAAAAGCTTAGGATATTTGTATGATTCTCAGGCTGACCAACAGTAGGTTTGGTATTGTAAAAGTGGGTAAAATCTGTGTGCCAACAATTTGCAATAGAATTGCACTTTTATTTTTGTATCTTATTACTATTGGAACAAATCTCTTGTATGTTACCATCAAGTAACTCATTTTATGAAATAAAATATTTAAATGACTTACCAAATTTATTACACATAAGTGCTTTTTCCTCTAAGGAACTGCTAGCTGTGTAATGAGAATTGTGTTTACAGTAGTTCTCAATCTTCACTGGATATTAGAATCACCTGGAGAGTTTTTTTAAAAATATCTCAATACCCAGACTGTTCCTTGAGCAAGTTAAATGGCACCAATTAATAGACTCTCTATTAATTCCAGTGATCAGCCAAATATTGAGCATCATTGCTCTAAAAATGTACTCTGGTCAGAACATTTTTGGGTGTTTTTTTTTTTTTTCCCCAGCAAAGGTTCTCTTTTGGTGGTGACTGCTTGCTTTAAAATTCTTTATTTATTTGCTTCATACCCCAGATTTTTCAAACAGCTTTATTAAAAAATAATTGCTATGCAAAACACTGCACTTATATAACCTGTAATATTTGAAGAGTTTTGACGTATCACTTACCTAGGAACCAGAACAACAATCAAAGTAAGAAACAATCCTATTCTCCATAAATTTCCCTGAGTCCCTTTTGTTTTTTGGTAGTAAGAACATTTAACATGAGATTTACCCTTCTGGCATTTTTTTTTTTTTTACTGGATACAGTGCACGTTAATGATGGTGCATAACAAGGTAAGGTTCTCTAAGCTCCTTCCCTTCTTCAGGGGACCTAGTGTAGAAACTGTAGAGGTCTGGAGATTCTGTGTGTTGATTTGGGGCAAGGGCTCTCCAGAATCTGAGGAGAGTCCTTTTTCATCTTCTTGCTGGAGCTGGTGGTCCAGGGGACTCTTACTCCTTGGAGGCTGTGTAGACCATAAGGTCCATCACCCTGTTGCTGTAGCCAAATTCATTGTCATACCAGAAAATGAGCTTAACAAAGTGGCCATTGAGGGTGATGCCAGCCCCAGCATTGAAGGTGCATGACTGGGTGTCACTGTTAAAGTCACAAGAGACAACATGGTCCTTAGTAGAGCCCAGGGTGCCCTTGAGGGGGCCCTCTGATGCCTGCTTCTCTACCTTCTTGATGTCATCACATTTGGCAGCTTTCTCCAGGAGGCTGGTCAGATCTACAACCCACACGATGGGAGTGGGGACACAGAAGGCCATGCCAGTGAGTTTTCCATTGAGCCCAGGGATAACTTTGCCCACAATCTTGGCAGTGCCAGTCGAAACAAGTAGGATGTTCTTGGAAGCCCCTCGCCATCACATGACAGCTTCCTGGAAGGGCCATCCACAGTTTTCTGGGTGATCATGATGGCATGGACTGTGGTCATGAGTCCCTCCATGATGCCAAAGTTGTCATGCATGACCTTGGCCAGGGGCCAAAGCAGTTGGTGGTGCAGGAGGCATGGCTGTCAATCTTGAAGGAATTGTCATACTTGTCATGGTTCACACCCATCACAAACATATGGACATTTACAGAAGGGGCAGAGATGATGACCATCTTGTTCCACCCATTAAGTGATCCACAGTCTTATTCAGAGTAGTGAGGATGCCACTTGATGTTGGTGGGAACCTCACTCCTGAATGATGGATATGGATTCTCCATTGATGACAAGCTTCCTGTTCTCAGCCTTGACTGTGCCTTTGAACTTCCTATGAGTAGAATCATACTGGAACATGTAGACCATGTAGTTGAGGTCAATGAAGAGGTCATTGATGGTGGTATTACCTGCTTTGCCAGAGTTAAAAGCAGCTCTGGTGACCAGTACCCAATACTGCCAAATCCATTCACTCCAACCTTCACTATTGTGTCTCAGGCTTGCAGCTGGCTCTTTGCAGGAAGATGTGACTGCCTGTTTAACAGGAGAAACAGAGAGCAATAAAAATTTTTAAGTGCACAATACAGTATTGTTAACTATAGGCACTATGTTGTACATCAGAGCTCTAAAACTTAAGCATTTGTGTAACTGAAACATTATACCCATTGAAAACAGCTCCCCATTTTCCTCTTTCTCCAGTTCCTGATAATCACCATTCCATTCTCTGATTAATGATCTTTGATTAGTTTATAGGTCATATAAGTGAAATTATTCAATGTTTGTCCTTTCCCAGCCTCATTTTAAAATCATTTCTATTTTCAATTATAGGTGACATACATTATTACATTAATTTTTAGATATTACAGTGATTAGAGATTACATAACTTACTAAGTGATGATCCTGATAAATCTGACACTGAGAATACTAGAAAATTCATGCACTGGAAGGGGGGCGGGGAATCACTCAACCTGGCCTGCCCCTTCTGTAGTCCAGGAGATCTCAGGGGCAGGAGGTGACCTGGCGATCAGGAGAAAGCAATGCCCCATCACACCTCTGCTGCTGCCACTGCTGGCAGTGCAAGCCTCAGCTGGTCCTGGTTATCTGAGCCTGAGGTGGCCCTAGGCAGCTGAGCAGCTGCCATCTGAGGCTTGCCTGTGCACACAGGCTGGCCCTGGGTGGCTGCAGGGCTGAGGGGACTGGAGAACTCTGGAGGCAGGTGTGCAGAGTGGCTGGGCCTGCCAGCCACCCCTGCAGGGCTGAGGGGACTGGCTGCCACCATCTTGTGGCTGTGGGCACTGACATCTTTGAGGGCATGGCAATCAATTAGCATTTTTCCTCCTTATTGGCTGTGAGTGCTGCCATCTTTGTGATGGTATGAAGGCCAATTAGCATATTCCCTCTTTATTAGATAGGATTATTATCTATATTCCCTATGGAATATAGATATTATTCATATATATATACACATGTCTGTGTATATATATATATGAATATAGATATTATTCATATATATATACACATGTCTGTGTATATATATATATGAATATTATTCATCCATATGCAATAACATGGATGAAACTTGTATATATATGAATAGATATATGAATCCCACTTGGCTGTGGTGTATGATGCTTTTAACATGCTGTTTGGTTTAGTCTGCTAGTACTTTGTTGAGGATTTTTGCATGTTTATTCATCATGGGTATTGGCCTGGAATTTTCTTGTGGTATATTTGTCTGACTTTGGTATCAGGGAGCTTGGCAGTGTTCCCTCTTCTTCCATTTTTTGGAAGAGTTTGAGCAGTATTGGTTTATTTCTTCTTTAAATGTTTGGTAAAATTTATCAGTGAAACAATCTGGTCCTTGGCTTATCTCTGATGGAAGGTTTTTTGACTACTGATCCAATCTCATTACTCATTACTGATTTGTTCACATTTTCTGTTTCTTCATGTTTTGGTCTTGGTAGGTTTTATATTTCTAGTAATTTGTGCATTCATTCTAGGTTATCAAATTTGTTGGAATATAATTGTTGGTAGTGTTCTTTTATCATCCTTTTTATTTCATGAAATCAGTTGTAATGTCTCCTAGGCTTTATGCCAGGTGTTCTCCAATACAATTATAAAAGGAGATCTTATCTGATTGGTATTATAATGTGTGAATATATTCTTTAAGGTGGTAGGTAACATGACCCAGTGGAACTCTGGGAGTCAGATCTTCTCAGATCCATCAGTGCTCGCTCACTACCAACCAGGGCAAACTGCAGCAAACCCCCAAAACTTTCACATGAGGAAACTCATTTGAAAATTTAATTATTTCCAAAAGCTCATGTTCAAATACTTGAGCCATTAACTTCTAAACCCAAGTGGGGAATAAATTATAGGGCAGGATAATCAATAGTTAAGAGCCTAAGGCTTAGTGTCCATCTACCTGGATTTGAAATCTGGTTCAACCACTTACTGGCCTCTGATTATCAATTAACTACTGTTAGAAATGGGTTTTCCAGAAGCAGACATTGAGAAGTTAGGTGAGAAGGATATTTAGGGATCAACATATGTGACAGGAAGGGGAAGCAAGCAAGATTGGGAGAGGGAGACATAAAATTCATGCAGGCTCCTCTCCCCCTGGGAAATTCTGGAGCATATACCTGGTCAGAGCTTTCCCCTGGTGGGATCAGGCCTTTACACCCTTCCATGATTACTTGATATGGGCTCCCCTGGAAGGAGGTATCTTCGGGTAGGTTGGTTCTTTGCAGCTAAAGAAAACTCTGAAGTTGCTGACAGCTTGAAGAACAAAGCCTTTCTTAAAGAGGGATCTTAGTGCTACATTTTTACCAGAGCTACCAGACATTTGCATGCCTCACTTGCTACGTGGAAATAATAGAATTTACAGGATATTGTAAATAGATTATTATACATAAAGTACTCAGAACAGGGGTGAGGGGAAAAAAGTATTCTCTTGATATTTATGACTGATGATGATGATGATAATGGTCACAGTGCTATAGAATTTTTGAGCTCTAATGAGAGTTGTAGTTCATCTAATTAAGTCTTTTTTAAGATTTCAGCACATATTAGAATCTCTTGGAGAACTTGTTAAAATACAGATTGCTATACTGTGCCCCAGAGTCTCTGATTCAGTAGGTCTTGGATGGAGCTTGAGAATTTGTATTTCTAATAAGTTCCCAAATGATGCTGATGTGGCTGGCTTTGGTGACACACTTTGAAAAGCACTGAACTAAACATTTTCTGTTTCAATTGAGGGCCACACAAGTAATGATTGGCCAATGTCCTGTAGTTAGATTGTAACAGAAGGATAATTCTATCTAGAATCCATATCCCAGTCTGCCGCCCTTTCCGCTGTCCTAGCATCTACAGTTATCATTGCAGCATCGAAATGACTTCCTCTTCTGAGCTGCTACCATCCACCGAAGATACAAATGTTCTGTTTGTACCAAGACTTTTCAAATGTGACTAATAACACGTGTAACACCTGAATCAGTTCATTTGTTTCATAAATTCCTTCAGGTAATTAATTCTATAGAACAATTCCTGGTGGTATATTTCCCCTTTCCAGCGCTCCTGGGGATATCTGAAATGGAAGACAGGCATTTTCTTTCTTTTTTCTTTTTTTTTTTTTTGCTATCAAGTTTAATTAAGAAGTTTAATTAAGAGAAAATGCTATGTAGCATACATCAAACTTTAATGTAGTTTGCAAATGGAAGTCGTGAGAGTTCCAGGATCACCAGAGACTGGTGCTCATTCACATCACCTGCAGATATTGGAGTGCTGTTCCTTTCCCAGCACGGAGGCATCGGTATCAGCCTGCTTCTGTATTTATCCTCCCAACTTCCTCAGTTCTCCCCAGCAGATGTGACTTCCATCCCAGCTCATGGCCCCACACACCTGGCCCACATACACTCCAAATCCTCTTCCCAGAGGTTAGCTGCACTCTTTTTCTCTCCTAGGCTCATCTTTGCAAGCAACAGGGACTAAGTCTTGGGTATAAATAACTGCATTTCCTACATTGTTATCTCCTCTGTCTGCTGACCAATAGCAAACCTCTTACTTGTTTAGGCTGCAGTCTGACTGTCTGCTGGGATGCCGTGTGGGCCTTGCAATCCTGCACCCCCTTGTCATACTGCATCCAGGAGCTGGGCTGATTCTGCCAGTAGGAGGGGAATGGGATCATTTTCTGACAATGTCATTCTATTTTTGCTTTTACATCTCGAGTGTCAAAGACCTCTTTTCATTTCTTCCTAGAGGGTCACTTTCACTTTACTTACTTATTTGTTTGTTTTATTAAAAAATATTTTTATTGATTTCAGAGAGGAAGGGAGAGGAGAGAGAGAGAGATATCAGTGATGAGAGAGAATCACTATTCAGCTGCCTCCTGCACACTCCACCCTGGGGATTGAGCGAGAAACCCAGGCAGGCATGTGCCCTGACTGGAAATTGAACTGGTGACCTCTCAGTGCATGGGACAATACTCAACCACTTATAGTCAGCGCTTTCACTTCTTTTAGACTTACTCTTTACTGACCTCTCTCCAAGGATCTCATGCAATAGCATAGTCCCCCCTGTAGCTTCATTATATAACATAACATGGGTCTTCCCAGTGAGCATGAAAGGAATCCTATCTAATAAAAGAGAAATATGCAAATTGACTATACATCCGCCATGCCCACCAGCCACGCCCACCAGCCAATCAGAGCAAGTATGCAAATTAACCAATCAAGATGAGCACAGGAGAGAGATCAGGATTGCCCCTGGCAATGGAAGAAGCCAAGCTTTCTGCAAAGCCTGGCCAGTTGAGGTTAAGGCAATAAAGTTTTAGGAGGTTAAGGCAACAAAGTTTCAATGACTGTGCCAGCAGAAGGCTTGGCTCTGCTCCAGGCTACAAAGTTTCAATTGTAGAAGATAAATAAACCCCAGATACCAGGGGCTCAGCTTGGGCTGCCAAGGGTTGTGGTCAGCCTGCAAACCACCACAGGCCCTTCATCTGGGCCACCCCACACTCCAAGGGAACACCCACCCTGACCCAGGTCACCCTTCAGGGCAAACCAGCTGGCCCCCACCCATGTACCAGTCCTCTATCCTATCTAATAAAAGAGTAATATGCAGATTGACCATCACTCCAACACATAAGATGACTGCCCCTATGTGGTCACAAGATCCTGCCCCCATGTGGACACAAGATGGCCACCACAAGATGGCCAGCAGGGGAGGGCAATTGGGGGTGATCAAGCCTGCAGGGGAGGGCAGTGAAGGGTGATCAGGCTGGCAGAGGAGGAAAGTTGGGGGTGACCGGGCATGCAAGGAAGGGTAGTTGGGGGTGACTGGGCCTGCAGGGGAGGGCAGTTAGGGGCAAACAGGCTGGCAGGGGAGCAGTTAGGCATCAATCAGGCTGGCAAGGGAGTGGTTAGGGAGTGATCCGACTGGCAGGCAGAAGTGGTTAGGGGCAATCAGGAAGGCAGGCAGGCAAGCAGTTGGGAGCCAGCAGTCCTGGATTGTAAGGGGGATGTCTGACTGCCTGTTTAGGCCCGATCGGCCCTAAATGGCCAGCAGACATTCCTTAAGGGGTTCCAGATTTGAGAAGGATCAGGCTGGGCTGAAGGATGCCCCTCCCATGCACAAATTTTGTGCACCGGGCCTCTAGTGAACATATATTTTACAATTCAGCTTCTTATTTGAAGTAGAGCAGCTAGTAATTGAGGAATCAGAAGTGAAAATATTAAAATGTGCTGGAGAGAAGAATATTAGGGTCACCACGGCTGTGACTTAAGCTTCAACAGTCTCCTCCTTTCTCCCCCTGCCTCACCATATATATATAAAGAAATGACAATAGGACTGACTGAATAATGTGCCAGGCCCAGTGCACAATGAAAAGGCAGAGCCCTTATTCAAAAGTTATCAAGGACTTTAGACAGTGGAAGCAGAGTATTAGACTAAGTGCGGCGCACTTCTGCACAGGGGTCTGTGCCACTGCCCTAGTCCCGGGTGACAGTCAGCCTGTGACCATGTGTGCCATTGGCTTCGGGCCAAAGACTTCAGGTTAACTTCCCTTTTCTGATTTGTGTGTGATATCCAGCCAGACCTTTCTGCTTCTCACTTCACTTGCCTTGACTTTGGAGAACAGAGTGCTACTTTAGTGACTGGTCTTAAATTGCAGCCTAAAAGGCCTTGAGGGCAGAATGTTCATCTGTAGCATCTTAATTATTCTGCAAGGGTAACAGCTGGAAGCCAATTCCCAGGAATTACCAGTGAAAAGATAGTATAGGTATATTAAGACAAACGTCTGCTCAGACTCCATCTACCTAAAGCATGTAAAGGGATTTTTAAGTTCACTTTCCCCTCCTTTTTATTGAAATTACCGGGGTGACACCGGTTAACAAAATTATACAGGTTTCAAGTGCATAATTCTACAGCACATCATCTGTATACTGTATTGTGTGTTCACCACTCCAAGTCAAGTTTCCATTCATCACCATTTATGCCTCCTTTATCCTACTCTAGCAACCCCCAACACCCTCTCCCCACCAGCAATCATCACACTGTTCTCTGTGTTCATGTTTTTTTTCTTTTTTGCTCAATCCTTCCAACCCCCTACCCATAATACGCCCTCCCCCCGCCCCCAAATCTCTGCTTGCTCTCTCTCACTGAGTCCGTCTCTATTTTGCTTGCTAGTTCATTTTGTTCATTGGATTCCACATATGAGGGAAATCACATGGTGCTTGTCTTTCTCTGACTGACTGCTTTCACTTAGCATAATGTTCTCCAGGTCCATCTATGCTGTCATAAAGTTAAGTTTACTTTTGAGGTGAGTTCACGGGAAGACATCACGATCAGGATGGAAGGACTGATCCTAAAAATGCAGCTGTGACCTAGATATAACTTTGAGCTGCTGTCCTAGGGCCCCGTACAGTGTGCCTCTTGAGTCAGCACAAACTGAACAGCATTCTTATCTCAAAACTTAAAGCAATTGGTGCAAAAGCTTTATGTCATTTCTCTTTTTTAAAAAATAAATTTGTTTTTATTGATTTCAGGGAGGAATGGAGAGGGAGTGAGAGATAGAAACATCAGTGATGAGAAAGAATAATTGAGTGGCTGCCTCCTGCACATCCCATATTAGGAATCGAGCCCACAATCTGGGCATGTACCCTGACCAGGAATAGAACCATGATCTCCTGGCATATATGTCAGTGCTCCACCACTGAGCGATTTGTCTGAGATTTATGTCAGTTCTTTAGTAAAGCACACTGGAAATTCCCAAAGACAAGGGGAAAGGGAGGAAACATCCAGGTGATATGATTGGCAGATGGTGAGCATCTGCTTGCTCTCAGAGTGTCCTGGAGAGAGGGTAGATGCTGGTGTTTCTGAGATAGGTTCCTAAAGGTGAGCAGAGAAAAGACAAATACAAAAACTGTGGATACAAGGCTGACTCAGTGGTTAAGTGCTGTAGTGCATTGCTCTAGGACTTTCAGGAGGTGTTGGTAGGAAACAATATCTCATTGTGTTTTATAAAATAGTAAAATTAATTTACCTGAGAGGGTATACCTTAACTCCATTATCCCACCCACCAGTCATGTTTGTTGTCACTTTTTTTTTTCCCTGAAGTAAAAAGCAGTCCATAGACGGTATGGATGTTCCTTATCCTCCTAATTTTAAGAATATATTTATATTGATTTCAGAGAAGAAGGGAGAGGGAGAGAGAGATAGAAACATCAATGATGAGAGAGAATCATTGATCACCTGCCTCTTGCATGACCCTCCTACCCCATCCCCCCTCCCTAGGGGCATCGAGCTGCAACCTGGGCATGTGCCCTGACTGGGAATCAAACCATGATTTCCTAGTGACTAGTCCAAAGGTCAATGCTCAACTACCGATCCACACTGGCCGGGCTACCCTGCTAATTTTAAAATAATTAAAAAAACTCTTTGATAGACATAATACCTTAATCACAAAAAAAAAACCTGTTTGATAGAAAGAAGACTATGTATAGAGCTGAGTCAAGTGTTTCACAAGCTACTTACTGAAATAGAACATTGAGTCTATTGTTTTTATAAATATACGAATAGGAAGGAAGAAATAAAAGGCATGACATAATAGTTGGTTTGCCCATATGAAATATTCTTCTTATTCTACTGAGTTATCCTACTTATCCAGAATGAAAAACATGGAAAAGATGACCCAAGACATTCATGGAGGAGATGGATGGGGAGGCTCAGAATGGAAGGTTCTCAACAATCGAAGGCAGCTCTCAAAAGCAAAGTTTCTTCAGAGCAAAAAATTCCTCTACTCCTTTTGTTTTTTACCTCTTACAGGGTTTCTTTCCTCAGCTGGTCTCCATTATTATTGGTTGAATGAATGAAAATAGACTTCGGAGTATTTGAATTGAATTACAATGTACTATGGCTCTCAATGCTTCAACAGATAACACATACTAGCCTAGCAGGCTCCCAGGTGAGGACGATGAGGGCCAAAGCACTCCATAAGCAGTTACTCTGGCCAACGTTGTCCATCTATTTGCAATTTCAGTTCATAGGTCAGGTTTTCATTTCTGCAGTTTAGAGACTGTCCCTACCATCTCAGCAAAGTTCACAGCCGTGGGTAACCTGTAAAAACAGAGCTGCGACAGCAGAGCGAGTATCCTGAAAGGAGGGGGACATAAAATGCTGGAGTTTTTCTTAAAAATGATATGTGGCATCATCATTGTGCAATGGGTGGTGCTATATCATAGCAGTTGTTTTATTCTAGCACTTCTATGGTTATTCTCTAGATTTAAATGTAGGTTGAAGTTTTGCTTTAAAGAGTGAAGTTGGGATCCAGCATTGTTTTATAGCAGTTGCTTTGTTGTGCTTGCACCACCGTGCTGTATAATTGTTTTGACCTTGAAATCACAACTCCTTCTGTAATTAATGCTTGCATCCACTGTATCTCCTGGTTCAGCTGCTTTGATTGCAGTGATTGCCAATTAATCAAGGTAGATATCCCATAGTTCCCTGAATCCCCTATACTTTAAAGGTTTTATTTCCTCATCAATCTTATCCTCTTTGTTCCAGTCTCAGGAGATAAGATGTCCTTTCTAATGTTTAAGGCCAGGCTGCTTTTTTGACACCATCTTCTCCATGAACTTCCTCTACAAAGAATTTTTTCTTTTGTCTGTATCCTCAACTTTATCCTGGCTAGTGGCTTTTTTCTATCAAGGCTACAAACCTGGCATTGGAGTTAGGTTTCATTACTTTAACCAAGGGCAGATTAGAGTTTGCTCTTCCACACAACCAATGCCTTTTCAGAGAACTCAGGGAAACCTTATTGAGGGGTTAATGCTTAAAGAGAATCTTGGGCAGTTGAAGCAAAAAAATTGACTACATAGTATATAGACTGAATGTACCTCAGCCTTGCAAACCAAAAGGTTTCACAACTATTTTCTCTTAAGTGGGTTTTAGGATTGTAACCACAGAAACTCAATTTCTTTATCTATTTTTAAAATATATTTTTATTGATTTCAGAGAGGAAGGGAGAGGAAAAGAGGAATAGAAACATCAATGATGAGAGAGAACCATTGTTCAGGTGCCTCCTGCAGGCCCCCTACTGAGGATGGAGCCCAAAATCCAAGAATATGCCCTGACAGGAATTGAACTGTGATCTGATTCATAGGTCAATGCTCTACCACTGAGCAACACCGGCTGGGTAAAAACTCAATTTCTTTAATACGACTCTTTCTCCTTTCTGTCTGTTCAGTCCCTTCCTTAATCATTAAGGCCTTAGGACATCAGATTTTGATCAGTATCAACCTGTCTGAACAATGCCATGGCTGATATCAGGATACTTATACAGTGATCAACTACTCTCTGCCCTTAAAGCCCTTGAGACAGAGGACCCAGTGACCTCTCCCTCGCAGGGGAGCAGTTCCCTCTCCCCTCCCGCCCCAGGCATGTGACCATTAGCTTCCCCGCTCCCAAGCTCCATGGGCCCTTCCTCTACCACTATAATTTGTTTCCTAAGCCCATTTATTCTAGGAATTACTTCCTCTATCTCTATGATTTGCCAAATAAATATTCTCTTGCAGTTTGGGCCTTGCTCTGAATTCTTTCCTGCCAGAACCCAAGTACCAAGGTTACTGAACCTAGGTTTGGTCTGACGCCAACAGGCCAGACACCTAGTGTAGTTCCCACTGCTACAACAGTAACAAGTTTTCCTTTAGCTTTATTATCAGCAGTTTGACTATAATATGCCTAGTCATGGTTTTCTTTGTATACATCCTGCTTTTTACTAAGATTCATGAATATGAAAATTTTATGTCTTTCACTAAATTTGAGAAGTTATGGGACATTGTTTCTTCAAATAAGTTGTATGCCTCATATTCTCGGGCCTCTACTTCTTGAATTTTGTTCATGTCTGTTGGGACACTTATGATTGTCCTCAGGTTTTTGAAGATCTGTTCATTTTCCCGCCAATCTTTTCTCTGTGTTCTACATATCTACATTGATCTATCTTCAAGTTACTCTCCATCCCACCCATCATTATTTCCATCCTATTGCTAAGCCAATACAGTAAATTTTATTCTTTGATTTTAGAATTCCCATTTTTTTTATTTTTTACTAGAGGCCCAGTGCACAAAATTTGTGCATGCAGTGGGTGTGTCCCTCAGCTCAGCCTTCACCCTTTCCAATCTGAGACCACTCGAGGATGTCTGACTGCACGTTTGGGCCTGATCCCAGTAGGATTGGGCCTGATCCCAGTAGGATTGGGCCCTCTGACAATCCAGAACTGCTGGCTCCCAACTGCTTGCCTGCCTGCCTTCCTGATTGCTCCTAACCACTTCTGCCTGCTAGCCTGATCACCCCCTAACCATTCCCCTGCCAGCCTGATTGATGCCTAACTGTTCCCCTGACAGCCTATTTGCCCCTAACTGCCCTCCCCTGCAGGCCTGGTGACCCCCTAACTGACCTTCCCTGCAGGCCTGGGTCCTTCCCAACTGCCCTCCCCTTCTGGCCATCTTGTGGCAGCCATCTTGTGTTCACATGGGGTCAGTCAGCTTTGACCACATGGGGGCAGCCATCTTGTGTGTTGGTGTGACAGTCAATTTGCATATTATTCTTTTATTAGATAGGATAGAGGCCTGGTACATGGATGGGGACCAGCTGGTTTGCCCTGCAGGGTGTCCTGCATTAGGGTGGGAGTTCCCTTGGGATGTGGGACAGCCTGGGTGAGGAGCCTGTGGTGGTTTGTAGACTGGCCACGCTCCCTGGCAACCAAGTGGAGGCCCTGGTATCTGGGATTTATACATCTTCTATGATTGAAACTTTGTAGCTTCTAGCAGAGGCCAAGGCAGGACAGGGCTGTGGAAACTTGGCTTCCTCCATCACTGGGGGCAATTCTAGCCTCCTCCTCTCTCCAGCTCCATGGCTGCTGACATTTTTGTTGGGATTTATTTATCTTCTATAATTGGAACTTTGTAGCCTTAAGCGGAGGCCAAAGCATGCCAGGGCATGCGGAAAACTTGGTTTCCTCCAATACTGGGGAAACCCAAGCCTCCTGCTCTCTTTGTGGCTGCAGCCATCTTGATTGGGTTAATTTGCATACTCACTCCTGATTGGCTTGTGGGTGTGACTTGTGGGTATAGCAGAGGTATGGTCAATTTGCATATTCTTCTTTTATTAGACAGTATATATATTTTTTGTTTTAAATATATTTTCTTGATTTTTTAAATTAATTTTTATTAATTTTTTATACATATCTCCCCATTGCCCTCTCCCTCCCAGGCATACCCCGACCTCCCAGTGTCTGTGATCATTGGTTATGCTTATATGCATGCATATAAGTCCTTTGATTGATCACTTATCTACCTCACCTAACTTTAATCTTTCTGCTGTAATTTCACAGTCTGTTTGATGCTTTATGATTTTTGTCCTCCTGAGAATTATCAGTCTACTCCCTTTCTGTGCTCCTGATTCTATTATATTCACCAGTTTATTCTGTTGATTAAATTTTTAATTCACTTAATTTTTAGATTCACTTGTTGATAGATATGTATTTGTTGTTCATAATTTTTTGTCTTTTACCTTTTTCTTCTTCCTCTTCTAAAAGAGTACCTTTCAGCATTTCATATAATACTGGTTTGGAGTTGATGAACTCCTTTAGCTTTTTCTTATCTGTGAAGCTCTTTATCTGCCCTTCAATTCTGAATGATAGCTTTGCTGGATAGATTATTCTTGGTTGTAGGTTCTTGCTGTTCATCACGTTGAATATTTCTTGCCATTCTCATCTGGCCTGCATCTTTTCTGTTGAGAAATCAGCTGACAGTCGTATGGGTGCTCCCTGGTAGGTAATGAACTGTTTTTCTCTTGCTGCTTTTAATATTCTCTCTTTGTCTTTTGCTCTTGGTATTTTAATTATGATGTGTCTTGGTGTGGTCCTCTTTGGATTCCTTTTATTTGGGGTTCTGTGTGCTTCCTGGACTTGTAAGTCTATTTCTTTTACCAGATGTGGGAAGTTTTCAGTCATTATTTCTTTAAATAGGTTTTCAGTATCTTGCTCTCTCTCTTCTTCTGGCACCCCCACAATTCTTGAAGCTGTCCCAGAGGCTCCTTACATTATCTTCACATTTTTGGATTCTTTTCTCTTCTTGCTTTTCCAGTTGAATGTTGTCTGCTTCTTTATATTTCAAATTTTTGACTTGATCCTTGCCTTTCTCTAGTCTGCTGTTAGGACTCTGTATAATAGTTTTTATTTCAGTCAGTGTATGTTTAATTTCTAGTTGGTCTTTTTTCATCTTTAGTTGGACCTTTTCCATCTCTAGTATGTCCTTTTTCATCTCCTTTTGGGTCTCACTGAAAAATCTTATAAGCGTGGTTTTGAACTCTATATCCAGTCGTTTTTTTCCCTCCATTTCTTTTGTTTGTAATCCCTTCCCTTGTCTCGGCATTTTCACTATGCCAGGGAAACTTCTGTGTTGAATTCAGCCTTATGATACCAGACTGCAAAGCCGCAGAAGCCTCTGTTGAGCTTGGGAGGGGTGGAGTCTCAGGGCTTAAGGGACCGCCTTGCCTTCCAGTTGGCCCCGCCCTCCATGGTCTCTGAGTCTCACGTGACTGGGTAATCGCTGGAGTGGTCCTTGTGGGCTCACCCGCAGTGCCTCTAACTGCTGCCTTTCCAGCTCCCCTGCGTACCAGTACCACAGGAGTCTAGGTCTCCAGGGTTTCGCCCGAAACAGGGGCTTATTGGACTCAGAAGTGGCACAGTTGGGAGGGTCTGTCTTCCGCTCACTCAAGAAAGCCAGCGGCACAATCAGCAGTCTGTCCTGCATGCAGCGCCGTGCTCGCCACCAGGCCTTTGATCTTTTGCGACTCCCCTAAATTTCCGTGCACTTCTCCCTTTTCACAGTCCAAACTCCCCCCGTATGAGTTTCGGCTGGATCTGGGGTTTAGTGTCGTAGGATAAGGGGTTCAATGCCTTTGAGAGTCTCCGTTTCTCTCCCTCCAGAGAAAGCCAGCCAGGTACTCCGGCACCCACTCTCTCAGCGCGCGCGTCTCCGTCTCCGTACCTGAGCTTTTTGCAGCTCCTCTGGGTCTCCGTGAGCCCCTCTCTTTCCCTCTAGTTGTAGAACTTCCACTCAGCCAGCTTTCCTGTGGTTCTGGATGATGTCCGTTCTGTCTTTTAGTTGTACTTTTGAAATTGTTGTGCGAGGCAGCAGTGTAGGTGTTTACCTATGCTGCCATCTTGGATTCCTCTCTAGACAGGATATTTCTTTATTGAGATTTCCTATGGTTACTTCACTTGGTGCCATCTTCATCCTGCTCATAAGTTAAAAGCTATTAAAAGTGTATACATATCCTGTCAGGCTGGTGTAGCTCAGTAGTTGAGCATCCACCTATGAACCAGGCAGTTGCAATTTGATTCCCAGTCAGGGCACATGCTCAGATTGTGGGCTTGATCCCCAGTGGGAAGTTTGCTGAAGGCCACCAATTGGTGATTCTCTCTCATTGATGTTTCTATCTCTCTCTTCCTCTCTGGAATCAATAAAAATATGTTTTTAAAAAGCATACATATCCTGTGCTGATTTCTTCTACCAACTTTGTCTTCCTCCAGAATTTGCCTGAATTTTCTGCTCTTCATTATCTTCAGGTTATTATTTTACTTTCCTTTGCCCATAGTTAATAGCTGATATGTAGAAGGTCAAATCAAGAAGGAGCTTATTTAGGTATAGATACTGTTTTATTTTGGAAAATATATGGTAACCATAATCCTTTTACAGTTTAGGGTATTTAAAGTCTTATTCAGCTATGGATACACTGCTTATTCAATAAATATGTTCAAGTAAATTTTTATTGAATGAATAAATGAATCAAACATTTGGTCTGATTGCTTTTACACTGACATAGAAGGTTTTTTGAATTAATTAGATATTTTGGCTCTTTTACTTTGGTATTCTGTTAACCCAGTTTATGGACTTGGAGAGAGGAAGCAGTGATTTCTCTTTATCTGCATGGTTTTTGCTTGGTGGACTATTTCTTTACTTAAATTGAATTTCTTGAGAATACCTGCCATTGTTTCTCAGCAGTAAAAATCAATCAGCCAGTTGAAAAAATACCTTTAGTTTTAGAACAATAAGATAAGCACCCTTTATTTGTTATTATTCTTAAGAAACAGACTGTGAGCAGGACACTTGGGTAAATAAGATTGCTCTAGCTTCTAATAAACTAATAGAAAATGCTCTGTAGAAAAACAACCACAGTAACATAAGTATTGTAAGGGACATGAAATATGAACAATCAACATATAGTCTATAATTATAAGAAACTAATTTGATTGTTTTTTTCAAAAATAATTCAATTACTGAAGTGGTAGTCAAAACAAATAGAACAGATGTTTGCTCCAGTAACTCATAAAATATTTTACTTAGCTACATATGAATGAATTAAAATTGATTTTATGAAATGTCAATTCAGGAGCAGCAATGCTATGTAATTGAACCCAAAATTACTCAGAAGATTTATTTTTGAACAACACTATGTAATTTAGAGTTGAGGAAGTTTATGGAAACTTGGAGAGAGGGATTAGTAACAAAATTTGAGAACCACATATTAGTTATGAGAATATTTAAAATTAAGAATTTAATGTTTTAAGATATTTGTTTAATATTTACTCAATAGACCATATTATTTTTATTTTTATTTAAAAAATATATTTTATTGATTTTTTACAGAGAGGAAGGGAGAGGGATAGAAAGTCAGAAACATCAATGAGAGAGAGACATCGATCAGCTGCCTCCTGCACGCCCCACAGTAGAGATGTGCCCGCAAGCAAGTTACATGCCCCCAACCGGAATCGAACCTGGGACCCTTCAGTCCGCAAGCCGATGCTCCATCCACTGAGCCAAACCGGTCCATATTATTAAATAGACAGAGGTAAGGAGAGACCGAAGAAACGGGTGAGGCCTATGGTGATTTTAAAATATGTCCACAAGTTTTTTATCAGAAGGTAAAGGTCAACCTCCCCCAACCTTGAATATAATTGGATTGAATGAGTTCTCAACAAGAAAATGTAGCAGAAATTATGATGTGTCATGTCTGAGGCAAGTCATAAAATACAAAACTGCTTCTACCTTACTTTGTTTGGATCACATCCCCCAAGGAGAAACCAGCCACCGTGGCAGTAGGACACTCAAGAAGCCCTACCATGAAATCCGTGCATGAGGAACTGAAGCCTCCTGCCAACTGCTAGCACAGATGTGCTAACCTTTTGTGAGGCTTAGTCAAGCTTTCAGATAACTTCAGATGACTGCAGCTCCAGGTGACAACATAACTAAAAACTCATGAAAAATCCTGGACCACAACCATCCTGGAAAGGCACTCTTGAATTCCTGACCCATAGAAACTCTAGAATAATAAAATATTGGTGTTGTATTTTATTTACTTTTTATTTTAAAAGATTTTTTTTATTGGTTGTTTTTAGATAGAGAGGGAGAGAGAAACATTGATGTGAGAATGAAACATGGATTGGCTACTTCCTGCATGCCCTCTACCAGGGATTGAGCCCACAACCCAGCATTTGCCCCCATCAGGAATTGAACTGGCAACCTTTTGGAGGAAACCCACCTGCCAGGGTAATATTGGTGTTTTAGACAATTAAATTTTGAGGTAACTATGCAATAGGAAGCCACAAAAGTCTAGTTAATATTTAATTTCAATTTTTACTTAGAAATGACATGGAAGCTTAGTTATGTTTAATTAGATATTTACTACCTCTTAGGTCTGGAGGCAAGTTTCCTCAAATGACAGAAAAGACTCTCCTTGTATCTCTCTAACACAGATATTGTGTGTGTGTTGGAGTGTGGCGTGGGGTAAATTGAGAGAACTAAAGTAAGGCAGATATAGGGAATAATTTTCAAGTTCATTTCTAAAGTATCCATTCTATCCATTTGAAATTTATTTAAAATTGAGTTGTAGTTAAAAAAACTGAATACCCTTGGTAATCATTTCATAATTTATGTATATCAAATCATCTTGTAGTATACTTTAAATATGTGCAATAATATTTGTTGATTATTTTTCAATATTTAAAAAAGTTCTCATGTGAAGGTAAAGTTCATCAGTCATTCACATTTCACTGTAGATTATTAGGATAGATCCTTACATTGTCCAGCACATAGTTAAAATATGGTGAAATAGGACACTTGGGGAAGACAGACTTGGAGCATAGGCAAGGTAAGTTAAGCAGGCTGGGAGGGCCCTACGTGGATTTGGGAAGCCAAAAAGCAATTTGAAAGTGAAGGGAACTAAGGTACTTTTACTTCAAAAATCATATAAAAAGAAAATAGGATAGAAAAATGATTGGGGCCAAAGATCCTTATATCTTACTAGAGGCCTGGTATATGAAATTTGTGCATGGGGCAGGGAGAGAGTCTCCTCAGCCCAGCCTGCACCCTCTCCAACCCAGGACACCTTGAGGGTCATCCCTCTCATAATCTGGGACTGCTGGCTCCTAACTGCTCACCTGCCTGTCTGCCTGATTGCCCCTAACTGCCCCCTCTGCCAGCCTGATCACCACTAACCAGCTTTGCCTGCCAGCCTAATTGCCCCTAACTGCCCCCCACCACTGGCATGGTTGCCCCAACTGCCCCCCTGCCAGCCTGGTTGCCTCTAACTGCTCTCCCACTGGCCTGGTTGCCCCCAACTGTCCCCCTCTCCAGCCCCCGCTGGCCTGTTTGCCCCTCACTGCCCCCTGCCAGCCTGGTCACCACCAACTGCCCCCGCCCCGGCGGACCGGGTGCCTCCTTCCGGCCCCCCCCCCCCCCGCCAGCCTGGTCACTCCCAAAACTGCTCTCCTGCCAGCTTGGTTGCCCCTCACTGCCACTCCCCCCCTTCCTCCTCACCCCCCCGCCCCCCGCTGGCATGGTCACTCCATGCAGCCTGCTGTTCAGTTGTTTGGTTATCCCTTCCTAACCCCCCTGCCAGCCTTGTCACCCCACACAGCCTGCTATTTTGTTGTTACTGTGAAGGTGTCATGACCAATTTGCATATTACCCTTTTATTAGTATAGATTCTGAAATTTGTCCTTTGAGGTCTGTCATGGTTATTCTTAGAACACTACCAAAAATCTTCTTGGTGCCCTCTTTGGCATATTCTGAAAAAATGCCTGTCTTACTGTACTTTCATGTTACATGGGTCACATTATAGGAAATATGTAGACATGCACTGGTGGAATTGGGCCATGCTGATGCAGATAACATCCTGCCTGAACCCATTCCCTTCTGTCTTTCTCATCATAGCAGTGCAGTCATGTTCTGTCTGGTGCGATAATTATTTCTCCATATGTGTTTTCTTCCTCCCAGACTGTAAGCCAACTAGCAGTTGGGCTCCCATCTTATCCATTTTGGTGCTCCTTGTTGAACATATTGGTATAAATATTTGTGGAATTATGTAGAAGGTGGAAAATCAAATTTATCACTTCAATGAGTACTATTAAGCCCAGATGGCTTTATTTAAAGAACCAGATTTTAGAACTATCTAATACTTGCTCAAGCTATATATTTAATTGAGTCTTAAGCCCTAAAGGGTGTCATACATAAGGTGAGGATGGTGTGTTGAATTTGGAAAGCCTTGTTAGGAAAATTAGATGGTATTAGAAGAAGAAGAAAATACAGATGGGGAGGAATAGACCCAGCAATGACATTGTTCCTGGGAAGAAGAATTATAAGAGATATAAGAGGAAGAGAAAGAGAGAGAGAGAGATAAGAAAGGTTATACAAGAGATACACTATCCTATCGAATAAAGAAGGAATATGCAAATTGACCATTATGTCATACCAAGATGGCTATGCCCACAGCAGAGGTGGGAAATCCTGTAACACAAGATGACTGCCCCCACAGCAGAGGCCGAGTTCCCATAACAAACCCTAATGAACAATCAGCAGGGGCCTGAGGTTGCATGGTGCTGGGCCGGGCCAAGGAACCTGAAGCTGCACCCCTTGCCTGGTGGGGCTCGACAGGGGATCTCAAGCCATGCCCTCTTTCCCTGGAGCTGGGCTGGAGGCCCTCAGCTGCACTCCCTGCCCACCAGGGCTTGATGGGGGACATCAGGCCATGTCCCTCACCTGACAGAGCTTAATGGGAGACCTCATGCTGCGCCCCTCGCCCGGCACTAGGCCAGGGGACCTAAGGCTGTGCCCCATGCTCCAGCTCCAAGCCAGGTGACCTGAGGCCATGCCTCTCTCCTGGCAGGGCTTGACAGGGGTGGGGCTGGCCAGGTCTGGATCTAGCCTAACTCTAGTGGGGCCTGCTGGGTCTGTGTCTTGCACAATTTCGAGGTGCACGTGGGTGGGTGGGGACTTGACTCTGGTTCCTGTGGTGTGCCCCAGACTCTGACAGGAGGAAGATTTTCATATACATTTTAATAAATTTCTTTAATCTCTAATTAATTCCCTTTTAATGTGCATGAATTTCATGTACTGGTCACTAGTAGTTAATAATACTGTATATTCACAACTATAAACCTACTTTTGTGCACTGTATGGAATCATCATGTGTACATGTGAAACCAATATAATGTTATATGTCAGTGATATCTCAATGAAAAAAGATAGAGAGGGAGCAACTGGAGGAAAAAAGTGAAGAAAATGAGTGGAATATTGTGAAAGGTGAAATGGGTAATTAAGGGATAGAGTAGAGATACTATCAGAACAGTTAGATGTAAAACCCAGGGCTGTTTCGGTGAATGGATTTGTCAATGATTTTATTTCATTCTATGCTCAGTTGGGTGTTTGGGTTTCAGGGACTTGAGATAGAAACTAGATTAATAAAGTAAGGCTCACTTTAAGGATACACATGCACTAAAACCAAGAAGCAAGGAACAAGGCCACCCTGATAGTCAGCAACCTCCCTGCCCTTGACTTGCAAGGCCTCTGTCCACTTCTCTCCGATCATTAGGCCAGACCAATCAGGCTCCCTAGTCCATAACCTGAGAGCTGTCACACAACTAGTCTGTGTGGGCTGACTTTGCTAACCACCATCCTCTGATTGGATAGAGAGTCCTCATGGCTGGGACAGTGGCCCTAACTTATGCCAATCATCCATTCTGTGCCAATCGCCGTGCAAAGAAAAGCCTGGGTGGCTTCCTTTGTGAGCAAAGAATCATGGTGGATGGAAATAGCACCATGATTAAAATATCCAATTTAAACATAAATGATAAATTGAAAGGAAAAGAAAATAAGTCCCGGAATCATATTTACAGACAGTCCACAACATTTAACACAAAGATTCAAACTTGTCTATATATAAAAGTAGTCGACTGGTCACTATGACATGCACTGTCCACCAGGGGACAGATGTTCAATGCAGGAGTTGCCACCTGGTGGTCAGTGTGCTCCCACAGCCAACCTCCTATGGTTCCTCTGCCTGGCTGGCCAGCCCCAATTGGCGTGATTGCTGGCCAGGCTGAGAGACCATACCTGTGCAAATTCGTGCACCAGGCTTCTAGATCTTTATAATTACAAGGAAGGCATTTGATACATATTTCTAAAAAAGATGCATGGGAGTGAGGTTTTATATTTTTCCTCTTATTACATCTCTCTGAAACCCCTATGCTATTTTATAAACCCATCTTTAACTTGTTTCAGATTTTCTGCTGTACTCTACACCTTATACCATACATGCTGGGTGATTTTTCTGCTTTTAAACATGCCCTCTTCACTTGTAAACAAATGAGGATATTCACAGTTCGTTGGAGATAAAACATTGGTAGCCTTTTCTGACTCCACGGGTGGGTGCGCAGAGACGGACAATTCCACACCTGACATCTACTTCCTTTAATACCCTTCAGGGCATTTGCCCACTATCTCTCAAAACTCCTTCAAAATCACTTCAAAGCACTTCAGACATGCTAGGGTCAGTAAATGCTCCCACAGCATAAATAGTGGTTTCAGTCAAACTGTTGGACTGTGTCTTAGGGGAAGACAAATATTAATGTCTTTTTCCTCATAACTTACAAACAAAAACTTATTAAGGAAACAGGTGAGTCATAGAAACATATTTCTCTGGAGTGCTTTTGTTGTGTTCCTGCTAGTAAATATCTCTGATACTCTAGTTGCTGGTAAAATAAAAATCTAAGTAGATGATGGTGTTTATATCCTGGGTGCTAAGGGCTTCTTAGCAGCACCTCCCCAGGCACTGTAGACTCATTGAGTTTTTGGTTTTTCTTGTGTTCTTACCAGCTGATGAGAGGGCCCTTCTTCTCCTGGTCCCAGGGGCCACTGACAGCTGTTTGTGGAAAGGCACTGTGTGACAGGCTCAAGAAGATCCAGCCAAGGGCATGATAGAGGACTGCAATTTGCATTTGATGTGTGCCTTGCCTCAGGTGCCTGGCATGATGTCTCAATGCCAACGGCTCTTGAGAAGCAAAAGGCAGCCACAGGCAAACAGGAGAAACAGAGTGAATCTGTTTAATGCAAAGGTGTTTACTGTGCATGTTAGCCATAGAAATGCTCAAATCTCACCAGGGAAACAGAAGGGAGCATATAGGAACATATTGTGAGCGAAGCAGACAGGGTAGTGATTTTAAAAAATCTACTGTAACCTTCTGGTTCAGTTTCTGTTTCCCTGAGGGCATGGGAGTGAGGTTTTTATATTTTTCCATCTGGATAAAGCATACCTTGGCACCATGGGTGAATATTTGAAGAGGTTTATGTTTCCAGGGCGAGGATAATTTTGGAGACCAAGATGTATTGATTGCTGATGGAAGGTGATGCTTAGTCGGTATTGAGGCAATTTATGCACCTGCTAGAACAGGATTACTGTTTGATGACACTTAACTGATTGTTTGACACTTGAGAAAGGGAATGCATAGTCACTAAAATCACAGCCTTGGCAGCCATACTACTTGGGTTTTGATCCCTGCTCCATTGCCTAAGAGGGTGGCGATCTTGGGCAAGTTATTTACTCTCTTTGTGCTGCAATTCCTCATCTTTGAAATCAGATAATAAAGGTATCTACTTCTTAAGGTTTCTGTAAGAATTAAAAGAGTCAAGATTATAAAGGAGTCAGAAGTCTTCTGGTTTGTATAAGCATTTGTCACACATACACACACACACACACACACACACACACACACACACACACACATGTGAATACACAGAGACTTGATGTTATTCTGTCATTAGCTGACGTTTGTGACCCGGACAAGCCCCCTAATCTTCATAGCTACATGTCAGTCCTTTATTTGTAAAGTAAGGATGGAGGATTGAGCTTCATTCTTGTTGGACAAGTCTATGACTCCTTGGTCCCCATGTTCAAAATTGGTAGCACAGACATGAAGGACACTGTGGGAATCATAACCAGAGTCCACACTGACTCATCTGGAGCAATGGGTGGCCACCATTCAAGTGTCTTCCCATTTTCCTGGTATTTGAAAGCATGTGATGACCTGTGGGCAATCTTGATTCAGGAGCTTAACTAGACAGATATCTGCCAGATTGGGAAAACAAAAAACAATAAGCAAAGCCCAGGGAAGTTGGCAAGAGCCAGAAGATACCTTTCCATTAAAAAGATGCAGACTGTGTCAAGGCTGGCCAGAGCTAAGATTAAGAAATATCTAATAGGTTGTTAAGCAAACCTTTCACTGCCACCTTCAGAGCAGGAACTCTGAAATGAAGCGGTTGAGTAAGATTTAAAAATAAGTAAGTAAGTAAGTAAGTAAATAAATAAATAAAGATTTTACTTAAGATATATTCTACAATATTTGGAAAATATTAACTTCTTGTGAAATTAGAGAAAGTTTAAATTTTCAAGGTGGATGGAAAGAGAGATGTAGTGAGAAAACCATACCAGGTCACTGAAAAAGAGAATGAGAAACTTTATAATGTATAACAGATCAGCACTGAGTATCTTTGGGATTTTTACACTATTACATTTGTTTTTCATTCTCCCTTTATTTCTCAGTGGTAATCAGAGGTGTGTTTTGAGTATGACCTTCGCTCTTGTTAGTGGCTTTGAACTCTTTACAGAGAAAAGAACGTTGCTGAAAAGAGCCATGAACACAGAGACGTCAGGGCAGCTTTGCAAATATTTTCTCAAAGACTCAGGGTCATTGTAGTATTGGAAAATGGAAAAGAGGAACAGTTAAAAGAACATCAACAACAAAAAAAAAATCACTGAAAACTTCAAAGAGGAAATACACAGAGAAGCAGAAATATTCACTTAAATTAATGTCTACTGAAAGAGTCAAGCTGTTATAAGAACCACATAAAGTACAAAGACCTTTGAGAGAGGAAAAGTCAGGCCCATAACTAAAAAGAACAGTTGTGATGAGACTTCCCATAGATAACGCTGCGAGTTGACTGTTTTCTAAAAAGGCTGATTTGAAAAACCTAGGCAAGGTCTTTACTGTTATGAAGCCATGAAGACCTTTCTCAGAAGCCTGGGATATTGTATTCAGTTTGAGGCATTTCACTGTCAGGAAGATGAAGGCACACAGAGATGGGACTTCAGAGGAAAAAAAACACTCCGCATAACAAAAGTATCTCAGAGTCTATGGAGGATTGACTTTTCAAGAGAAAGTACGAATAAATAGAATAAATAATAGCTTGGTTTGCAAAGTTCAAAGAGAGGGAGGTGATATGTTGTATGTGCCTAAAATTTGACAGAGCTAAATCACAAGTAACAGGCAATGCCTTATTTAAATCCCATAAACTTAGTCTCCAATGTAATTCTAGAGTTCATGTTATGGACATTTATTTATCAGTGTGTGTTGAGTATATGGAATATGTGTAGATACACACACACACACACACACACACACACACACTCACACTCATGGCCAATAAATACCCAAACTTCCTTTCCTTTTTTCTGCACTTTCAAATTCATGACCTCTGGAACTACGAAGATGACGATTCCTATATTTCCTCTAAAGAGATTTGAGGACCCACACACAATGGCTGAACTGAAGACTGCCCATCTCAGCTCTGGCTAAAGTGACCTATTGTTATTATTCATTACAGTATACGAACAATCGTTTGAAAGACTGTTTGTTTAACAGTGAATTAGTGACAGGAGGCAGGGATTGCTAGTCTTTACAGTACTGAAGGAATTAGGTATGTGCTATCATTTTACTCTCACCCTAAGACACTAACATCCACTGAAATAAATTATTTAACACACATGAATAGGTAAGAGGCTAAAATATATAGATTTAATATTGTTGCACTGAGATATGACTATATTCTCCTACTTTCTATTTATTACCCATTCTTTTTCCCACCCTATTTCAAGCCTTTTACACAGTGGGTGCACTAAACAAATATGTATTTAATAGATAAATGCTGATAATGTGGTCCAGAGAGGATAGGCTTTTGATGGCTAAAGTGATGGGATGTTTTTAAAATATATTTTTATTGATTTCAGAGAGGAAGAGAGAGGGAGAGAGATAGAAACACCAATAATGAGAATCACTGATTGGCTTGCTTTCTGCATGCCCCTCACTGGGGATCGAGCCTGCAACTGGGCATGTGCCCTTGCCTGGAACTGAACCCAGGACCCTTCAGTCCTCGGCTGATGCTCCATCCACTGAGGCAAACCAGCTAGGGCGGTGGGATATTTTTAACATTACTTAAGTCTTTTCTGGCCGTGTAAACCATGGATTACCTTGGATATGGTTGGGTAGCTATGTATGTTCAATCAATAAGAGTGCTAGGCCAAGGGGTTAAGCAAATGTTGTTTTGTGCTGCCAGCTGGGCTTCAAAATGTGGCAGTCCCTGCATTTTTCAGCCGACCAGTATTTTTCAAGAAAATATTAAAATTGTCATTGTCTCTCTGTCACCATGAGATCACTGAATCATTAAGACTCACCAGCACAGACTGTGGCAAAACATGTTTTCCCTTGCAATGAATTTAATCATTTTACGGGGAGCAGTTTTCAAAAACTCTGAGTTTAATGCAATAAAAATGACATTTAACGCACAACAGGTATTAATAGAAGCTATCACAACTAAGTAAAGGTGAATTGAATCTGGGGAAGTGGCAGTTACAGTCTGATGACTGGAATTAAATGTGGAAAGCCCTGAGAAAATTAGAAAAGGCAGTAACACCTGCTAGTGGCCAGCAGGGGTCACCCAATATCAAGAGAACAGACAGGTGGCTCGCGCTTTCTCAGCGCTGAAACTCAGAACTAAAAATGCTCCCTCCGGAGGTATCAGGATGCCCTACGGAGACACACAGAGAATCCACTAATAATCCTAACTCCAAACTGAAAAACAGCGATTTCCTGATCAATAACAACGTTTTTCGCTGGGTGTGGGATGTGGGGGTGGGGAAACCACAGGGATAACTCAGAGCCCCTTCCACCCACCTATAGGAGAGCAAAAAGTAATGAGTCAGTCGGGGCTGGAAGAGAAGACAGTAGAAGATACCTAAGGGGAAGAAACTGGCTGTTGGGTTCAACTGGTATTGATCGACCTTTACAGGCCCAGAACAGAAAGCCCAGCCTCCAGGCAGGTTTCTTTTGCCATGTGTTCAAGCACAGGACTTTAAAAACGGTTCCTGACCCCATATGTTTCAAAAGTTTTTATAAAATGCATTTTTTAAACATAAAAAAGAAGTTCAGGTCACTGGGATTTTTAATAACAAATCTTCTATTTTCCCCCCCCCTTCAGCTACCCTATAGTTCCTTTTCTCTTTGATGCCTGTCATTGAAAAAGGTGTGTCCCCCTCCATTCTTTGTCTTTGCATTCCTGAATCTTCAAGAGGATGGATTAGTAATAAAGGTAACAGCTAACGTGAGTGAGAAAGTACTGTGTTACGCTCTGCCTGGAGCTCTTTTGTGTGTCTGAGAAGCCTTAAACAAGGCTCAGCTAAGTGGACACCATATATATAAAAATATATTTAAAAAACATCCCACCACTTTAGCCATCAAAAGCCTATCCTCCCTGGACCACACTATTAGCATATTGATATTTTATGTACATCCTCCTATGCCATTTTAAGGATGGCAAAACTGTTCTGCATAGAGAGCTAAAGCAGAGGCCAGGTTCGCCTGATGCATATTCTTAACACCTGTGCCATTCAACTGTAACTCTCAGGCCAGAGGCGACAAAGGAGCATTAAAATTCAACCATTCCATGGACTCCTAGATACAGAGAACAGACTGATGGTGGCTAGTGGGGAGGGTGGTTGGGGGCCTGGTGAACAAGGTGAAGGGGTTAAGAAGTACTAGTTAATTGTTACAAAATAGTCACAGGGATGTGAAGTACAGCAGTGAGAGTAGAGTCAATAATATTGTAATAACTATGTATGGGACAACTGGGGATATCAAGGAGAGTACTTTGTAAAGTGCTTATATGATTATCTAACCACTAGGCTGTGCACCTGAAACTAATACAAAACAGTGTTGAATGTAAATTGCAATTGAAAAATAAAATTTAAAAATGTAACTGTCCCAACCATCTGTCTGATGCTCAAAGGTTTCTATGGCATTTCTCTCAGATGGTCGCTGTGCTGTGGTTATACATTTCCATGATGGGGGACCCATGGGTCAGTGTATTCTGTCTTTGGACTAAGAGGGGGCTGTCCTTTAGCCTGCTGCAAAAACCTTGGCTCCCAGAGAGTCAATAAAAGAAGACTGATTTCTCTTCCCACTTCCCACATCTCAAGTGTGTTCTTCTGAATTTCCCATGTACACTCAAGGGAGATCCAGGGAGACAGACCAATAGGATACATGGAGGTTTATGATGAGAGGCTGGGAAATTCTATGAGTTGTCATCTGCAAGCAGTGGAACCAGGAAAACTGGTCATGTAGCTCAGTCTGAAGGCCTGAGAGCCAGGGGAGCAGGTGAGATCAGTCCCAGTCCGAGTCCAAAGGCCCAAGAATACAGAGCCAATGGTGTAAATCCTGGAGTCTGAAGGCTGATTTTAAGGGCAGAAGAAGTGGGTGCCTCAGAGATAGTGACTTGGTTTTTCTTTCGTACCTTGGCCCTAAGCAGGCCCTCAATAGGTTAGAACCTAACCGTTAGATGATGTCCACCTACACTGGTAAGGGCCATCTTTTCTCAGCACACCGACTCAAATGCTCATCTCTGGAGGCACTTTCACAGACACACCAGAAATAGTGTTTTATCAATTATCTAAGCCACCCTAAGCCCAGCCAAATTGAAACATAACGTTGACCATCACACCCCGAGTCTTCTTGTTGTTAAACGCATTAAGATCTCTCAGATGTCTTTATTTTATTTTTTAAACATCATTTTCAATCCTTTCTCTGGCTGAATTAACCATATGTGTCCATGTTCTTCCTAACTGGTGGTGCTCAGAGTGCAATGAGGCCAGCATGCAGCATCTCTGCTTAATTAAAAAAATTTTTTTTATTGGTTTCAGGGAGGAAGGGAGAGAGGTGAGAGATAGGAACATCAATGATGAGAGAGAATAATTGATCAGTTGCATCCTGCACTCTCCATTCTGGGGATCGAGTCCATAACCCAGGCATGTGGCCTGACCAGGAATTGAACCGTGACCTGGTTCATAAGTCGATGCTCAACCACTGAGTACACCAGCTGGGCTATTGTCTCTGCTTTTAAGATATTTTGTTTCTAATACTGCCTGTTTTCTAAGAAACACTCAAATTGCCATTTCCCCTCCTGCTTCTTGTGTATTTTCTCTTCACTTCCTAGAAATGATGTTTTTTACTGGGTCCTTATAACCAGATTAAAAAATGCATAATGACAGGATGAAAAATTATTTAGTGATGGCATGTAACAAACAGCAAAAATGTTTTTTAAAAAAATATATTTTATTGATTTTTTACAGAGAGGAAGGGAGAGGGATAGAAAGTCAGAAAGATCGATGAGAGAGAGACATCAATCAGCCACCTCCTGCACGCCCCACACTGGAGATGTGCCCGCAAGCAAGGTACATGCCCTCGACCGGAATTGAACCTGGGACCCTTCAGTCCGCAGGCTGATGCTCTATCCACTGAGCCAAACCAGTCTCAGCAGCAAAAATGTTTTAATAAACATTAGACTAGTGGCAGACAATGCCAGGATTCAACTTCCAAAGCAACATTAATTGACTTTTCTGATAGCATCATGTAATAATGGTGCTTTACAAATTATGGTAAACACAGTAGGATGGATTGAAGTGATGAAGTTGTTGTTATGTTTATCCACAGTTTAGGAATTTAGCATTAAATTCCTTGCTAGTTATCTCTATTATTTTATAAAAAGTTATAGCTAAGAAACTTTTGATATATATATATATACATTATAAAAAATAATATGCTAAAGCCATTGCCTCCTTAGGAATAATGAACAAGTACAGTTCAATTAAAAAAAACCAAAAAACTACTCAGCTATTCCTAGAGAGTGTTTTGAATAAGACTGAAAACAGGATTAAATACGATGTTATGCAAAACGGTGACTGAGTAATGCTTCTTTTCTCTTTCTAAGGGACTGAGAATATTATATGCAAACAATCTGAACTAAGGTTGCATAAGATGTCAATTCGAAGTTATTAAGTCACTTTATAGGTATTAAAAAATACCTTTTACTATCTTAACATTCCAAGATTTCACAAGTCTACAAAATCTATTTGCACATGGTTAACATTAATTTTTAATGGCAAAATAGAAGCAACAATTAGCTTGTTTTGAAAATTACCACTTTATTCTTTCCCATTATTGAGTAATCTCTATTGGAAATAGAGCCTTCATGAAGATTTCCTCTCTGAGTTCATGAATAGTCATAAAATCAAAGCTCTGAACTTAATCTTTATTCCTCCTACTGACTTAAGGCAAATTAGACCCTTTTCAGAACATGAGTTGAAAAATATGGAGGCAATGCTTAAACGACTGATTATAGAGTTCAACTCATGGAGTAAAATAAGATAGAGTATACAAAGGCAGACAAACATAGGTTTACAGTTGTTTGTATAGAAAATACTACAACAATCTTATCTAATAAAGAGTAATATGCAAATTAACCATCACCCCACTTCACCCAAAAGCCATGCCCACAAGCCAATCAGGAGCATGTATCCAAATTAACCCCAACCAAGATGGCTGTGGCCACAGAGCAAACAGGAGGGAGGCTTCAGTTTCCCAGGCAGTGGAGGAAGCCAAGCTTTCCACACACCCTGGGGGCCTAGGCCTTCAGTCAAGGCTACAAAGTTTCAATTATAGAAGATAAATAAATCCCAACAGAAATGGCTGTCTCCACGCAGCCAGCAGGAGGCTTGGCTCCACTCAGGCTACATAGTTTTAATTGTAGAAGATAAATAAATCCCAGGTCCCAGGGCCTCTGCTTGGGTTGCCAGGGGGAGTGGCTGGCCTGCAAACCACCAAAGGCACTTTGTTCAGGCTGCCTCACACCCCAAGAGAACACCCACTCTGATCCGGGACACCCTTCAGGGCAAACCAGCTGTCCCCCACTCATGCACAGACCTCTATCCTCCCACCATGGGAGGACAGTTGGGAGGGACCAGGCCTGCAAGGGAGGGATTTGTGGGTGATCAGGCCAGCAGGGGAGAGCAGTTGAGAGGGACCAGTCCTGCAAGGGAGGGCAGTTGAGGTGATCAAGCCTGCAGGGGAGGGCAGTTAGGGGTAACCAGGCCAGCAGAGGAGGGAAATTGGGGGCGACCAGGACTGCAGAGAAGGGCAGTTGGGGGGGACCCAAACCTGCAGGGGTGAGCAATTTGGGGGGACTAGGCCTGCAGGGGAGGGCAGTTAGGAGTGACCAGGCCTGCAGAAAAGGGCAGCTAGGGGCAAACAGGCTGGCAGGGAAGCAGTTAGGCAACAATCAGGCTGGCAGGGGGTTGGTTAGGTGATGATCAGGTTGGCAGACCCAAGCAGTTAGGGGCAATCAGAAAGGCAGACAGGTGAGCAGTTGGGAGCCAGCAGATTCCGACCCACTGGGGATTGGGTCTAAATGAGTAGTCAGACATCCCTCAAGGGTTCCCAGATTGGAGAGGGTGCAGTCTGGGCTGAGGGACATTTCCGCCCCCCCCATGCACAAATTTTGTGCACTGGGCCTCTAGTTAATAAATAACACAAGCATAAATTCTGTTTCACATACTCACAACTATACACCTCATTTTGCAAAATGATCACACGTCTAGTTAACATCTATTATCACACATTGTCATACATTTCTTTTTCTTATGATGAATTTAAAGACCTTTTTTATTATTTTTATTTTTATTTAAAAAAAATATATTTTATTGATTTTTTACAGAGAGGAAGGGAGAAGAAAAGAGAGCTAGAAATATCGATCAGCTGCCTCCTGCACGGCCCACACTGGAGATGTGCCCCCAACCAACATACATGCCCTTGACCGGAATCGAACCTGGGTATTTCAGTCCGCAGGCCGACGTTCTATCCACTGAGCCAAACCGGTTTCGGCTAAAGACCTTTTTTAAAAGAAACTTTAAGAAGCACCCTTTTCAATCAAGACTTGACCATCAATATCTCACAGTCCTTTTTGAGTTTTTGAGCGACTTTCATGCCAAAGTGCATCAAAATCACCAGGAGCACAATGTTTTTCCAGCAACAATAATAAACCCAACATGGCAGAAGAGGAACAAAACAATGAAGCAAAAGATGTTGTTTTCCTTCTCCTCTCTGCCATTTAACTCCTTTTTTCCCTTCTGGGACCTCCCACCCTCTCAGCACGAGAGCCTGACACTGAGCCGGTGTCCCCATCCTGCTCTCCTGCCTTACTGTCTTGGAAAATCCCAGACTCATGTGTTTTCCAAACACCTATTCAAAGTTAACTCTCCTTTCAGCCAGCTGCCAGGTGGGAAGGAGAGCTAGGTTCAACTTCCTAGCTGATACTGCTTTACATTTATGTGGTATTCAGTCCGTCACTGGATGATGACAGAGTCACTTTTACCTGAACTTGTGTTTGCTTATCTGTAAAGTTAAATGATTGGAGTAGATTAGGGACATACATTTGAATACTTACAGAGGCTGGGTGTGTCACACGATGATTGAAGCAAACTACAGTGTTTATGTAACCCTTGCTGGTTTGTCTGAGTGGATAGAACATCAGCCTGCGAACCAAGGGCCTATTCCTGGATTGCAGGCTCCTCCAACCCTGGGCCCTGGTCAGGGCTCATGCAGGAGGCAACCAATCAACGTGTTTCTCTCACATAGATGTTTCTCTGTCTTTCCCTCTCTCTTTCACTCTTCCTAAAAATCAATAGAAAAATATACTCGGGTAAGGATTAATAATAAAAAAAAAAAAAGTTAAATAAAGTGTTAGGTAATCGGATGGGTGGTTTCCTGGAGGACTTAGTGAGCTCCTGTCCTATGTAAAAGGAATAGCCTATATTCAGCTTCAGAAAATTGATGTCCTGCAGGCTTAGTGCTGCCAGATCTTCCAAAAATTTTTAAGATGCCTTGAAAAGGAAGATCCTTAATGTAATTATCCAATTTCAAAAAAGTGGCAATGTAACTTACTCAAACTTTTTAAATTTATGAGCCAGCATTGTGTGAGCCAAACAAAACACATTTGCTGGCCTGCAAACCACCCGCTGGCATCCTCTATCTAGATTAGACAGTCTCTGAGGCTTTTCTTGGCTCTTTAACTGTGGGAAAAAATCTAAGATGTCTTCACCTTCAGGACTTAATCTCTAAAATTGTGGAAATCTAGACTCCAGGGCAGACCAGTGGTAAACATAAGTTGACATAGGTTTCTCAGAATGTCCTTCAAATTTCAGGAAGTAATACTTTTTAGTGCAGTCAGCTCTTAGTATTCATGGTATTCATGACCCCGAGAGTACCATAATTTGGGGATATTCAAGCTCCTTAAATAAAATGATATAGCATTTGCATTTATTATTATTATTATTTTTTAAAATCTATTTTATTGATATTTTACAAAGAGGAAGGTAGGGGGATAGAGAGTTAGAAACATCAATGAGAGAGAAACCTCTATCGGCTGCTTCCTGCACACCTCCTACTGGGGATGTGCCTGCAACCAAGGTACATGCCTTTGACTGGAATCAAACCTGGGACCTTTCAGTCCACAGGCTGATGCTCTATCCACTGAACCAAACTGGTTAGGGCAGCATTTGCATTTAAATTACGTACATCCTCCCATATACTTGAATCATCTCTAGATTAATTATAATACTTAATACAATGAAAATCTATACACATAGTTGTTGTATTATATTGTTTAGGGAATAATGACAAGAAGTAAAGTCTGCATATGTACATGTACCATCATGGTAGTACTAACTACATAGTACACATCAGTAACATAATTCTCTTTAAGAAAAAAAAAAGTGTGTGTGTGTGTTTGTGTGTGTGTGTGTATAATTATTAATTTCAGAGAAACGAAGGGAGAGGGTGAGATAGAAACATCAATGATAAAAGAGAATCATAGATTGGTTGCCTCCTGCACGCCCCCTACTGGGAATTAAGCCTGCATCTCAGGTATGTACCCTGATGGGGAATTGAGTAGTGACCTCCTGGTTCATGGATCAACACTCAGCTAATGAGCCACACTGGCCAGGTCCAATGCAGCTTTCTTTTGTCGAATATTTTTTATCTGCAGTTAGTTGAATCCATGAATGCAAAACCTGTGGAAATGGAGGGCTGACAGTGTATATGATTAACCTGATTTTTGTTGACCTTATAGCACATCAGGTTTGAAGCTGTCCAATGTGGTGAAAGATGAAAATGGTGATTTCTCAGAATAAATGAATCATTTACCCAAATTTAAATGGAGGTTAGCTATATTAAAATTAATGTCATCAAGGTGATGTTATATTAAAATGATGTGCAAATAGATTTTTCCCTGTTATGAAACTACAAGGGTTATTTTTAAAATACCAATCATTCATTATTTCTCACTGTTTTCTGGGTTAGCTTGGATGTTCTTCTTGTCTGGGCCCATGTGGCTAATCTCTATGGTGAGATGGTGGCTTGGCAGAGGTTGGATGGTCCAAGGTGGCCTCACTCTCATACCTTGTTTGGAGTAGGCTGTTTGGTCAAAGGAGCCTTGGCTAGAGGATCTGCCTCTGCTCCATGTGACCTCTCATCCTCCCATAGGCTCATCCAGGCTTCTTCACGTATACATATACATTATGGAATCACCACATTGTAGATTTAAAATGAATGCAATGTCATATATCACTTATATCTCCTTCCTAGAAATTTGTCACCCACTATATCCAATTATTAGCTAAGTTCTAACTCAAAAGTAGCTCTTGAATCCCTCATCTTTGTCCAATTTATTCCTATGTCACCACTAAAGTTGCAATCACCCTAATTTCTCCAGCTTCTGAACTGGTCTCCATATTTCTGGTGGGGCCTCATTAAGCCTGTATTGCTTGGACCCTCCCATGCCCATAAAGCGGGAGAGGAGCTATTGCCCCTGCACATGGATCAGTTGTTACTTCAGAGCTGCCCTGTGATTAAACCTGTGTGGGACCTAATGGTTGTTATATGATTTGTGGGCAATTTATCAGGATGTGCTGGTGATTTTTTCAGGAATTACACTTGGAATCCAAATGTTCAATCCAGGTACCAAAATTTGCTAATGGTGGGTGATATTTGCAACCACAAAAGTTAATTCTGCTAGAGTATGAAGTTGTTGTGGTTGGGGAATATGAAGTTGGTAAACCCCTGCTTAGTATGTCTCCAGGCTTGGCAGATAGATGTCAATCATTGTCACCAACCAGGGCCATTTCCAATAAAAAATGGGAAGCTCGCTGAACATTCTACAGACTAATGCCCTCAGATGTCAATGTTAGAAATGTATTCCTTGAGCTTATTAGAGCAAAAAACAATATATGCATGTGAGAATCCTCAGTTTCAGCAAATCTCACACTTAGTCCTTGGCTATACTAATTCACTGCTTTTAACTTTCTCCCAGCCAAGTCTTCCTCCACACAGCCAACAGAATAATGTTTTAACCAACAAATGTAATTATGACATTATTTTAAAAATGGACACTTTTGATCTTAGGATGAATTCCATGTTCCTCACTTCTTTATTAGTGCTCAAGCTTCTTTTCCACTTCCCCCTCACAGTTCAAAATTCAGCTGTGCAGAAATGTTTTTAATTCCTGGAATAAGCTTTGAGCTCTCCATCCTCCTGAAATTTTCCCGAGCTGTGTTTTCTCTGCCTGGTATACATGTTTCCAACTATTATGGAAAATACATTGAAACCCCAACCCCCAATGGGATGGTATTGGGAGGTGGAGTTTTTTGGGGTAAGTAGGGTTAGATTAGGTCATGAGGGTGGAACCTTCACTAAGGCATTAGTGCTCATATAAGAGGAGGAAGACACAGGAGATCTTCCTTTCTCTGAGGTAGCCATTAAGAAAGGCCATCTGAGAACATAACCAGAAGGAAGTCCTCACCAAGAAACAGCCTCCAGAATTCTAAGAAATGTTTGATGTTGACATCACTCAATCTCTGGTATTCTGTTAAAGCAGCCTGAACAGACTAAGACTGTGATTGGCAAACTGCAGCTTGCGAGCCACATGGGGCTCTTTGGCCCCTTGAGTGTGGCTCTTCCACAAAATACCACGGCCTGGGTGAGTCTATTTTGAAGAAGTGGTGTTAGAAGAAGTTTAATTTTAAAAAAATTGGCTCTCAAAAGAAATTTCAATCGCTATACTGTTGGAATTTGGCTCTATTGTCTAATGAATTTGCTGACCACTGGACAAAGATACCAATCATAGCTGTCTGCCCAATTCTTGTCCATTGTATAGGATGCTTCCCTGAGATGTTTTTATCTCCTCCCAAGTCTGAGTTGTTTTTTCTTCCCAAGTGTCTCCATAACACTATTTTCATGTGGTTACTATGCCATATTGTAAAGTCTTATTTACTATTCTCTAGCTTCTACTTGACCCAAACTCTAAGGGCAGGGATTGTGTCTGGCTTATTCACAGTTTTATCCTTTGCTTTAGCAGGGGGTAATCTTATCTAATAAAAGGGTAATATGCAAATTAACCATCAGTCCATCACAAAGATGGCAGCACCCATAGCCACAACATGGTGATACCTAGTCCTCTCAGCCCTGCCAGAGTCCCTCAGTCCAGTGAGTGCAGCCGTTGAGAGCGGGCAGCATGAGCAGCCTAGCAGAATGCTTGCTTTGTCATCATAGCAATGAGGCAAGCGTTCCACCTCAGCCGTGGAGGGCCTCTGGGCAGCAGGCATGGAGCGGCTGGGGCGTGCGGGGTGGGGGCAGGGCAGGTAACACTTGCATTGTTGCCCTGGCGATGAGGCAAGCATTCCATTCCCTGATGTGGATGGGCCTCTGGGCTGCAGAGACCCTCTGGGTAATAGGTGTGGAGTATCCAGGCCCTGCAGGGAGCTACTAGTGCATGTATTTATGCACAGGGCTACTAGTAAATATTAATAAATTAATAAATATTGACTGGATGAATGAATACCTTAGGCAGTAAGAAGATGTGGCAGTATTTTAAGAAGTCAACTAAGCAAACAAAAAACCCCCACTCTTTTAAGCTAAATATATATTTTAAATCCTAGTGGTAGTTGCATTCTTACCTCTTTAAAGATAACTTGTACATGCCATGGTCAGGTAGAGAAATTGATTGGTGAATCTATCATGACCAATCTAATTCATTTGAATTTTTTCTTTATTTCCTGCAACCTTTAAAACCCTGTAGTTTAAGAGCTCAGTAATAGAAGGACCTTATAGATGGCGTCTCCCAACAACTACATTTTTATACATTAGGCACTTACCCTTTGCAAGCTTGGGGATTCTTAGAGCCTGCAAGTGATTATATTAACCCAAACTATAATAATTTCCTTTGGCATAAATAAAGTCAAGCAGTTAATAAAAGGCCAAAGGCCCTAACAGCTGTTTCAGTACAATTTGGGTGAATGCAGATGAAATTACAGAGTCACATTTTATTTGTTGGCTGCTGTACCAATTACATGCTTAGTCACATCAGAGAGTTCAGAAATGGGGTGTGGGTAGGGGTGGGAGGCAGGAAACACAGTTCTAAGTAATTATCCCAAGACTGGGTGGGCTTCATTTGCTCTGACCAACATGAAGATGAACCCAAACCTCTGTTTAGCTATGGGACTTCCTGTGCTTATCATCAAAAGGTATTTATTTAATAAACATAAAAAAGCATGAGCTTTCTCTGGGACAAAAAAGGACACTGACTTAAGAACTGATATGAAACCCTGGCCAGGTACCTCAGTTGGTTAGCGCATCCTCCAGATATGCCAAGATTGCAGGTTCAATCCCTGATTAGGTCACATACAAAAAGCAACAAATAAATCTATACTAATAAAAGAGAAACATGTAAATTGACCGTCACTTTGCAACCCCCACAGCCAACCAGGAGTGAGTATACACATTAACCTGACAAAGATGGAGGCAGCCCCGCTCCCCGCCTGCTCTGGGCCTCTGGGCAGCGAGCCTCCATAGGGCCTCCCTGCCGTGCTCCACCTCCTTGCAGCCTCCCTGTGGCACAGCCCCTATCCTCAGAGGCAACCCTCTGGTGCCTGAGGTTGTAGCTCCCAGTGTCTGGCATCTGCCTCTATCCCACTCCTGCCCTGTTGTTCTGGTAAACAAAACTCTAGCATTGGAGCTGCCCCTCAGGCACGGACACACACAGGAGCTAGCACAGTGCACAGTTAGCATGCCCAGGGAGCCCTGGGCCAGCTGAGGGGCGTTGGTGGTGGCTGTGGTAGCAGCAGCAGGCAGCTCAGCTTTGTTTTGAATAGATGAAAGAGGCCACCTACACAGCAACCCAAATGATCAGATCTCCTTCCTCCCTATTCAGCCAAATCAAGAGGGCAGGGGTGATGGGCATGGAGGGAGGGTGGCTGGACAGGAGGTGGAGGGTGGAGGAGGAAGAGGATGAGGAAGAGGGCCAGTTGCATCCCACTTTCACAATGGGAAAGTGAGATGCACTAGAGCACCCAACCTCTTCAGTCCTCCCTGCCTGCCTCGCTCCACCCACCTCTTTCCCTCCATGCCTCCCTGGGAGCACAAGTGATGCACAGAGGAACTCTTCAGAGAAGAAGGGTGAAGAGGTAGTGGCACTAGAATGTGCAGGGCTTGCCACCACCATTGCCAATACACAGGCTGCTTGAGGGAGAAGGAAGGCCTATTTCTGCACAAATCTTCATGCATTGTGCTTCTAGTATGTAAATAAATGGAATAACATGGACGTTTTGCTATCCCCCCCCCTCAAATTATTAAAAGAAATTGATACACCAACTGTGCCATCTTGGGATAATTGGGAATAGCCTAGGTTTCCTCAACTATGAAATAAAATGATGATACTTCCTTCAGTAACATTTATTTATGTGTTACAACTGTGTGGGGTACCTTACATATATTAAGTCATTTAATTCTTACAATTCACATTTACATTTGGCTCTGTTAAGAGACTGAAATTTATAGAACTCAAAAAACCTATTAAAAATTAGAGGTAGGATAGGGCCTAAACAGGCAGTTGGACATCCCCATCACAATCCAAGACTGCTGTCTCCCAACTGTTCACCTGCCTGCCTTCCTGATTGCCCCTAACAGCTTCTGCCTGCCAGCCTGATCACCCCCATAACCACTCCCCTGCCAGCCTGATTGTTGCCTAACTGCTCGCCCTTGTGGGCCTGGCCACCTTAACTACTCTCCCCTGCAGGCCTAGTCCTCCCCAACTTCCCTCCCCTGTTGGCCTGATTGCCCACAACTGCCCTCCCTTGCAGGCCTGGGCCCTCCCAATTGCCCTCCCTTGCTGACCATCTTGTGGCAGGCATCTTTGACCACATGGGGGCAGCTATCTTGTGTGTTGGAATGATGGTTAATTTGCATATCACTCTTTTATTAGATAGGACAGAGGCCTGGTGCACAGGTGGGGTCTGGTTGGTTTGCTCTGAAGGGTGTCCCAGATCAGGGTGGGGTTACTTTGGGTGGGGGCTGGTTGGTTTGCCCTGAAGGGTGTCTCAGATCAGGTTGGGGCTACTTTGTGGCATGGGATGGCATAGGTGAGGGGCCTGTGGTGGTTTGCAGGCTGGCCACATCCCCCAGTGACCCAAGTGGATGCCCTGGGATCTGGAATTTATTTATCTTCTATAATTGAAACTTTGTAGCCTTGGTGGAGGCCTAGGACTGCCAGGGTGTGTGGAAAGCTTGACTCCCTCCATTACCAGAGAAACCCAAGCCTCCTGCTTGCTCCGTGGCCACAGCCATCTTGGTTGGGTTAATTTGCATTCTCGCTCCTGATTGGCTGGTGGGCATGGCTTGTGGGTGGAGCAGAGGCATGGTCAATTTGCATATCACTCTTTTATTAGATAGGATAGCAATTATTGCCTTGGTCAGTGTTACTCAATGGTTAGTGTTGGCCCAAGCACTGAAGGGTCCTGGGTTCAATTCCCAATCAAGGGCATGTACTAGTACCTGGGTTGCTGGTTTGTTCCCTGCCCCTGGTCAGGGTGTGTTCAGAAAGCAGCCAATCCATGTGTCTCTCTCACATCGATGATTCTCTCTCTCTCTTCCCCTCTCCAGCTCCCTTCTACTCTCTTTGAAAAAAACAATGAAAAAAAAATCAGATGAGGATTAACAACAACAAAATCAATTATTTTCATTTACTGAGTGCCTCAGATGTGTCAAGCTCTCTCTCTATACCCTCATGTTATTATTTCCTCATGGCTAACCTGCAAGTCATATTATTCTTTTCCAGATCTCTAAGTGAGGCCCCTGTGACTCAGAGAGATCAGTGACTCATCAAGATCACAAAAACCAGTAAAAATGGGAGTAATAAGACTTGAACTCATGTCTCTTCAACTCTTAAATCCACACTCTTGCTGTTAAAAAAGAACTGCCTTATGAGATTGTCTTTCTATGAAGTCATATTGGTTCTAATTCTACTTGACTAAATCCAAGATGGATTTGCTTGATAATAATTCTATTCAATCTACAGGAATAAAAAGTGTCCCAGAGAAAAGCATGCTTCAAAAAGCACAGCTTGCCATGTGTGCAAAGGAGAAGTTATGTGAGAGGAAAGCCAATTTGTGAGGGCTTCCGAAGACAAGCGACAGAAACAATTTCTAATCTAGAGATGTGATGTACTGGCTACAGTGTGAATGTGCATGTGTGTGTGGTGGGGAGGAGGGAGGTTTACATCATGCAGGTCTGGAGCTATTGTCTCTTAAGAAGAAAGAGCAGAGACTGCTGCTCACACAGGCGTTTTCTCTGATGCAAATGTGGATGGGTGAGGGTGGGCAGTGGTAATGGGGAGCATGATACCTGCACACTCCTGGGGGTCCCTGGGCCCCGCCCTGTGGATTCTTTCCCTGGCCTTGTATTTGGGAAGGGATGGCTGTGGGTAATATATTGGGAGCGGGAGTGCGGCAGAATCTTTACTTTTGGTTTAAGTCTAGACTCCTCAGTTGATGCTGGTGAATTGCTCCTAATGTCAGTATATGTTTCCCAGAATAGAGAGCCCACTGCAGCTCTGACTCTGCTTCTCTTCTTGTGTAAACCCAGGCAAGTCGTTCCACCTCACTGAACCCTGGAGATAAGAGTGATCACCTCCCTCCCAGAGATCCTGTAAGGAAGGCACAATAAACATGCCCACCAGTGTTACAGAAATGCTAAGTAACGTTGCTAATCCTCCCATGGCCAGTGGTGTGCCTATCTAGTCGGCTACCTCTCCCCCAAGTGCCATGAATGCAATGCCCCAGGATAGGATGTTCTTCCAGAGACACAATTTAAACCACAAAGCAGATCATGTTGGGAGGCTGGTTCCATAAAGGGCAGACAAATGGAAAGAGATAAAGCTGAACATTCATCATTAAATTCCGTCTCTTAGGCTCCAGAATCTGCAGCGCATAATTGATGGTGCTTCAGAACTTTTCTGTTTAAAAGCCACTTCCTCAGTGTCCAGATCCTTACCTGATCTTATCTTTCTAAACAAAACTTGATTCTGAACTCCAGAATAGCAGTCCTGCCTATTTCTGTAGGAAAAAATTGTGCTGGAAATGCCGAGTAAAGATAGTGGTTGTTTTGGCCCAATCTTTCTGCGTGCTTGTTTCACACAGAATTGCTCAACTGTTGGCAGCGATCTGTGAAGCTGTGGTCTCCAGTGGTTTTGAAAGCTGCTGGAAAGCATTGAGATACTTGGCAGAAGGGAGACAGCCAAACTTGCTGCGGGGGAATTTGTGGTTCAAGCTGCTGGCTCTTCCTTACACGAGTCACACTCACTGGGGCTCTGGACAAGGAGGTGTACCTTCTGAGTTATGAGGCTATGTTGGAAAAAAAAAAAAAGCCTCCTCTAGTGGAATTCTGTTAACATCAATCTTCCATACACAAATGGTGAATGGTTGCAGCCAAAATAACGCTCTCATCATTTCTTCATGTAATAATATGTCTCATTAACTTTAAAAGAATATATCTTCATTGATTTCAGAGAGCAAGGGAGAGGGAGAGAGAGATAGAAATATCAATGATGAGAAAGAATCATTGATTGGCTGTCTCCTGCATGCCCTCTACTAGGGATCAAGCCTGAAACCTGGGCATGTGCCCTTGACCAAAATCGAACCCAGGATCTTTCACCCATAGACTGAACCAAACCAGTGGGAGCATGTCTCATTAACTTTTAGAATACAGTTAACTATTTCAGTTGACTAGAGGATGTATGATTAACTATTTTAAGATTAGGATGGGATAGACATTATCTTTGCTCTAAAGATGGGATTCCTTGGACTGATCCCCAAAGCTAGAGTATTGCTGCTTCCAGAAACTTCCTTGTCCTGGTTTCCATGACACTCTACTTTCCTGGTTTTATGTCTATTTCCTTGGCTATTTCTTGTCATTTTCTTTTTGTGAACTCTTCCGCTAAACCCCTACATTTTTTATTGTGCCAATTCCTTCATCCTCTACTCTTTATGGACCTTCTTCTATTACATACTGGTAGATGAGTAAATATTGATAACTCTTAAATTTATATATCGATCTCTGACCTCTGCCTTGATTTTCAGAGTCATATATCCAACTGTCCACCTGATTCTCCAGGTGGATAATAAAGTGGAACTTTCAAATTAGCATGCCCAGAACTGAATTTTTGATTTCTCTTTTCCTACAGCTGCTTCTCTCTGTCTCTTCTGTCTTCCTTAGTGGCAATACCATTCGTCTGGTTGTTCAGGCCAAACACTTAACATGTTGGACAACTCTCTTTTCTTTGTGTTCCTTGTCCAGCTCATTAACATGTTCTGCAAATTGAAATCCCAGTACTCACCATTTACACTAGCCTATTTCAAAGCACACTTATTTCTCATTTGGACAATCTTGCCATAGCCTCTCAAATGATACCCCTCGACCAGCCTTGTCTGCTATAGTTTGTTCTCTTTGTCACACCAAGTAGAATTTATGTTTATGATTCATTTATGTTTCAAGGAAGTGACCAACTTGTGTTAGATCATACAGGCATAATGATGGAAGAAGGGCTTCATAGTCCTAAAGAGTTAACTTTTGAATGGCATTAATCCCATCACCTAATCATTTAAATTAGAGTATTAAATTTTAGATTCTATTAAAAGGCTAATATGCAAATCGGTCACATGGTAGAATGACCTGCTGCTGTGACGGGCACTGACCACTAGGGGAAAGACGCTCAATGCAGGAGCTGCCCCCCTGGTGGTCAGTGCACTCCCACAGGGGGAGTGCTGCTCAGCCAGAAGCTCTGAGCCAGGCTCATGGCTGGTGAGTGCAGCAGCAGTGGTGGGAGTGGGAACCTTTTCCACCTCGGCAGCAGTGCTAAGGATGGCTTATGCTTGCTCCCCATGGGACATCCCCTGAGGGCATAGGTTGGGCTGAGGGACCACCTTCCCCACGAGTGCATAAATTTTGTGCACTGGGCCTCTAGTAATAATATAGTTCTGTGTGCTGGACACAATTCCAAGAGCTTTATGTGGTTTGGACTCACTCAATGAATCTAATACTATTATTCTTGCTAGTTACTATTTGGAAATGGAGGTAGAGAACTATTAAGTGACTTGCCCAAAGTTATACAGCCAGTAGGCAGCAGCAGTGGGATTCAAACCCAGGCACCATACTCTAGATTTGTGTCCTTAACTGCTCTGTTATAATGATCATAAACTGAAACCATGTGACTAATCCAACATGATCCATTAGTCCATCTGGGGACATTTATTTTTCCTTTTGGATGTTGGCTATTTTATCTGTGTAATTCACTATGAGAACAAAATGTAGCCATGACTTTACCAGTTGCTTCCCAGGTACAGCTGAGAGGATAATCTTAGTCACTTTTAGATTTCTTTTTCTCTGTACATGTGATCTGGGGTCCAACACTTTTGAGCTTTAGATGCTATTTACCCCAGGGGCAGGCTCAAGTGAACTCCCAAATTGCCTCAAATACTTTCTGCTCAATAACATTTTCCCAAAGGCTCTGCCCTGAAAGCTGCTATGTGAAATGGCAAATTCTGTCCTATCCCAAAGGGATTTCTTGCAGTTTTAAAAAAATGTTCGGCCTCTCTCTTGCACGTATTCTGTGCTTTGTAGATTTACTTAGTCAAGGAAAACTTCAAAAAGGACCCGTGATTTGAACTGAGCCTTGACAAATGGGAAGAACGTTGAATATTGAAAAGAGGAAGTTTGGCTCATGCCAGCTTCACATATACAAACAACAGGCTGTTTGCCAATCATTTTATCAACTGGGATGCTAACCTTGATGTATTCCAAAGGTAGCACATGGTATAGTTAACCTGGGTGATCTGTAATGTAACATCACCCCAAAACAGACTTTAGCTCTCTTTTACTCCTGGTGGTCCTCCCACCTCCTCCATTTTTGTGAATGATTCCTTGTTGATAAGGGACTCATTATCATTATTTTTTTTTTATTTTATTATTATTTTTTTTATTTTTATTTATTTATTTTTTTTAAGGTGTCATTTAAGGTCACTGTTTCCTTTTTTTTTTAAATTAATTTTTATTAATTTTTTATACATATCTCCCCATTGCCCCCCCTCCCTCCCAGGCGTACCCCGACCCCCCAGTGTCTGTGATCATTGGTTATGTTTATAAGCATGCATACAAGTCCTTTGATTGATCACTTCTTTACCTCACCTAACTTTAATCTTTCTGCTATAATTTCACAGTCTGTTTGATGCTTTATGATTTTTGTCCTCCTGAGAATTATCAGTCTACTCCCTTTCTGTGCTCCTGATTCTATTATATTCACCAGTTTATTCTGTTGATCAGCTTTTTAATTCACTTAATTTTTAGATTCACTTGTTGACAGATGTGTATTTGTTGTTCATAATTTTTTGTCTTTTACCTTTTTCTTCTTCCTCTTCTAAAAGGGTACCTTTCAGCATTTCATATAATACTGGTTTGGAGTTGATGAACTCCTTTAGCTTTTTCTTCTCTGTGAAGGTCTTTATCTGCCCTTCAATTCTGAATGATAGCTTTGCTGGATAGATTATTCTTGGTTGTAGGTTCTTGTTGTTCATCACGTTGAATATTTCTTGCCACTCCCGTCTGGCCTGCATCGTTTCTGTTGAGAAATCAGCTGACAGTCGTATGGGTGCTCCCTTGTAGGTAATAAACTGTTTTTCTCTTGCTGCTTTTAATATTCTCTCTTTCTCTTTTGCTCTTGGCATTTTAATTATGATGTGTCTTGGTGTAGTCCTCTTTGGGTTCCTTTTCTTTGGGGTTCTGTGTGCTTCCTCGACTTGTAAGTCTATTTCTTTTACCAGATGTGGGAAGTTTTCAGTCATTATTTCTTTAAACAGGTTTTCAGTATCTTGCTCTCTCTCTTCTTCTGGCACCCCCACAATTCTGATGTTGGTACGCTTGAAGCTGTCCCAGAGGCTCCTTACATTATCTTCACATTTTTGGATTCTTTTCTCTTCTTGCTTTTCCAGTTGAATGTTTTCTGCTTCTTTATATTTCAAATTTTTGACTTGATCCTTGCCTTTCTCTAGTCTGCTGTTAGTAGTACTCTGCATAATAGTATTCATTTCAGTCAGTGTATTTATTATCTTCTCTTGGGTCTCACTAAATTTATCCATCTTTTCTAGCATATTCTTGCAAAACCTTATAAGCGTGGTTTTGAACTCTATATCCAGTCGTTTTTTTTCCTCCATTTCTTTTGCTTGTAATCCCTTCCCTTGTCTCGGCATTTTCACTGTTCCGGAGAAACTTCTGTGCTGGATTCAGCCGCAGAAGCCTCTGCTGAGCTTGGGAGGGGTGGAGTCTCAGGGCTTAAGGGACCTCCTTGCCTTCCAGTCGGCCCCGCCCTCCACGGCCCCTGAGTCTCCCGTTTCTGCGTAATGGCTGGAGCGGTCCTTGTGCGCTCACGCACCCGCAGCGCCTCCAACCGCTGCCTTTCCGGCTCCCCTGCGAACCAGGACCACACGAGTCTAGGTCCCCAGGGTTTCGCCCAAAACAGGGGCCCAGTGGACTCAGAAGTGGCGCAGATCGGAGGGTCTGTCTCCCGCCCACTCGCGAAAGCCAGCGGCACAATCAGCAATCCGTCCTCCGCGTGGTGCCGTGCGGGACCAGACCTCCGATCCTTTGCAACTCCCCTAAATTTCCGTGCACTTCTCCCTTTTCACAGTCCAAACTCCCCCGTATGAGTTTCGGCTGGATCTGGGGTTTAGTGTCGTAAGATAAGGGGTTCAATGCCGTTGGGAGTCTCCGTTTCCCTCCCGCCAGAGAAAGCCAGCCAGGTACTCCGGCACCGCTCTCTCAGCGCGCTCGTCTCCGTACCTCAGCTTTTTGCAGCTCCTCTGGGTCTCCGTGAGCCCCTCTCTTTCCCTCTAGTTGTAGAATTTCCACTCAGCCAGCTTTCCCGTGGTTCTGGATGATGTCCGTTCTGTCTTTTAGTTGTAGTTTTGAAATTGTTGTGCGAGGCAGCAGTATAGGTGTTTACCTATGCCGCCATCTTGGATTCTCTCTCATTATCATTATTGATTAAACTTGGCCATCTCAGTTGGGTGTCAGTGAATATCTTGCTCATTTTAATCTGTCTCAAGGCCATGTTTTATGCTTACTATGTTTTCATTTGTCCCTACATTGTGTTTGCTTGTCATTGATATCAAGATTGAATGTTCCCTTGGGGCGTTTTGTTTGGAGATATATGATGGTCTTGGGCTATGAGCTTGGAATCTTGAAAACAGAACTTCTCAGCACAACTCTGTGCTTGGTGCCTGCAACTAGATTCATACACTAACACAGGGAATAAATTTCTATAGTAAAATCTTTAGTCTGCTTACATCTGTAACTCAGCGGTGATTCTTTTTCTTACCCTGCATCTTGAACATTTTTCTTTCCCTGTAGTGCTCTATTGTCTATCGACCTCTAAAAATATCAACTTTGTTAGGTTTTTGGTGAGTTCAAGATTTTACCCTATGCTTTGAAGATGATGCTATTTGGGGGCAAAATTTAATTTTGAAGTGATTTCACATTTACAGAAAAGTTGCAAGCACAGAAAAACAGATCCCTGTGTACATATCGCCCAGATACCTCAATTGTTATCATTTTACTGCATTTGCTTTACATGATGATAATTTGAAATGACCACTTTCAAATTCTCTGTATTCTAGGCCATTCATTACCTGTGTAGAGCATAGAAATGAAAATGTCTCTTTGGATGCCAATGGGAAGAGGATTAGAGAGGTGATGGGATTATTATTATTAGGAGGGGACGAAGGAAGGAGATAGCTATTAGGGGAATCATGTAGTTTATAATAATGTGGTCTCAGGTGTGCTATGGCCCTTCAGCAGGTACTCTAGAATGCACAGTGACACTAGTTTCTTCTGAGGTGCTCAAATGTCTTATTTAAAACAAAACAAAACAACAACAAAAAAAACCCACACAAAAAACTCCAATGTCCAGTATCCCTTACCAATTGCTGACAAATAACAGTATTTCTGTGTAGGTCGCTAACAGCGATGTAGAAAATAAAGTCAAGTGCAAAGAAGTTCCTCCTTTGGTGACCCTCATGAACTGTGTAGGGCTTTCTGGGTCTTCCTTCACCTGACAGGGCTCATGGCCAGGGAAATTGTGGGTGAAGCTGCACACTGCCAGGCCTTCCCCTGGTGTGCAGCCATCCTGATGGGCATAGCCCCGGGCTTTCCTGCCTGGCCCAGGAGGGAAAAGAGTAATGTGATTTGAATTGGCAAAAGACCCATAATTTTCACTTTAAAAGGAATCTTTTATTCTTGAGCCTAAGCCAACTGAAATACCCTGGGCCTGAGCTTTTTTATTCAGACAAGAACAATGAGATCAATTTTCAACAGAAAATGAGGAAAGGGGAGAGAGATGGCAGCCAGGGTAATAGGCTATAAAGAACCAAGTTTGAAATTAAATATTATGGCTTAAATAGTCCTGTAATTCAAGCTACCCTTCTCCCCACACTCCCAATCTTGAATTAAAAAAAAATAAAATAAAACTGAAAAACTCCTCACTGCAAAATGGAAGACAATCTTTTTCTAATAGAAGAAAATGCTCTCTGCAACATGAATTTGAGCTGCAGTGATTTGATTTCTATGGAGATAAAGAGGCAAAGAAGTTAGTGCAGTTTGGAAGGGAATGTAAATGCGGCGTTAAGGAGCGAGGAGGAAAACTTCACGCATGCCGGCTTGTTAGAATTTGCTGTATTTTATCCTGTTTTCACTGAGCAGCAGACGGGTAGCAGGGACTTTTTATTTAATTTTTAGGGCAATTAGGGGAAGGAAACCCAGGCTGAGTGACTTTAGACTGCTCATTACCTTCTGGCTGGCAGAAGGAGAGTGCATATTTTAAATGTTAAGATCAGATTATTTATAAGTTTCACTTTGAAATTCAAGGGCATGGAAGGAAGGATAACTTGATTAACAGAGGAAACAGCCTTCTGTACACAGCTGGTTTCATCTCTGTAATAGGTCAGAGACTGAAGAGCAGCATTTCTTAGTCTCTTCCTGAAAATAAATTCTAGAGAACCAATGAAGTTAAAAACACACACATTTTTAGATATTGCTCCACCACCCACCCCCTGCCTAAATCTTTTAACTAATGTTGTGATGGGAGTACATATTTGTAGATGACCTTGTTTGACCATATTATAATGATGATTTTATTTTATTTTTATTATTGATTTCAGAGAGGGAGAGAGAAAGTGATAAGAGAGAATCATTAATCAGCTAGTTCCTGCACACCCCACACTGGGAATCGAGCCTGCAGGCTGGACATGTGCCCTGACTGGGAATGAACTGTGACTTCTTGTCTTGGTTCCTGGGTCGATGTTCAAACACTGAGCCACATCGGCAAAGAATGACATTTAAAAAAAAATTTTTTTTTATTAATGTATTATATGTATTCATATCTTCCCATTGTCCCTCCTCCCCCCACTCTCATATATACCCTAATCCCCCAGTGTCTTGTGTCCTTTGGTTAGGAGCATGACGATTTTAATTTCAAACCTCTCCTGAAATGAATCACTAACTCCCCTAGAAGTAGCTGGAAGCCTCTGATATCGGTAATTTCAATATCATATGTCACAAGATGTCTTAGATTGTTCTGTAAAATGAAAAGCATCTAGATATAAGAGAATTCGTGGTCATTTCACTTTCTGGCAGTAACGGCTGACTTTCTTGATCAGAGTGTAATGGCTAACCGAATTTTCTAAAAGTAATTGTTGAATGTCCTGCCTTGAAAATTTATGTGGTTTCCTTTGTGGGTTTGTCTAAAGGTCTTTTAGGTACAAGCAATGAAAATTAGCACAGCCCAGTTTAAGCAACAGAAAGACATTGGAGTAGCCCAGAACAGAGAAAAGGACAGGCCAGCCTAGCCCTGGGGAGGACCAGGGCCCTCAGGGACACGATAGCAGGGTTACATCACCCTTCTCTCAGGGCTGGTGTTCATGCGACTATCTCTGATTCAGGTCCTGTATCTAATTCCTCATCTCAGTTCCTCCAGCTTTGATCAGATGTTCCCCTGAGGGTCTATCAGCCCTGGATAGGGGCGGGAAGAGTCACAGACCCACATGCGGCTGCTCATTGCTCCCATGTGTGGAGAGGTTCTTACAGAGGGTGGGAGCCTTAGAAAGCCTTTTAAGAGTTGTCTATTATACCCGACTAGGCTTTGTGTGGAGAACAAACACTGTTATTTAAAATCCCAGCAGACTGTAGCTGCTTCTGAATCCCAAGGAAGTGGCAGAATTTCTCTTTGGAAAAGACGAGCTGTTTGGCTGTGAAAAAAAGATAAGCTTCAGGGAATTGCTTGGAAAGCATAGGAATGAGAGAAAGAACTACCCTGCCTTTATCACTGAACAAGAATTTGGAGCTTGCCAAGGAATGGACAAGAGAAGAGTAACCCAGGTATAATGAGGAAGCTAAGAACTTCCATGGAGTATACAGTGAGCATGGCCAGTGGGCACAGTTGAAGGGTACTTACAGTATGCCTATCTGATACATATATTTTAGTGCTGTGACATAGCCCTCCTGTCTCTCCCCGACCTTAGTAGACATCTACCTAGTTTTCAGTTTACTGATATTTTAGTCAGTGAAGGAAATGCTAACTAAAGCACTGTAAAGGATTGAGTGAAATAATCCTTTTACCATGACTTATGGAACTCACAAGGAACTCTAAACCAGAACCAAGCAGGAGAATGAAAAATGCTCCCCGCCCCTCTTCTGAGGAATTTCAACAGAGGTGTGTATGGGTGGGGGGAGGGGGAAGGGGCGAGAGAGGGAGGGGGCAGCAACTTTTCCTTCTTGGGTGGGACAGGAACTCAGACTACACTCATCTAAATTTCAAGAGAAGCTAACTCCAGCAGAATTTGGAGATATTATATGATGAAACAATAAGAAAGTGGTAACCTGGAGGGATTCTTAGATTGTCCTTCAAAGGATTCTTTTGAATATAAAACTATCTGTAGCTTCATTTCTCTCCAAAGGAACATGGCATACCTATTGTATATATTAGAGTGAAGGTGGGGCTCTGGTAAAACTTCAGAATGTGCACTTCTAGCAGGAAAGTAGTTCATTGGGAAGAATCTTCACTATGTATTTCTAGGGTTACTGTTTTAACACTGAATGTCACTTTCTGTGTAGTAGGAGGGAACAGAGGTGTGAGTTCCACTGGTCCTCTGGCTATCATCCCTGTGCTGGACATAAACTCAGAGCAGAAGTCAAATAGTCCTGGAGAAGATTCAAGTTAGTAAGTGATTCTGAAAAATGTTTTAGTTCTTCAATTTTCCATTTTTCATTCTATGGAAGACATTGATTTTTCTAGGTGCCATTTTTAAAGGTGCCAAGAGAACCAGGGTAATGACTTCCTGTTACTGATGACTTCATTCATTCACTCATTCTTTACAAAGCACATGTTCATTGCATATAATGCTTTAGAAAGATGCTAGGCACTGAATGCATAACACAGGGAATATTTAAACAAGGTATTAAAACACTGAGATAAATGCCAATAGAAGGTCATAAAAGGGCACATGGAAAAACACCACAAACTTGTCATGCCTAAAACTGAGGAAGGATAAGGTGAAGGAAGAGGAGATAATTTGTCTATACTTCACTCTTTATTTCTTTCTTACCACTTATCAGAAAAGGTATCCCTATTTCTCACTGCTTCTAGGCACTTACATAACTTTTTAAGACACAGTTTTTGTTATAGAAATCGAATTTTCATTGCTTATACCTAAAAGACCTTTGAAGAATAAAGACCTTTAGACAAACCCACAAAGGAAACCACATAAATTTTCAAGGCAGGACATTCAACAATTACTTTTAGAAAATTCGGTTAGCTGTTACACTCTAATCAAGAAGATAGTCAGCCATTACTGCCAGAAAGTGAAATGACCACAAATTTTCTTAGATCTGGATGCATTCCAATTTTATTCCAGCATTAGGCTTTTGTGGACTAGCTTTAGGGCTCTGACCACCAAACATAGTATTTCCCCACTAGAAAATTTTTTGTTTGTTTTAGTTTCAAATCAATCTTTTAAGTAGAATTTATTTCAAATTGGAATAGTCTGTGTTGATGATAACATGTTAAATATAAATTACTGCCTATTAGGATAAATTTTAAGAACAAGATTATAGAGTATAATTGTAGCTATGAAAAAAAATACTGTTTTTACCCCTAACTTGAAAAGCCTGCAATATCACATTTGAATTATCTTTCTACAAGTTACTTTAATTCCTTGTGTGTATTTTAGGCAGAGAAATTTGATGTTTAAAAAAATGTTTAAGCCCTAACCAGCGTGGCTCAGTGGATAGAGCACCGGCCTGCAGACTCAAGGGTCCCAGGTTGGATTCTGGTCAAGGGCATGTACCTTAGTTGTAGACACATCCCCAGTGGGGGGTGTGCAGGAGGCAGCTGATTGATGTTCCTCTCTCATTGATGTTTCTAACTCTCCCTCTCCCTTCTTCTCTGTAAAAAACAAAATCAATAAAATATATTTTAAAAAGTTTTTTTAAAAAAATGTTTTTATTAATTTTTTTGGAGAGAGAGAGAGGGAGAGGAAGAGATAGATATATTGATGAAAGGGAAACATTGATCACCTGCCTCCTGCACCACCCGTTGCTGGGGATAGCCCCAGAAACATGGGCATGTGCACTGATGGAAATTGAAACTCCTGGTACATGAGACTATGCTCAACCAACTGAGCCACACCAGCAGGGCAAAACTTGACATTTTTTAATTCAACATTGAATGTTGGTTTTTAAAATCTACCCATTGTCCAACAACAAAACAACAAACAACCTGGTTTAAAATGAGTAGGGACTTGAAATAGACATTACTCTAAGGAAGCTATATGCAAAAGACCGATAAGCACATGAAAAGATGCTCAATATCACTTGTCACTAGTGAAATGAACATCAAAGTCACAATGAGATCCCATTTCACACCCTTTAGGATAACTACTATAACAAAAAAACAAAAACAAACAAACAAACAAAAAAACCCAGAAAATAATAGGTATTGCTGAGGATGTAGAGAAATGGGTGTGGATGTGAACTAGCACAAACGCTGGGGGAAAACAGTGCAATTGTTTCTCACAAAAATAAAAATAGAATCACCATCTGATTGAACAATTCTACCTCTGATGTATACCTAAAGCCTGAAAGCAAAGTTTCAAAAGATTTGTGCGCCCATGTTCATAGCAGCATTATTTACAATAGCTAAAATGTGGAAGCAATTGGAGTGTCTATTGATGGATAAATGGATAAGCAAAATGTGCTACATGCATACCATAAATTATTTTTCAGCCTTAAAAAGGAAGGAAATTCTGACATATGCTACAACATGGATGAACCTTGAGGATATTATTATAAGTGTAATAAGATAGTCACAAAAAGATAAATACTATATGATTGCATTAAAAGAAGGTAACTAGAATAGTTAAAATCACAGAGACAGAAAGTAGAACAGTGTTCTACAGGGGCTGACAGAAGTGCTGTGTGGAGTTAGGTATTATGGGGAGAGTTTAAATTTTGAGAGACAAAAAGAGTTTTGGAGGTGGATGGTGGTGATGGTTACACAACACTCTGAAGGTACTTAACACCAATGAACTGTGCATGTAAAAATGAATACACTGGTACATTTTATGTGATGTATTTTACCGTATTAAAATTTTTTGAAAAAAGAGGAAAAAAAAGTTTACCAATTATTTTTCTGAATTGGTGAACTCTTGTTTGGGGGCAATCATAAGTCTGTCATGGTGCTTCCAAATGTTCTACAACCCAGAAGAGCACAGTGTTTTTTCTTTGGCATACCTGCCACATATGCATGACCTGGTTCTGATCAGGTAGAAACTGGTGGGACCCAAGTTTGGGTCATCTTATAGAATGAAAAAATTTTACTCTTTAAGATCCTCAAGAAATAAGAGGCAGGAAAAAACTAAGAACTCTAGACTGAAGGACAACAAGATGACAAATAAAAAGCAATGTGTGTCCTCAGGTAGGAATCTAGACTAGATAGAAAAAGAGCCATTATTAAGACAGATGGCAAAATTTACATTATGTCTATGAGTCAGATGGTAGTGTTGTTTCAATGTGTATTTCCTGACTGATGGGAGTGTATGGCAGTAATACAGCAGAGTATCTGTATTTGGGGAAGAGAAGGAACACACTAGTTCAAAATGGGCAGAGACTTGCAATAGACATTTAATCAAGAGAGATAAGTGGAACAAATGTGGTCAAATTTAACAATTAGGGAATCTGTGTGAAGGACACACAAGGTCTCTTTGTTCTTATAACTTTTCTCTTGGTTACAAACTGTTTCAAAATAAAAATCTATAGGTGGAGAAACCAAAATGGTGGCATAGGTAAACACCTAAACTGCTGCCTCACACAACAATATCAAAACTACAACTAAAAGACAAAATGGACACCATCCAGAACCACAGGAAAGCTGGCTGAGTGGAAATTCTACAACTAGAAGGAAAGAGGAAAGCTCATTAAGACTCAGAGGAGCTGCAAAAAACTGAGGTACAGTGATATGTGCGTAGAGAGGATGCGCAGCTGAATGCACAGGTGGCTGAGTGCACGGCTGGCTTTCTAAAGTAGGAAGGAGATGGAAGTTCTTGACTGTGCTGAACTCCAGTCCTGGGCAAGACTCTGGGAAACCAGACTCATTCGGGGGGAATCTGATTGTCAGGAAAAGAGAAAGCACACTAAGACTCAGGGGAGCTGCTGAAGGCAGAGGTCTAGAGATGCACGTGGGCAGAGAGGACTGACTGCTGAATGCACCAGCGGCTGAGTGTGTGGCTGGCTTTCTACAGCAGGAGGGAGACAGAAGCTTCTGACTATGCTGAACTCCAGTTGCAGGCAAGACTCTGGGGACCCAGACTCATTTGGGGAGGAACTGGACTGTCTGGCAGCAGGCGAAACTCGAGGGCAGCTTTCTCTCAGAGGTGCTTGCAGTGATTACCCAGGGACACCGAGATCCAGGGGCCTCATAGGGCAAGGCTGATGGGAAACCAAGGCTGTCCACTCTGCCCTGAGATCCCCGTCCTATCCAAGCTGAGCACAGAGGCTTTTGTAATTTTGCAAGTCTTATCTCATAAGAGTGTCTCCAACAAAGACGTTCTCCCAGCATAGACACAGCTGATCCTCACAGCCAATTGGCCTGGAGGTCAATTCCTCTCAGTGATACCAACAACATTAAGACTTAATTACAACAAGGCTGTACACACAGTCCACAGAGGAGTGCACGAAGTGTGTCCATCTCAGGTAACTGGGGAGGCTGAGCCACTGGAACCTATAGGACATCTACCACCCAAAGCTACTCTACCAACTCAGGGAAGCAGCGAAAATGTGGAAACAAAGAAACAGATCACAAATGAAAGAAACGGAGGAAAGCAAATTATTGGATCTAGAGTTCAAAACCATGGTTATAAGATTTTTCAAGAATTTCCTAGAAAAGGCTGATAAATTTAGTTAGATCCCTAAGGATATGAAAAAGGACCAACTAGAAATTAAGCATACACTGACTAAAATAAAAAAATATTATACAGAGACCTAACAGCAAACTAGAGGACCGCAAGAATCAAGTCAAAGATTTGAAATACAAAGAAACAAAAAAATACCCAACTTAAAAAGAAAAAAAAAAAAGAAAGAAAGAAAAAGAATCCAAAAATATGAAGATAGTGTAAGGAGCCTCTGGGACAATTTCAAGCATACCAACATCAGAATTGTGGGGGTACCAGAAGAGACAGCAAGATACTGAAAACCTATTTAAAGAAATAATGACTGAAAAGTTCTTCCACTTGGTGAAAGAAATAGACTTACAAATCCAGGAAGCACACAGAACCCCAAACAAAAGGAATCCAAAAAGGACCACACCAAGACACATCATAATTAAAATTCCAAGAGCAAAAGACAAAGAGAGAATATTAAAAGTAGCAAGAAAAAAACAGTTACCTACAAGGGAGTACCCATACAATTGTCAGCTGATTTCTCAACAGAAACCATGCTGGTCAGATGGAAGTGGCAAGAAATAGTCAAAATGATGAATAGCAAGAAACTACAACCAAGATTATTCTACCCAGCAAAGCTATCATTCAGAATTAAGAGCTTCTTAGATAAGAAAAAGCTAAAGAAGTTCATCACCACCAAACCAGTATTATATAAAATGCTTAAAGGTATTCTTTAAGAAGAGGACGAAGAAGAAAAAGGTGAAAATAAAGATTATGAACAACAAATACATATCTATCAACAAGCAAATCTAAAAATCAAGTGAATTAAAAATCTGATGAACAAATAAACTGGTGAATATAATATAATCAGGGACATAGAAAGGGAGTGGACTGACAATTCTCAGGGGGAAAGGGGTTAGGGGGGTACAGGAAGAGACTGGACAAAAATTGTACATCTATGGATGAGGACAATGGGGGTGGAAGGTAAGGTCAGAGGGTGTGGTGGGAATCAGGTGGAGGGGAGCTGTGTGGGGGAAAAAGGAACAATTGTAATAATCTGAATAATAAAGATTTATTAAATTAAAAAAATCTATAATAATAAAAGCATAATATGCTAATTAGACCAAACAGTTGAACAACTTCCTGATGTCCTTCTTAACTAAGCTGCCAGGGCGGGGACCGAGGCAGAGGCAGTTAGGGGTGATCAGGCAGGCAAGTGTGTGGTTAGGGGCCATTAGGCAGGCAGGCAAGTGGTTAGGAGCCAGCAGACTTAGATTGTGAGAGGGATGTCTGATTGCAGTCTGTGCTGAAGATTGCCTTCAGCCCAGCCTGCTGTTGGACATGACCTCTCACATATTTCATGCACTGGGCCTCTAGTAAGTAAATAAAAGGAGAGAGACTCTGTCTCAGCTAATAAGCATCCTTTCTGCTCCTTCCACTTTTCCTCATTGCACAATTGCAGGAGGGGATGGCTGGTTCAGGACACATATTGCTCTGGTTCTGGTCAAAGTGGCCAGTGGAGAGGGCCATCATTAGATATTAAGGTTTAAGTTCCCCTGGTAAAACCTAGGAATCAGGGGAGGTACTCTGAAGGGTGTTCACTATGTTTCTGTACAAAGAACTTGACATCTTTGTTTCTTTCTTTTCATCAAAACTACAAACATTTCTGTTTAAGGGCACTTACTGTTTCAGTGTTGTACTTTCTTGCCTATCAGATTTTATGATATCCTTCCTTGGATATCAGTTCGACTGCATACTGTGTGATCTATTTATTGTTAAGTTCCTTTTTATAAATAGGTGTACATTTACCCAACTAGTGGGAATGTTGTGATGAATAAATAAGTAATGAAAGTAAAGTACTCAGCTCAATGCCTGGTGAAAATCAAGCTCTCAGTTAATCATAAGGCTGATGGCTTATTGTAGTTTTCATTTTCATTGCTCGCCATTCTTCAGTCTAAGATTTTCCCCCACAAAATTAATTGTATTTGAGTGGTAAACCTTTGGCACTCCTTTCAAGGAGAGAGATTTGCTTTGGAAACTGACAGCCAGTTTTTTTCAACTACAGGCTTTTAGGTCTGTAGTCAATGTTTTTCAATTTGAAGGGGTTAAATGAGGACACCCGAATATTCTTAGTGTAGTATATAGTCCCAAGCTTTTTGGCTCTATTTGCTTAAGTGCTTTATGATTTATATTTTTTAGTCCCAACTCAGCCTTATGGGGTGAATTCTTCTTTTTATTTTTATTTCATAGATGGTTTTTAATTAGCTGAAGTAAATGCATACAACCTTAAGAAGGTCAGTAATAGTGCTTAAATTCAATTTCTTCAAATCCTAGAATTCTACCTGGCCCTCTGGGCCTTGCCATTTTTCTTGATTTCTGTGTTTTTGACATGGTTATAGATGCAAACTATTGTTCAAAAGGAAATCACAAAAAAGCCTTATGACTTTTTTAAAAAATATATTTTATTGAGCTTTACAGAGAAGAAGGGAGAGAGATAGAGAGTTAGAAACATTGATGAAAAAGAGACATTGATCAGCTGCCTCCTGCACGCCCCCTACTGGGGAGGTGCCCGCAACCAGGACACATGCTCTTGACCAGAATGGAACCTGGGACCTTTCAGTCTGCAGGCCAATGCTCTATCCACTGAGCTAAACCGGTTTTGGCGCCTTATGACTTTTTAATGAAAGAAATTAAATTAAGCAATACCTCATCAGCTCAGCATTAAATTACATTGATTTATTTTTTAAGTTTTAATTTATGATGACACTTTCTTAAGTTTTCCCCATGAGTTCCATATTTTTTCCTCTTAAAATTCATTAAGCATCAGACCACTAAAATCATTTTAATATTTAATATTTAAGTTCTTATGGAATGACTGCTTACAAAAGAGTTATGAAATCTTTTTCTGGGCAAGACAGTCTGCTTTCAGGACAAGGTCAAAATCTATACTACTCTCACCTTTTATTGAAGGAAATGAGAGAATTACAGAGGTAATCCTTTGGAAATGCTGCTAGTACTTCATAATGCTAAGACATTTTCACCAGGTCTTACTGTTATTCTGGCTTAATTTTCTTTATTGTAATAAAATATACATAATATTAAATTTACCATCTTAGTTTTTAAAAGTACAATTCAGAGCTATTAAGTACATTCACAGTGTGCAACCATCATTGTCATCCATCTTCAGAACTCTCTTCATCATGCAAAACTGAAACTCTTACAAATTAAACAATAACTCCTATTCACCTTCCCTAGAAACCACTATTTTACATTGTCTACTCTAGATACTTCATATTAATGGAATCACACAATATTTGTCTTTTTGTGATTGGCTTATTTCACTTAGCATAATGTTCTTAAGATTCCATGTAGTAACATATACAAGAATTGCCTTTCTTTTTAAGGCTGAGTAATATTTCCTTGTATGTATATATCACATTTTGCTTATCTATTCATCCATTGACACTTGAGTTGCTTCCATGTTTTAAGTATTGTGACTAATGCTGCTATGAACATGGGTGAACAAACATCTCCTCCAGAGTCAGATAGTTTTTGCTTCACTCTTTTAGGATGCCTGTTTGGCAGTAGCTACCATTGGGACTAATACTTGCAATTTATGGACTAACCAAGTACACTGAATACATTAGCTAGGTCTCAGTAGAAAACAATTTTAACTGAAGCAATGCAAGATATTTTAATGGAGAGAACCCATACAGAAATGTGGTATATTTGGGTATAAGGGGCTAAAGGGAACTTACTAATAAGAAATATGAAATATTCACACATTAGCAACAAGAAGCAGTTAGCTTCCTGAATAGGCAAGGAGAGGAAATTGGGTTAACAGAGCCCAGTGAGAGTTGGAGTTTTTTTTTAAAAAAAAGGATCCACAGATAGTGGCCATGGAAGGATGCAGCCACTCCCTAGAAGTAACCTAGGGGGTAGATATGGGAACAAAATACCTCAGCCTCTTTTTTCTTCTGCTCTCCAGTTTATTGCCAATAAATTCCATTGGTTGAGCCCAATCAGAAGTCAGCTAGCAAGAGATAGGTGTCCAGCCGAAACCAGTTTGGCTCTGTGGATAGAGCCTTGGACTACGGACTGAAAGGTCCCAGGTTTGATTCCGGTCAAGGGCATGTACCTTGGTTGTGGGCATATCTCCAGTAGGGGGTGTGTAAGAGGCAGCTAATCGATGTCTCTCTCTCATCGATGTTTCTAACTCTCTATCCCTCTCCCTTCCTCTCTGTAAAAAAAAAAAAAATCAATAAAAATATATTTAAAAAAAAGAAGAGAGAGAGGGAGAGAGAGAGAGATAGATAGATAGGTGTCCAGGGTGATGCAAATATGTTTTGGTGAGTCTCATGGGGAAGCAGCAGGGCAAAGAAGGACAAAGAATAAATGAGGGTGGATTCTCCCTTCGATAAGCAATTTTAAATATTGGAAGTTATAGGTAGGGATAGCTGATTTACTCTACTCTTACAATTGAAGAAGTTCATTTAATGTTTTCTTCTCTCTGCCATGATGCAAAGGAGAGGAAGCATACATTGTTTCTTAACTTTGTTTTCCATAGCAATGGGCCTTTAGAAACTGGTTCAGAATGTCGACTGGCTGGAAATGGATCATTTAACACTCTCTGCTAAAAGACATGACCATTTAAAATGCATTTATATCCAACCCACTCTCCCAAAAGACTTGAAGGCTGCTTTGCATAGGCTGTAGTTGCAGCTTCTGTCTGTAGACAGTGTTCATATGTGAATGAGGAGAAATGCTGACTGAGGAGAGAAAAGTCAGCTGAAACTAAAGGGAATCTGTTAAAGTTATGAAAAATGACCTGTATGAGCTTTTAGACACACTGCATGACCATGTGGGTAAAATTAGAGATTGAAGAAGCTTCTATAAAGCAGATGTGATTGAATACAATTATTTTGTGATATGCAAAATTTAAAAGAGGTGGTGTATAAATGTGTATGTTTCTTGAAGAGGACTATCATTGGAAGGTAGATTAATAATACTGCAGGCATGCTTGGTCATGTGGCTCAATGGTTGAGCACCAACCTATGAACCAGGTGGTCACGGTTTGATTCCCAGTTGGGCCAGGCCCAGGTTTCCCTTTGATCCTTGGCCCTCTCATCATTGATGTTTCTCTCTCTCTCTCTCTCCTTCTCTCTTCCTCTCTGAAATCAATAAAAATATATTGGGGAAAAAAACCCCACTAAAACAGTACTGAAGGTAACATACAGAATGTAACAATACCTAACAGTTCCCCATTATTTAGGAGGATAAGTGATACCTAAAGAAACTCATAGTGGAAGAATTTTTATATTCATAGAAACTTGCACTATTTCTTTTTAACTTTTTTTTTTTCATCTTTTAGAACCTCTATCAATATCTCATCACTTCTTCAATTATCCAGGAAGGCAGGAACAGAGTATAGGCTATTACAGGGCTGGTTTTGCACATAAGAATGAGAGAGAGATAGGTTTAGATTCTGATCCAACAAAAGTGTCTGCCTCTAAGTTCAGTGCTGAATAACTATATCTTGCTGCCTTTCATTGCACTTGTACTACATCTGCCCTTTCGATGTAAACATGTGGGCCTATCACGTCTTCCCAATACAATTTTCCACGGTGACTCCATTTCAAAGCATCGTTTATTTGCTTTGAAAGCAAAGGTAGTATACCCTGACAAGGTTTTCTAAGTAATTCATGAATGATTTTTATTAACAAAAAATGAAATGTTGGTCTCCATGTGTAAAAAAAATGAGTAGTCAATGCTTATCTTTAAACAGACAAACAGTGCCTTCATCAAAGAGTACACTATGTAACTAAAACTTAGAAATAAATTCATACAATTTTCATAATGCCATTACCTGTTGCATAAGATGACAAATAATCACAAAAGCCATTCATGGTGGCAATTGTTCTACAGCTTAGAATTCTAAGCTTACTGGAGATGGGATATTGAGAAACAAGGCCCCAGCTGTATTTATATGATTAGTGAACATTTTAACAATTTGTGAATCTGTCCTTAAAACTACTATGCTATCAAATTATTCCTGCTCACTTACAAAGTTAAAATGAAAATAAAAATTGAAACGAGAAAGAGGAAAGAAGTGTTGGGAATCAGGAAACCTTGCTAGTTGACTCTGCCACTAACAATCTATGTAACTACTTAGAACTAGGTTGACTAGAAAATTTTGGTGATTCTGTGACAACAAGGAAATAGAATTAAGCCCTTGATGCTTATCATAATCAAATGAAGGATTTCTTGACATTCTTAGATATATAAACTAACTAGTGGCCCGGTGCATGAAATCTGTGCACAGTGCATGAAATTTGTGCATAAGAGTAGGGAGGGGGTTCCCTCAGCCTAGCCTACACCCTCTTCAATCAGACATCCCTCTCACAATCTGGGATTGCTGGCTCCTAACCACTCAACTGCCTGCCTGATCACCTCTGCCCTCCCCTGCTGCCCTGATCTCACACCCAACTGCCCTCCCCTGCCAGCCTGGTCGCCTCCAACTGCCCATCCCTGCCAGACTAATTTCCCCTAACCCCCTGTTGCCTTGATCTCACCCCCAACTGCCCTCTTCTGCTGGCCTGATTGCCCCTAACTGCCTCTGCCTCAGCCCCCACCACCATGGCTTTGTCTGGAAGGAAATCAGATGTCTGAAAGATGCAGTTTGACCTGGTCTACTTAGCATGTTACCCTTTTAGTAGAATAGATTGATTATATACGATAGGATTGCTTAAATGGGAGGGAAAAGCCTTTTTCATCAGGAGAAGATGCTCTTGGCAGAAAAAATACATAATCTCTATATCTGGACTGATAACCAGTCATATGCACTATACTGCCAAACTGATCATTAAAAAATTGAACTGCTTTCTTACACCTTACACCAAACAGTTGTTGCCCTTAAAAAATATATATTTTATTGAATTTTTACAAAGAGGAAGGGAGAGGGATAGGGAGTTAGAAACATCAGTGAGAGAGAGATATATCAATCAGCTGCCTCTTGCACGCCCCCTACCGGGGATGTGCCCACAACTAAGGTACATGCCTTTGAGTTGAATCGAACCTGGGACCTTTCAGTCCACAGACTGATGCTTTATCCACTGAGCCAAACCAGTTTTGACAGCTGTTGCCCTTAAAACCCCTCCTCAGCCCCCACCTTAAATTCTGCCTTCACATTTCATCCAGATTAGGTTCTGATTGGTTGGTTTCTATGCCAGTCAGCATCAAAAGCTCCACCTCCGAGGCAGCCATTGGCTCCTCACACTTCACCCAGATTTGGTTCTAATTGGTTGGTTTATCTGCCAGTCAGTATTTCTGAGCCTATCAACTGGGCCTGATCAAAGAGGTGGGGCTGATCAGCTGCCCCAGTGGAGGCCAGAGAAAAAGAGAGGCATGGCTGCTGGCCAGACCTGGAGCAACAGCTGCTATGCAGGCTATGGATCAGACCCTGCTTCTTTCTCCAGGCCTCTTCTCAGGCCTGATTCGCAGCCCCCTCAGTAGTCTGTATTGGGTCGGGGTGCCAGCAGCAATAGCAGTCAGTGCTGGGTCGCCATGGCAACCCAGCAATGACTTTTAGTTGGTTGAGCCTTCATTTGTTTTGGATGTTACAGACCTTGGGTTTTTTATATATTAGGATAAGCAATTTTGAACTCTTTATCTAGCATGCCTTTTGAAAATAGATTGTAGAAAAAAGTCAATCCTTAAACAAGTCACATTTTACATAAATAATTGTGCACTTTATCCTAATATGAATTTCTTTAGTTCTTTTAACATTTGAAAATTTTAAGAACTTCATGCTTGCTGCTTTTGGGGCTTTGATTATACTTTTTCTCTTCATGTCTCTTGCTTTCACTTAGATAAATCATACTCATTCTGAATCACCTCTAAAACTGGATGAAGCAAGCATAAATGAACCCTCATAATGTGTAGACAATATGTCTGTGTCAGGTTAGGCTAGTTTTGTAGTGGTAATAAAATTATTCCAAATGCTCAGCAGGTTTAACTCAATAAGCACTTAATTCTCACACTACACATTCAAGGAGCAGTTTCTGCTCCCTGGAACTACTCAGGGACTTGGCAAGGGAATCTTTACTTAATATACACATTCACAATCTCCATGTGGTGAATCATACCTTGGCTTCAAACTTGCCAATGGAAAGAACGTGTCACTGCTATTTGCATATATTGTCTAAAGCAAGCACATGACTATTCTTTCCAATTCAGTATTTGTTCAACAGTTTTAATGAGTACCAGTGACATCCAGCAACTTGGGCTGAAATTTTATCTCTGATCCTTGCTGGCTGTAAGTTTCAGCAAATTATTTACTCTTTCTTTTGTCTCAGTTTCTCATCTATAAGATGGTGCTTATAATAGAACAATCTCATTCATTGAGTTTTAAAAATTAAAAGTTAATAAATGCAAAACAGTGCTTGAGAGTACATTAAATTAATAATAGCTATCCTCTTACCTCAAGTTTAGCTTTTGCTGCACTTTAAAATAACTTTTGTTTACCTGATCATCCTACAGGAGTAGTCTCCTAGTTAATGGGAACCTTCTTGTTGAGTGTTGTAACTTGAGAGCTTGCTGAGTAAGAATACAATTGGTATTTTATTATTTTTGAGCTTTTAGATGCCTGTACTTGCTCTTTCGGATCAGATATTCCAGAGCATTTAGCTTCCTTACATATTCAACCAACTGCAGAGTCCCTATCCACTAAGATAATTTGGTTTAGGTAGGAAACTTGAGGACATAACCAACTACTTTCTATTTATTTATCTTTTTTCCCCCCTAGAACATTCAGTGAGTGCTTCATTAAACACTTAATAGTTCCATAACTCTAAAAATGGGAAGTATTTTCTTCTTCCAAATGTTTTCAGTAAACTTTCATGAGTCATATATGAATTACATAGAGTTTAAATGACATGTGGGTAACAAGAACATATCAAACTTCAATACAATTTATCTCACAATTTGATTTGGCAAGGTAAGAAAAAATAGGTTACTTAAAAACTGTCAGAATTGCAGCACAGGGGTGTTGACAGCTGTGGAGAAAAGTTGAATAACATGGTGCTGAAAAGGTCAATGTTTCTTGTTGATATTGGCTGGTGAAACAGAAGGGTCTTTGGGATTGCCAAGTGCCCCCTGCAGGGACACACTCAGCAGTGGAAGTTTCAGGGGCCAGACTTTCTGAGACAAGGAGCAGGGCTTGTTTTCTCACGGTAGTTCTGAACTCAGAGTCATTCATGAACTCTTTTGAACCATTTCTCCCCACAAGGCTCAGGTAAAAACTGTAAATTAATAAAACTGGGTAATAGTAAGTTTGGCAGGAGGCATGGGAATCAATCTGTGCCTTTTAACTGAGTTTAATATTGTGTTTGGAGAGAAAATAAAAATACAAGAAAACAAGAGAAAAAACTTTTGGCCATAAAATAAAATAAAATAAAATAAAAAATAACACTTATTTTCTTTTTCATTACAAACTCCATCATTGTGGATGACCTCCCTTTAAAATGTCTTTCTCTTTTCTATGTCTCATGGTTTTTGAGGGTGGCTTTATATATATCCTATCTAATAAAAGAGTGATATGCAAATTGACCATACCTCCACTACACTCACAAGCCACGCCCACAAGCCAATCAGGAGTGAATATGCAAATAAACCCAACCAAGATGGCTACAGCCAAGGAGAGCAGGTAGGAGGCTTGGGTTTCCCTGGCAATAGAGGAAGCCAAACTTCCTGGCTAGCCCTGGCCTCTGCTCAAGGCTATGTAGTTTCAATTGTAGAAAATAAATTCCAGATCCCAGGCCTCTGCTTGGGTCACTGGGGGGTGTGGTCAGCTTGCAAACCACCACAGGCCCCTCGCTCAGGCCACCCCATGCCTCAAGGGAATACCCACCCTGATCCAGGACTGCCTTCAGGGCAAACGAGCTGGGCCCCATCCATGCACCAGGCCTCTATCCTACCTAATAAAAGAGTAATATGCAAATTGACCATCACTTCAACACACAAGATGGCTGCCCCCATGTGGTCAAAGATAGCTGTCCCCAAGTGGACACAAGATAGCTGCCACAAATGGCCAGCAGGGGAGGGCAGTTGGGAGGGACAAGTCCTCAAAGGAAGGCAGTTTGGAGTGACCAGGCCTGCCGGGGAGGGCAGTTAGGGGTGACCAGGCCTGCAGGGGAGGGAAGTTAGGGGCAATCAGGTTGGCAGGGGAGTGGTTAGGGGGTGATCAGGTTGGCAGGCAGAAGCAGTTAGGGGCAATCAGGAAGGCAGGCAGATGATCAGGATGGGAGCTAGTAGTCCTGGATTGTGAGAGTGATGTCCAACTGCCCAGGCAGTCAGACATCCCTCAAGGGGTCCCAGATTGGAGAGGGTTCAGGCTGGGCTGAGGGACACCCCCCACCCCCATGTACGAATTTCATGCACTGGGCCTCCAGTTTCAAATAAAATGGTTGGTTATTGTCAAAGAATTTCAGTATTTGAAGCAAAAATTAAATAATTCTAATATTAAGATGAAAGCCAGTTAGTTAATAAGAAAATGTATCTTTTGGCCAATAATCCTTTCTAATACATGCGATTTCACAGAGCTTTGCATCCAGGCATTAAGAACATTTTGTAAGCTATATCATTATTCCTAGTAAAATAGTCATCCACACAGTGTTCTTTTCCTTAAACAGATAGGGATATTTATACTTCATGGCTATCAATATTGTGATGAATAAAAAGCCATCTATATTTTCCATTAAAAAAAGACCTAGAGGTTGTAAGATTGTGAATTAAATCACTCTTTAAACCTTTTCTTCAGATGTTAGTACTGTGCAGACTTCAATTAGAAAATAATTTTCATGTTGTAGGCCAGTGGCAGACCAGGGTTATTCTAAAACATAGCTTATTATGGTGGTAGTGGGAAGATTAACCAGTGAGTTGAGTTACCAGCTCTCTCTCAGGTTTTCTGCCTTTCTTGACATTCTCAGAGCCATGTAAGCTGTCTCCAGGCTGCAGGGAATTGTAAGTGCTGACTTCTTAAGTTGTCAGTTTTATTATACTAATAAATACTATCATGTAATAATTATCAATCATTTATCATGTTCCTGGTACTTTTCTAATCACTTTACATGTGTTGCCTCATGGAATAATGAAGTCAACATTCTGAGGTACTTTTGTCCCTATTTTATTTTATTTTTTTTGTTAATCCTCACCCAAGGAATTTTCCTATTGATTTTTAAAAAAACAAACAAATGGGACTACATCAAAATAAAAAGCTTTTGTACAGCAAAAGAAACCATCAATAAAACAACAAGAAAGACCACTGTATGGGAGAACATATTTGCAAATGTTATCACTGATAAAGGTTTAATCTCCAACATCTACAGCCAATTTATACAACTTAATAAAAGGAAGATAAACGATCCAATAAAAAAATGGGCAACGGACCTAAATAGAACCTTTTTGAAAGATGACAGAAGAAAGGCCAAGAGACACATGAAAACATGTTCAAAGTCACTAATTATCCAAGAGATGCAAATCAAAATGATAATGTGATACCATCTTACACCTGTCAGAATGGCAATCATCAACAAATCAACAAACGACAAGTGTTGGTGAGGATGTGGAGAAAAAGAAACCCTTGTTCACTGTTGGTGAGAATGCAGACTGGTGCAGCCACTGTGGAGAACAGTATAGAGTTTTCTTAAAAACCAAAAAATGGATCTCCCATTTGACCCAGCAATCCCACTGTTAGGAATTTATCCTAAGAAATTACAAACACCAATCAGAAAGGATTTATGCACCTCTATGTTCATAGCAGCACAATTTACAATAGCTACAATTTGGAAACAGCCTAGGTGCCCATCAGCAGATGAGTGGATCAGAAAACTGTGGTACATCTACACAATGGAATTCTATGCTGCCATTAAAAAGAAGGAACTCTTACCATTTGCAGCAACCTGGATGGAACTGGAGAGCCTTATGCTTAGTGAAATAAGCCAGTCAATGAAGGAGAAGCACCACATGCTCTCCCTCATTTGTGGATAATAAAGAACATTGTAAACTGATGAACAAAAGGATAGATACAGAGGCAGTACAGCATCAAACAGACTGTCAAATTATAGCAGGAAGATTAAGGAGAGGTGGGGTAGATAAGAGATCAATCAAAGGACTTGTATCTATGCATATACACATAACCAATGAACATAGACACTGGGGGTTGGGGTATGCTTGGGAGGGAGGGGGGGCAAAGGGGAGATATGTATACATGTAACACAATAAAAAAAAAGTAAAAAAAAAAAAAGAGAGTGGAAGAGAGAGGGAAATACAGAGAGAAACATGGATGTGAGAGAAACACATCGATTATTTGCCTCCTGCATGTCCCTAATCAGGGCCTGGGCTGGAGAAGAGCCTGCTACTGAGCTATGAGCCCTTGAGTGGAATCGAACCCGGGATCTTTTGGTCTGCAGGTCAATGCTCTATCCACTGAGCCAAAAGGGCTAAGGCATTTCCCTATTTTACAGATGATTTAACCTGATGAAGGCCACAGAGGGGTTTTCTAAACTTGCCAAAATCACTGTGTGTGTAGATGGTGGAGCAATTTAAAATCCAAGCAATCTGCCGAGACCGGTTTGGCTCAGTGGATAGAGTGTCAGCCTGCAGACTGAAAAGTCCCAGGTTCAGTTCCGGTTGGGGGCATGTACCTTGCTTGCGGGCACATCTCCAGTGTGGGGCTTGCAGGAGGCGGCTGATTGATGTCTCTCTCTCATCAATGTTTCTGACTTTCTATCCCTCTCCCTTCCTCTCTGTAAAAAATCAATAATATATATATATTTTAAAATCCAAGCAATCTTGTTCCAGAGCTGTTGATTTTTAGATTCTAATCCACACTGTCAGGCTTGGCCTCCTGATTCTCAGGTACGTGAATGAACTGGTAAAAAACTTATTTTGAATTCTAAAAATGTATTTATTTCTACCACTTATTAATATAGCAACTATTAATAATATATTCATATATTTTTTCACTTTTTTCTTCTCACCTGAGGATATTTTTCCATTGATATTTATTTATTTATTTAAAATATATGTTTTTATTAATTTTTAGATAGAGGGAAGGGAGAGGGAGAGAGATATAAAAATATTGGTGAAATACATCAATCAGCTGTCTTCTGCATGCCCCATCCTGGGGATTGAGCCCAAATGTGCCTGGTTGGAATCTAACCTAGGACCTTTTAGTCCATGGGATGATGCTCAACCCACTGAGCAGCACCAGCTGGGCTTTCCATTGATTTTTAGAGCAAGTGGAAAGGAGGAGGAGGAGGAGAGAGAAAAAGAGAGAAACATTGATATGAAAGAGACACATAGATTGGTTGCCCCCCACATGCACCTGGGTTGGAGCCTGCAATCAAGGCACATGGAAACCAGGACCCTTCATTCCCTGGGCCAATGCTCTATCCATGAGCCAAGCTGGCTAGGGCAATTATATGTGTGTGTGTGTGTGTGTGTGTGTGTGTGTATGTGTGTGTGTGGGCACACACACACACACACACACACACAATAGAGGCCTGGTGCACAAAATTCATGCATGGGGGATGTGTCCCACAGCCCAGCCTGAATTCTCTCCAATCTGCCATCCCTACTAGGATCGGGCCTAAACAGGCAGTCGGACATCACTCTCACAATCCAGGACTACTGGCTCCCAACTGCTCACCTTCCTGCCTTCCTGATTGCCCCTAACCACTTCTGCCTGCCAGCCTGATTACCCCCTAACCACTCCCCTGTCAGCCTGATTGATATCTAACTGCTCCCCTGCCAGCCTGTTTGCCCCTAACTGCCCTTCTCTGCAGGCCTGGCCACTCCTAACTGCCCTCCCTAGGCCTGGTCCTTCCCAACTGTCCTCCCCTGCTGGTCTGATTGCCCACAACTGCCCTCTTTTGCAGGCCTGATCCCTCTCAACTACCCTCCCCTGCTGGTCATCTTGGGGCAGCTATCTTGTGTTCACATGGGAATAGTCATCTTTGACCACATGGGACAGCCATCTTGTGTGTTGGAGTGATGGTCAATTTGTATATTACTCTTTCATTAGATAGGATATGTTTAAGCAGGAAACCTCACTAGCTTGAAGAAAAGTCCTTATTATAGCAGAAATTAAGTTTTTATTCACTGAAGGGAAAATTTGCTATTTCACAGAGAATAGAATGGTGGTTGTCAGGGTTTGGTTGTGAGGAAAATGGAGAGGTATAGGTCAAAGGTTATAAGTGGTACCTCGAGATACAAGTTTAATTCATTCCGTAACCTTGAGGCGTGGGAAACTATGAGACGCTCGAGTCATGGTAAATTGGTGGGTCGTGTGCAGCTGGCCGATCCACGCGATTACTCCTATCTCAAATATTGCTCGTATTTCAAAGCAAAAAATTGCTCTCTCAATGGCTCTTATCTCAAAAATCTCGTATGTTAGGGCACTCGTATCTTGAGGTACCACTGTATATATAAACAAAGTATAGTTTTGAGGATATAGTGTATAACATGGCAACTTCAGCTGACAGTGCATTATTATGTACTTGAAAATTTCTGAGAGTAAATCTTAAGTGTTCTCATCACACACACAGACACATACAAAAATAGAGTGAGCTATGTGAGGTGGTGGATGTGTTAATTGTCTTGCTTTAGAAATAATTCCACAATGTATGTGAATATCAAATCATCACACTATACACTTCAAATATATGCAATTATATTTGTCAATTAATCTTGTAAAGTTAGAAAAATTGCTATTTTCCTCTACCTTACCTTGTCTGTTTTCTATATATAAAATTGTTTTGATACATTGCATATTTTTCATTAATGTTTTGTTTTGTAGAAACAAATATTAAAATCCTTTAATTCTTAGCATTAAAATAATACAAAGTTGAAGGTGATTTATATTTATCTATATCAGGTAGCAATTTGTCGCTTCATTGATTGCTTCTTAGAAACTACATAGGAATATACTATCAGTTAGTTTTGATTTACTTTTTATGAAATGAGAATAAGAATGGAGTTCAGAATTTGAGTTTCTCTAAATATCAGTGGTTTTCTATCACATTAGAAATATGAAAAACATAAAATACATTGAAAAATTCCCTTTTGTTTTCAAATAAAATACTCAACAGTAGATCAAGAAAAACTTAAATATGCTAATTTATTGAAAAAAATATTTGCCTAATTTATTTTGCTGGTTAAGAGTTAATAGAATGCATGATATCTGATTCTCTGTATTTCTAAGATGGAAGAGGATTATTACAGGCCTGAGTGAAAGAGATGAGAATCTGGGTAAAGAGGCTAAACAATTATTTTTCTCAAAATTAGGATGGGAAAAACACTGAAGTAAAAATGTGCATTAAATCAGCACTCGCTTTCTGCAGTCAAACGTGTAATCGCATCTCTTTGCCTTTCCGTCTGTAACATTCCAGGCAGGTGGCATGATAGCTGATGTTTGTTATAATTACACTGCATCTCACCACCTGAGTAGAAATGTTGCATGTAAATCTCTCAATGTAAAAAAAAACTGCCCATCAAGACATACATATAAAGGTAGAGATGTGAACAGAGTATTATCTATATTACTAACAGTGATTAGATAAAATTTGAAAGATTAATAGTATTGTTCCTTTTCCCTTAACCCTCTCTCTGGACAAGAGGAGAGTAGATGTTCAAGGTCACTGTCATTCATTTTTCACAGTCCCAGGGACCTTTGAATGATTCAACATAACCACATGGCCATACCATTTTAAAGGACATTAACATTCTTATTAAGCTCTTGAGAATTTTGACCTTTCTTAAATGTCAGAGAAGGGATATTCTGCACATACATTGTGATCAACTGGATGCATAATATACCAACTATTTGGGCTCCTCTGTCTACCTCAGACCCCATGGGAGATAATGGATTTAATGAAATGCTGTTTTCTATTATGTGAAAGTATTTGTTAATTTGCTTAGCGACTCTCTTGTCACAGAAAGTGTTGCAAGATCTGACATTGGTGATCACAGAATTGTATTCATCTGAATCAGTCCCCACATTTTACAAATGAGACAACTGAGGCTCAGAGAAATGAGATGATCTGCCCAAGTCAGCCAGCCAGTTAGGATCAGAGCTGGGAATAGAATCCAGGTTTTCTGACATCCAGCCTGATATTCTTTCTACTTTATCATACTGAACTGAATTTTCCTTTCTCATACGTTTCTGTCCTTTTATGCAATTCACTTTATGTTGAAGTTCCAAGCAGAGGAATTGAGTTTTTCATTATAATTTTAATAAGGTGCCACAAAACATGAAATTCATGTTTGAATCCATTTTCTTTCTTATACCATAAAGAGTGCTGAAGAGTAAAGACAAAAATCTGACCACATAAATTACCATCGTGTCTGGATTTTCCAATTAGATGGTTATATACTTGTTACTATAAATCCAAACACCTCTCTGACTGTCTTTTTAAGGTTTACAATCCTATATACAGCTAATTATCGGCCCTGCCAACTCTTTGACTAATTTTGTTTTCTTCTGGTTCAAATACCCCTGGCTTAAGCACTAGAAATCTCTTTGGATTCCTTGAAGAATAGCAAAACATCTGTCAAGTCAAGAAGACAGAGAATGTAATGTGTGTGTGTGTGTGTGTGTGTGTGTGTATTTTTTTCCCCTTCACAAAATAACCAGAAAATTTGTTCTTTTTTCTCCACAAAAGTCCCCAAAGTATTACCATTTTCTCAGTGTTGATTTTCCTGTGCTAAAATTACTGGTTTCCTACACATAAAAGGCTGGGTAGAGTTATTTTTGGCCATCACTGATATGGTTGGCACTCGCTGAGATTAAATAAAAAAAAAAAATCCATTGCCTAAAAGATGACATTTAAGAAAAAGCTGTCCTAAACCAAATAGGAAACAACGTGAAGTCATATTTATTACTACTTAAAATTAGCTGGAATCCTTGTAAGCTGTACTTTAATCTCAAAAGAACACTCTTGTCATGTTATCTGTGAAGCTAATTTTAACATGTACATGGCATTTTAGAGTTTTGAGAAAGTGCTTTTATCTGATTTGAATGTATTATACCGGGTGAAATACCATTGTTTGAATAGCACGCCAGTTTCTTCTTTATCAATAGGAATTTTTGCACTGAAATGAAAGTACCCCATCTTCAGCTGCTGGCACCCTCCCTCTCCTCGCTGTCAGCTCTGAAAACCACTTTTCTTTTTGCCCAAATCCCCTGCTGGGTCTAATCTGCATACCAAGGCACAGCTCTGTTTATTTATTTATGGTCACCCCCTTTTCCTAGGCTGTTTAGAGAACTTTATATTATTATTGAAATAAATGGTTACAGCTGAAAGGGTCACTGGGCCCAGCCCTTTTATGTGATAAGTGAGGCCTGTAAGTAGCCAAGTTTAGAACTTCTTAATGACATTGGTGGAAACAGATTGATGTTTCCTCACAGTAACTGTCTGCTCACCTGCTTTTCCTCTTTCTCTCTCTTTGTTGGGTTGCAAAACTTCAGTCAGATTTGGTATGATAAACTTTTTAAAAAAAATTAAATTAGTGGGAAACTCAATGTATTTGGTTGGTTATTGTAAAGCAAGATGGCTGTGTAATACCCAGAAAATCCCAAAGTATCCAGACACTGCAATAGTCAGACATTTCTTTGAACTTGGTTCATTGCATCTTTTTGTTTTGGCAGATTCTGTGACTCACATGAAAACCCAGTCATGTTTCACTGAGGGCTCAGCTTGAATCTGATGTTCACACACTGATGGGGGTTCCTGGAGGTCTGGGGGGAGGAAATTCTGGGAGAATGTTCAATAGGAGAGTAAAGAGCATTTTTGATGAAGAGGAAGTAAAACATTGAAGCTGGATCCATAAGCATGTCTCAGTGGAGGATGAGGGATGAAAATGGGGTAGGCAGTGATGAGAACAGCCTGGCTTCTGTCACTGGTCATTGTCCTCTAGCCAGGCCACATGGACCAAGAAATAAACCCCAGGGAGAGAGGGACTAAAAAAATTAACCAAACAATTAAATCAGAAAAAGTGACTTTAACTAAAATCTATGAGACATTTGGTGCGTAAAGTAACATATTTTTGGTACTTATGTTAAAACTGGAATTACACAAAAAAGGACGAGAAATCATCTTTTAGCTTCCATATGGAATTGAGCATTGCTTAAATTAACAGAGGCTTTCAGACAACCCAAATGCTCTGATACCAATGTGATCTATTACTTGACTTTTCCCCAGGATTGGCCCCAAACTCTTACCCATGCTCTTGAGTCAGGAAGATCAGAGAAAGTTTGGAGAGTGAAGGGTTTATTGGAACAAGAGATGAAACAATTTGGGGGCCAGGGACTTTTGCAAAAATAATTGTGCTTTGACATTCTTCTTGGAGAATGTGCCACTAAACGAGGGTGAAGACAGCCCTTCCTCTTCAGCACCGATTGCCACTCAACTTGTGTATTTTGAGGCTTTGCTGTTAGCAAGGGGGATGCTCAGTGCCATCTGCTGGAAAGTGGCAGCCATACCTGGCAGACAGAGTGGGAGTCACAGGGGCAGACCAGCAAAGAAAGAGGTGACCTTTGGAAGCTATTCACAGTGGAGGTAACATCATGCCTGGTGGGAGTAAGGGCACCAAGAAGATGTGCTATTGATACCCAGGGGATGCTCATCAGATTCTCTGCAAACTCTGTGAGACCCTGGCATGGGATCTCCCAAAGATACTTGGGAGAAAGCTCAGGGTCTGCTGATGTTCTATGTGAGCAGGTAAAGGAAAACCCGTGGAAACCCGAGTTTTGTTTGCTCTCTACTCAGATTTTTAAAAATCCTACTTGAATGGCCTATTTTGGGGGTTGGAAACACCTCTGTTTATTTGTAATTGCAATTTTATAAATTAAAAAAAACACTTTTATGAATACTTACATTTTCATAAATGGTTGCCATGTATTATCATGTTCTTAGTTCTCCTTAAAATAATTACATCCTCAGAATGAATGTGAATCGCTCCGTATGTCCATTTGAATAATATAGAGCTTATATATTTTCTTCTTTTAACGTTGAGTATCTAGGTTTTTTTTTTATAAACTCAGTTTTCAAACATTTCATTGTCTCTTTACTGAAATAACGAACAGCAGAAGAGTAATGAGGAAAACAGAATGAGTTCATCAGTGCCCTTTCAGTGTCCATGTCTATCATTTCTTACGATCTTGTGTCCTTGGTCAAACCAAGTCTCCAGATGGCAGTGTTGTCAGAAAGATTGAGAAAAATAGATGACTCAAATATATTTTTATATCTGTGTTTCAGTTTATAAATCACTAGTTTTGTTTCTGAAATGTTTTTCGGGTCAAAGCAGTTTTAAGATCCCTCTTCAGCAGTTACTTGCCATTCTTGACCTATTCTTCCTATTTTCTGTGTATTAGATACTTTCTCAGTCTGGGATTTATAGTTCCCAGTGCAATACGGAGAGTTAGTTGAGAATCCACTTTTCATTCCCTGGTAAAGTTGCTCTCAGCAACAAAAGTTCTATTTTATTTTAGAAAATTCCCAATCAACATAAATCACTATTATCCACACAATCACATACATATGTAGACCCACAATAGTGTGTGTGTTTTTAAACTTTGATAAGAACACAAGCGACATGAAATCTATCCTCTGAACAACATTTTAAAAGTACAATACAGTATTGTTAACTGTGGGCACAATCTTGTACAGCAGATCTCTAGAAGTAGTGTCTACCTTCTTATTTAAGAATATTTCTGAACTCTTCTCCAGAACTTATTTATCAGGGCATACTCTTCACTTTGCAGTAGCCTCTGCATACATAAAGTGTAAAGGTTTGTAAGCAGAAGTGTGCTCTTTTGTAAAAGTAGCCAAACATCATGTGCTTTCTTTTCATGCAAATGAATAGTACACCTCTGTTCTTTAATTATTTCTTTGGGTCAAGGTGAGCTTTTGTACATGGGAGGACAAGAGAGCAAATGTATTCGGGTTTTTAGAATTTTGCAGAATGTATTCACTCCTGTTTCTTACAAATAGGATATCCATTAGCATGACAAACAAAGAGCTAAATGGCATATTTTTTTTTGTTGAATAAGTGATTTAGACAATTGTATTTATAAATGACCTTGGGGTACTACAAGATCCTCCCTCCAAATCACCTTCCCTGGGTCAAAGCTCATCCTACTTTAACTTGGCCTCCTTTTTTAACAATAACTTGTGTGTTAAGGCATTGGTACAAGGTCTCTTGGAGGCCCCTATCAAAATGTGCATGCTGCCTAGCAGGGATAGGAGGGCTGTCTCATTAGCATAGGCTGGCAAGCTGCCACCTTCAGTCATTTAACATCTAGTATTTGAGCTCTTTTTATCTGCAAGGCAGTGTAGTCAAATAAGGAGAAAGGTGAGTCCCTGAGGACAAAAAGGATGGTTAATATTTGATGGCTAGGAAGTGGGGTTTGGGGGGGTGAGAGGAGAAGGGGGAACCTGAGGCAGCGGGAAAACGGAAGATTTCAGGGCACAGGGTAAGCTCAATGGATTATTGCATCTGGGCTCACATACAGTAGTGGGCATAAGTGGGAAGCAGAGGGTGTGTGCTGTGGGCCCCAAAGGGGCCATACACTAAACCTAACAAGCTCAGGGGAGGTCTGCCTGGTGGCCTTGCCAACTCAGAGACCAGAATTAATCTCATAGGATGGTCTGAACTTAAAACTTTCTACCTAAAAGCGAGTCATAGAAGTTAGTCATGTCCTAGGCCACAACTTCCTTGACAAAGGTCAATCTTTATCTGAGTCTGTCTATTGTCTTTTTGAATCTATGATAACATATCTTTAGAATGTCTGAATAATCCCTTTTCGAAGACCCCTCAGGGCACACTCTTCCATCAGAGCACAAGACCAAGGAATCATCATAATATCATTCTCCTGCATACTGTCTTTCCCTGAAAGTAAGACATCCCCCCAAAAAGACCTACTTCCAGTTTTGCCTCTTGCTGTAATATAAGGCATCCTCCCGAAAAATAAGACCTCCCCGATAATAAGGCCTCCCCTAAACATAAGGCCTCCCTGGAATATAAGGCCCCCGAAGCTACCTTAAGGCGTCTGACTCCTGATTTAAACAGACCTCGCACTGCCTGAACAGGCTAATCAGTGAGCTGGTTTTGTGATGACAACTACTACCATACTGTATACAGGTAATAAATTTCTTTTTTTTTTTTTTTTTGTTCAACAATAAATGTGTACCGTATTCTTTTTCATGGACAAATAAGACATCCCCTGAAAATAAGATCTAGTGCATCTTTGGGAGCAAAAATTAATATAAAACACTGTCTTATTTTCGGGGAAACAGGGTACCATCTCTAAGTGCCATAAATGTTGTTAACTATGCTACACACACCAAGGTAAAAGAAGTATTTGTCTCTTCATTTTATTCTTTATCTAATTCAAGCGATTTCCCCATTTTGCTTTCTCCCACCTCCCATATCTATCACCAATGGGTTTCCTGTAACCCTATGCCCCCTCCTTTGATTGTGATGTAATAAAATAAGGTGCAAAACTGCTGTTCTCCAGAGCTTTTTCTCAATTCCTTGAGATTTTGCTTCCTAACGAAAATCATCAGCTTGGTTCAATAAACTCACAAAAATTCCTACGAGTTTGGACGTTCCTTACATTGACAGTACAAATAATATTAAAATGGAGGGAAGGCCTTCCAAATCCTACCTTTTCACTGATAGAAGGAAGGCAGTTCCACAACAGCACCCTTACCTCTGTAGGCTACTCAGAACGATCACCAGTAAGCTGCTAGACAATGTCAGTGTCTTTCTCACTAATGTATTTTTTGACACAGTGAAAGAAGGGATTTCACAGGAAACATGGTCTCCTGGAGGAGTTTTAGGTTTTAAATAACTAGCTTGCCCACTTCTTTGAGCCCACTGATTTCTTCCTCAAACTGCCAAGGAAGTTCTGGTAATTTTACCTCAATTAATAATGTGAGTCACTGTTTTTTTCAAAGCTTCTAGGAATAAACCAAGCAAAATATATTAGGACTGGCTGCAGGTGCCTTTATTAGCAACAAATTCTCCCCTATTCCGGCTAATAATCTCTCTTTTCCAGTCCAACATATTCAATATTCACTTCCGGGCACATTCTTTCCATTCCTCCCTGCACCTATTAGCCAGGTTCTTTATTTTCTTTCTTTTCCTCCCTTTGGACAGGCAGTTCTTTGCCAATAAGATCATACTTCTCTAGTAAACAGAAGGGAGGGATGGGCCTGATTTGAGAAGCAGGTACAGTTTTGCAAACCATTTGTTTCCACTGAGGTTTTTGCATAGTCGTCAGGCCAGAGAAAGCTGCTGTTCTTCAGCAGAAGAATTGGGGCACTTTTCAGGCCCAGGGTTTAGGGTATTTGGAGTTCAATGTGTGTGCATTCGAGATATCTCTGTCTCAAGTCTCAGGATCTTGTCTTTCTCTACCAGGATCATACCCTTTGCATAAAATAAATCAGCCTTCTTTGCAGCATTGCTGTCCTCACTTTCAAGCCCTGGTCCTGGTCATCTGCAAGATCTTGCCTGCAGCTACAGATGATGATGTTCTCTGAGGGAAATGTACTACATGAGGCAATAACAAGTACACATGCCTTGATATAGGAGTGTGTGTGATGAGTTCAGGTAACAGTTAGAAATGTAGTGTAAGAACTAGAATGGAGTGGACCAGGAAGAAAGTTAAAATTAGACCACTTTTGATCAAAGGGAAATATAGGCAACTGAATAACCAGGGTCTTGAAGATCTCTGTAAGGACTCTGTTTTTTATTTTAAGATGAATAGTCCTGGGACAATTTGAAGGAGACTCACACTTTAAAAGGCTCACTTGTATTGCTTTGTGATAAAATGATTGGACTCACACTTTAAAAGGGTCACTTGTATTGCTTTGTGATAAAGGGTCTCCGGGAGCAAAGGCAGAAATACAGAGGCTGGTCAGGAGCTTGTTGCAATCTTATCTAATAAAAGAGCAATATGCAAATTGACCATACCTCTGCTACACCCACCACCCATGCCCACCAGCCAATCAGAGTGAGTATGCAAATTAATCCAACCAAGATGGCTATGGCCACAGACAGAGCAGGAGGGAGGCTTGGGTTGCCCCTGGTGATGGAGGAAGCCAAGCTTTCCACACACCCTGGTGGGACCAGGCCTCCACTTAAGGCAACGAAGTTTCAATGGCTATGTGAGCAGAAGGCTTGGCTCCACTATAGGCTACAAAGTTACAATTGTAGAATATTTATCTACAAGATAAATATTTATCTACCAGATACTAAGGCCTCTGCTTGGGTTGCCAGGGGGTGTGGCTAGCCTACAAACCACCACAGGCTCCTCGCCTAGGCCACCCCATGCCTCAAGGGAACACTCACCCTGATCCAGGACATCCTTCAGGGCAAACCAGCTGGCCCTCATTCGTGCACCAGGCTTCTATTCTATCTAATAAAAGAGTAATATACAGATTGACCATCACTCCAACACACAAGATGACTGCCTCCATGTGGTCAAAAGACCCTGCTCCCATGTGGACACAAGATGGCCACCACAAGATGGCCAGCAGGGGAGAACAGTTGCAGGGACCAGGCCTACAAGGGAGGGAAGCTGTGGGCAATCAGGCCAGCAGGGGAGGGCAGTTGGGAGGCACCAGGCCTGCAAGAGAGGGCAGTTGGGGTTGATCAAGCCTGCAGGGGAGGGCAGTTAGGGATGACCAAGCCCAGAGGGGAGCAGTTAGGAATCAATCAGGCTGGAGTGGTTAGAGGGTGATCAGACTGGCAGGCCGAAGAGGTTAGGGGCAATCAGGAAGATAGACAGGTAAGCTGTTGGGAGCCTGCAGTCCTGGATTGTGAGAGGGATGTCCGACTGCCTGTTTAGGCCTGATCGCCTAAATGGGTAGTCGGACATCCCTCAAGGGGTTCCAGATTGGAGAGGGAACAGGCTGGGCTGAAGGACACCCCCTCCCCCCAACCCCCATGCACAAATTTTGTGCATTGGGCCTCTAGTAATCACAATAAAACTAGGGTGATTGTAATGGAAAACAGGTCAGATTTTGGAAAAAAATAGTAATAGAATTAAAAATGTTTTTATTGATTTCAGAGAGGAAGGGAGAGGGAGAAAGAGATAGAAACATCAATGATGGGAGAGAATCATTGATCAGTTGCCTCCTGCATGCCCCACATGGGGAATGAGACCACCTGACTGGGAATTGAACCATAACTCCTGGTTCACAGGTTGATGCTCAACGACTAAGTCATGTTGACCAGATAGTAACAGGATCTTTGATAAATTATATGGATTAGATATCAAGCTTATAATTTGACTGGTAGGACATTTTATCTTTAAAAATATATATTTTTAAAATTGATTTCAGAGGGGAAGGGAGAAGGATATAGTGATAGAAGCATCAATGATGAGAGAGAATCATTGATTGGCTGTCTCCTGCATGCTCCCTACAGGGGATCAAGCTCAAAACCCAGGCATGTGCACTGACTGGGAATTGAACCACAACATCTTGGTTCATAGGTCAAAACTCAACCACTGAGCAACACCTGCTGAGCCATTTTATCTTTTTAGAAATTAATTGCTAATGTATATTTCATCCAGTGTATCATGGTTTCTAATGTTAGGGGAGAAAACTTTCATTAGAGGTAATCAGAGAAGAATGTAAAACTATAGACATTTCATTGGATTACTGATAGCTCATAGTAACAAGCAAGTAACCATAGTTTCATTCATAATGAGAGCTACCCAAAAAGACATCCCTGGTTCTGATGAGCTATTGGATCTTACACAATGATGAAGATATAAGCTTAAGATATGTAGTGTGTCATAATATATCTGGAGAGAAGATTTTGTGTGCATATATGAACAGCTATGGAAAACACACATGTATACGCGCGAGCGCGCGCGCGCACACACACACACACACACACACACACACCCTCTAAATGATTTCACCAGACACTAAGTACAGTAAGGATTCAGAAATAATATAAAATCAATCTGGGTTAAAGTGAGTCTTTGAAAGCTTTCCCCTGAAGTATTTTAGAGTAGGCCTAATGTGAATGAATGAACAGTAATGAAATAAGTATGAATGAATTTTCTTAAGATAAACATTTGTATAAAAGGTGCTAGTTTTACAGTTTATCTGCCTTGGTTTGTGGACAGTTTGAAACTTTAATAAGTGGGAGAAAATGCACATGAACACAACATTTTATGTGCAATTTAAGGAGGTTATAGATATTCAGAAGCTAAAGGCTCCCTGGGACCCAGATTGCAAACTGCTCAGTGTGTTTTAAGCACTTTCATTTGGCTATCGAATAGCATCTATGCTTTAATATCCTCTTTCTCCTGAAATGTTTCAACCAAGTTTGACAGGAAACTTATCAAAATTAGAACATCACAGACCCAACCGAAAGTTACTAAAGAAATTGACCCTGTGGTGGAGAATGAAAAGTAGACCTCTAAATACCTTCATTTTTGAGCAGTAAAGAGAGAAAAAGATGCTGTGGAATTTCTAAACACTCGGTTATGTCCCAGTATAGAACGAATAGACATGCAGAGGATGTTGACCACATCGTTATCTACACATAGATGCAGTTTTTCAGTGAAATATGTTTACCTGCGAGTGGAGATGAGCAAGGACATTTGAGGCAAGCTAAGGAAAGATCCATCAGCTAACAATTTTAAGGAATACGCTAAAAAATGAAACTCAGCTTTTCTGTACCCTAGAATTCTGCCAGTAAATTACTAAAGGCATCATGCTATGGACTGTGAGGGCAGCGAGTCATTGTTTTTTTGCTAGTAAATTACATATCACCTACGAGCTGTTTATTTATTTACCTATTTCAGGCTCATTAAAATGCACCCTTTGTAGGACTCTCTGGGCACAGGTACAAAATAATGTCTTGGTAAGCTATGTGCTCTGGAAACCGTGCAAGCAAGTAGATTCAGGCGGAATTGACACAGCCAAACTGGTAGCTGTCAGTGAAGCGCGGGCTGACCTCCAAGGATGTAAGTGTCACTGTAGCAAAGTACTTTGTGAGCAGAGTGAAATGAACAGCAATTATCTCTTTCAGAATAGCAATCTTGGGGATAGTCATTTTCTCTCTGTGATTTCTGGGTTGAAAACGGTACTACACACTTCAGGGAGATGCCTTGAGTTTTATGTAGTACATTATACTGCTGCATGGCACCCTATATAGGTATCCATATGGCAACCAGGTGAAATTGGTCTGAGCCAAGACAAAGAAGCAGACTGCATTGATTTGACTACGATCTTAAAAAACAAGAGGAAAATGTACCGCATTGATTTGACCTTAAAAACAGAGGCAGTGCCGACATTTACCTTGTCATTTAAATGGTTAAAAGGAATGGTTTGGAGAATCAGGCAAATCTATGTTCTGGTTTGGGCTGTGCACTTTACTAGTTCCTAACTAGCATTTATTTCTTGAATATTCATATCTTTAGCTCAAAATGGAGATAATACCATTTTATTCCTAAGGTTGTTTTAAGGATAAAACAGTTCATATATAAAGCTCTTAGCACATTGCCTAACACATAGCAAGCTCTTGATATATATGTCTTTTCTTGTCAATTTGATGGTGGACTTACCTCACTATGGGGAGACCCTGCAGATTCTCTCTCCCAAGGTTCTCTTGCTTTCTGGCTGTGGCTAAGGTAGCTTGGGGCTTTCACTCTCTGGTTGTATGTCATTCCCTCTGCTGTAACAGGTGAGAGGAGATCCATGGCTTCATTGCCAGGAAGGACTTCATGGAAGCAGGTGTGTTTTCAACCTAGTCTCTCAATTTGCAACTTGAATCAACTTTTCCCATGAAAATGGCACTATTAACACTTTGGTACAGGCTTTTCAGACTTAGTTTCTATGTACAAATAAATTTAGAAAATCATGATTATGCCATCCATACTGGTTAGGAACCTGCTCCTTTTCATTTAAAAATTGATTGTGAGCATTTTCCAATGTAATGAAGTAGTCTTTCAGCATAATTTAAAATGAGTTGTCCTATTGTATTTTTTCTGAAAATGGAGACATCTTTATTTTAAAGTAGAATATGATAAGTATTTTTAACTGCTCTTAAAAATTTCATTTTATATCTTTCAAGATGCTTCTTCGAGTATATATTCCATAAATGTAGTTACACTACATGTTTTAATCCATATTATGTCCATAATATATTGTTAAGTGCAACAATATATTATGGACATATTTTCATTTCAATATAAAGTCTACCTTTAAAAAAGAGGTAAAAAAAGCAAAAAAAAAAAAAAAGAGAGAGAGAGGTAAAAAGTATTTAACTATGTGGATTTATTGTTATTTACTCAATCTCTCATCACTGGATACTTTGATTATATAAAATGTTAGGATACAAAATAAAATTAAATTAAAAAAAGTGTTAGGATACAACATGCAATGAACATCTTTATATAACATATTTGTACACTCATACTCCTATTTCCTCAAGATAAATAATGAGAGATGGAATTTCAGGATCAAATTATATGCACATTTTGAGTGTTGTTACACATAGCCCTCCAGAAATGTTGAATATTTTACATTCCATTTCAAAATGCATGAGCTATCCCATTTCCTCGTAGCTTTGCCAGCACTAGACTAGAGTTTTTCAGTTTTATTTTTAATTCCTTGCTAAATTAAAATATCTTTGTAAGCTGTCCTAAGTCCTTATTGGAATTCAAAAGTATACAAACATTTGGCAAACTGGTGCAACTGATTAATCCTGCTATACAGATTCTTCTTTCTCTAGCAGCCATGTTATTCCCAAAGGGAAATATTTTCTATGTTCCTGACCACTGACAAACATATCAGGCTTGTAAACTTTTCTGACATGATGGCTGAATTTCTCAGTAAATATTTATTCTATATCTGTAACCCCATGCCAGACAACTTCAGAACCTGCTTCCATTAAATATGTGTGACCTATTTTAACATTTTAGGAGAAGTAAGAAATTGTCTAGTGGGTTCACTTTCAAGGACTTTAACTAAAGACTTTCAGACAACTTGAGGGCTCAGTTATTCCTTTCAGACATGCTATGCAAGATGCATTTCTTTTGTCTGCTACTGTACTTATCTTGAGACCTCATTATCTGGAAATGTACCATGGCTCTGTGGCTTGAAGACCTGAGGGAAATGTTTTCACCCACTATAATATCAGCCTCTCAGTTTTCAAAGTAGAATGTGAATCACAAATTTATACTCTGCTCTTCAATTTGTAAAAAGATAGTGCATAGATAAAATGAAAAGAAAAAAAAAAGTAAGTGGATGAAACAGCTCTTGTCCTTGTCTCCAGCATGCTAAGAGTTTGCATGAGGCTATAGCTACTGCTCGAAAGATCGACATGTTTAAATTACAGAAAACTCTGTTCATTAGAAAGAGTATTTTAAGAATTCTATCAGATGAGTACAGGGAGAATATGAAAATGCTCGAAAAGTGCCTGCAGAAGATATCGTTTGATGACATACAAGTGTCAGCACTCAATTAAAGAGCTACTCCAGTCATTATGGAATATGAACCAACTGTGTCACTTGGCAGATCCCGAGCATATGCTGGTTAAAGTGCTTCCCCTCCTGTCCTCCCTCTCCCTTTCTTGGAGTAAATTTATGTATGTCATTTATGGCATGCTATTGAAACTTTAATTTTTTCACATGTTGGAAGAGCTGTAAGTACAGTTTTCCTTTCATAGGTGATATGTGGGGAGTCTTTAATACAATGGCCAAAAAAAAATGCAAAAAGAAAAGTAGGTAAAAGAAGCTATTCTAACATCATACAGCAATTTCAGCATACTGGTATATAATATATTTAATGGTTGAGGATTTATGGGTTGAAAAACAATGTACTTACTAGAAGATTGTCCTTTAGATAAAAATGAAGGGAGATTTTAATAAGAGCCCCTATAAAGGAAAATAAACTTGGTGGATGTAAGGATAATATGCAGAGCAAAAAAAAAATCATCATTGAATGGGAGAATAAATTGAAAGAAGCTGGAGAAAAATAGCTTAAGGTTGCTAGTTTTTAGAAAGGAGCTTTGGTGAGGTTAGGGACCACTGCAGTGATAATGTATTCCCCAGAAGACTAGTTCTTCTTTAATATGATAGTAGAGATGGATGACCTATCATTCATTTTTTTCAGAGACATTCCAGTATCCATTTGGTGTGAGGGTCCTCCCCTTGTGGAAAATGATAAGCCATGTGCCACAGGGCTATTTATGTGAAGGGGCTCACTCATTCAACATGTTTACTTCCTCCAAAATAAACCTTCTCTAATCAATCAAACAAACACAAATCTACCAAGTCGAACTCAAGAACACCCATAGAACCTGGCAAATAAGCACTAAGCAGTTTATACATGAGTTGTTTTCTGACCTACATCACCCAAGCAAGCCCTCTGCTCCTCTTAGGAGGTGACAGCTAATTCAGTTCTGCCAGCGGAGCACTGTGAGCTGTGGGGCTTTTGGAACAGCTGTGGAAAATGGCTAAGGCAGTGATTCTTAAAATCTGTTTGGGATATTAAACAGGGATTTCACACAGTATTTCAAGCATTTGTAAGCAATTTCCTTTTGGATGGCTTTCAACCTTTTTTCCCCTACCTTATGATAATTTGGCTGTTGAATATCTCTACAGAATAAAAACAAGTTTCTGGGACACAATCTCAATTCTGAACTAAAAATGTGTTTCAGGGTTGTTTTCTAAACTCATAGACAATCCACACCTGCATCTTTTTCCTTTCCACCTCATTCTAATTCACAGACATCTTGGTTGAAGAAGTATTTTATCAGTTCTTTCCTTTGGAATCCCAGTGGAGAGGATGTGCAGAGTGGGAATAATGACTGATAATAGTTTCCATGAAGAGGACAAATTTAAGACTCCTTAACTAGAACGGTACAATGACACTTTAAGATGTACTGTTACACAGTTATCAGTCACAATGGATTCATCTAAGCTCTGTAGATAGCTAAGGAAGGCTAAAGATCAGATAATTATTTGATCTCACTTGAGAATGAATGTTTCACCCAAAATTCCATTCCTTTCTTGTCAATGATTGAACAAATCAGGGATGCAGAAATTTTAATATCTCTTATATTCTTCTTCTTTTAAAAAAATCTCTTTGGTCATAGCTATGTAGATCAAGATTAACTATTGTGATTTGCCCATTTCTAGAGAAATATTTGTTGGATGCTCTTTGAATTATAGAGGGTCTATCTAACAAAAATATTGAGTTCCTTCCATGTGCCAGGTCCCAAATAAGCATATGATTGGTTGTTTGCAAGTGAAGTCATTTGATTGATTCACCAGTGAAACTCCCCTAATCCATGGGGGATATGTTCTAGAACTCCAGTGTGCCTGAAATTATAAATACTACCAAACCCTCTGTATACTATATTTTTTCTATACGTATGTAACTGTGCTAAACTTTAATTCATAAATTAGGCACAGTAAGAGATTAACAACAATAACTAGTAATAAAATAGGACACTTATAAAAATACCTATAATAATAAAAGCACAGTATGCTAATTAGACCAGATGTCCTCTGGATGACCTTCCACGTAAAGCCAGGGCTGCAGAGAAGCCTGGGTCCCAGGTGCCAGAAAGAAGGCAGTGCCAGCAACCAGAGGAAGGAAGGCCTACTTTTGTACAAATATTATGCATCGGGCCTCTAGGACTGTAATAAAAGATATGTAAATATGGTCTCACTCTCTCTTAATAGATGTCATTGTACTGTACTCATCCTTCTTGCGATGATGTAAAATGATACATAATGAGACAAAGTGAGGTGGATGACATAGGTATTGTGATGTAGCATTAAGCTGCTATTGACCTTCAGACAAGGGTTATTTGAACATAAGCACTGTGACACTGTGACAGTTGATATGATAACCAAGATGGTTACTAAATGACTAAATGGTGGATAGCATATACATCATGAGTACAAAGGGATTTTTCATGTCTTGGGTAGGGTGGAGCAGTATGGTGTGAGATTTCATTGCACTACTCAGAAAGATTCACAATTTAAAACTTACAAATGATTTATTTCTGGAATTTTTCATTTAATATTTTCAGATCACCATTGACCATAGGTAACTGAAACCCTGGAAAACAAAACCACAGAGAAGGTGGTGATGGAAGACTGCCATCCTTAGATCATGCTATAGTTTTAAGATATAAGTGAAGTTCATTAGTTCTAGGAGGTGAAGAGATTTTTTTCTTTCCAATTATCCCGAGTTGAGTTTCAGTGGGTTGCCATTGTGAGGAGTCAAAAGAAAGTCATATGAACAATATATTATTGCTTATAAAAAGTTCAAATCTATTCTAGCTCCACTTTTGGCATTTTTTAGCTTTTAAATGCTGCATTTAAAATCTCATTTTTTATTCAACAGTTTCAAAAGAAAATTTGTTTCATAGTCACAATTTTTCTACTTCTTAAAAAAAAAACAACACCTGTGTATACATGCATGTGGTTACATCTAACATCTAAAGAAAACCTCTTATCGACGCAGATTATTTCTCTAAAGGCTTCCCTGAGCACCTCAAATTATATTCATAATGGTTGCTCAAAGTGACACATGGCTGTACTTCTTTGAAGTATAGAATTACACTCAGCTGCCTTCATGCTGTGCAATCCAAAATAATTACTGTCAATGTCCAACTTCTACTTTTGAAGGCCCTGAGGTAGTAGAGAATTCATGAGGGAAATAAGTTAAGTGTGCAACCTGGTTCAAAGCCTCTCTTCCTTTTTTTTTTTTCTTTCTGAAGAGCTAGTATAAAACTTCTCTAAACAACTATTATTTATACATAAAAAGCTTTAGCATTTTATCTCAAACTGGATCCTATAAAATATTCTGAGATTGAAATGTGTTTGAATATAACACCTGGAGCCTTCTCGGTAATTCAGAATTATTTTCTGCCTCTTACACACGTATTTGGGAGGTTTGCCTATATGATTTAATATAGAGAAGTGAACTTTTAAAATACATGAACATGAACTTAAATTATATATATGCCTAAACTGTATGAATATGTAAAGTAGATGATTGATGTTGAGGATTCTTACATTTGATTCCTCATTTTTCAGTTTACTTGGCATGTGGAAAAAACTATGATGATAATATCTGGTATAATATCTAAAACTTATTAAACTAGAAAGGAAAAAAATTTGAAGAAAATTCAAGTTACTCTTCAAAAAAAATGTATATGTGTTTTTATTGATTTGAGAGGAAGGGAGCAGGAGAGAAAGGTAGAAACATCAGTGATGAGAGAGAATTACTGATTGATTGCCTCCTGCATTCCCCATACTGGGGATCAAGTCTGCAACTCTGGGCATGTGTCCTTGGCTGGAACGAACCTGGGACCCTTCATTCCACAGGCCCACACTCTACCCTCTGAGCCAAAACGGCTACGGCTCAAGTTACTCGGCTGACCTGAAATATTCTTACAATGTACAAAGAATATTCTGAATACACATATTGCAAATCTTAACTTGAATTTCATGATTGAAAATTTTCAAATTATTTCTAAATTAAATCTTCAAAAAACATTATTTAAACTAAAATTTATTTTGAGTAACTAGAAAACATAACCACTTCTCTAAAAAGGTTTTTGAGTTCCCAGCAATATATTTAGTATTAGTACTAAATAATTTATTTAGATTTTATTAATTTAGATTTATGATAAGAATATAACTTGGTTTAAAGTTTACTTTTATATTATGAGGGGAAAAAGGATGTGGGGTATGGTGAAAAAAAATAATAAATTGTTTACAATAAATAGTATTGCAAAATAAATATTTATCCTTTTTTTTGGAAAAGTATAAACTCCATTAATTAATTTAGATATACTAAATTATTTACAAATGACATGATTATATGTAAACTTGGATAGACCACACTTTTAAACCTTATTGAAATTACTTACAAACATACTGATTTACAGCCAAAACCAGTTTGGCTCAGTGGATAGAGCATTGGCCTGCGGACTGAAGGGTCCCAGGTTCGATTCCGGTCAAGGGCATGTATTTTGGTTGTGAGCATATCCCCAGTAGGGGGCGTGCAAGAGGCAGGTGATCAATGTTTCTCTCATGGATGTTTCTAACTCTCTCCCTTCCTCTCTGTAAAAAAATCAATAAAATATATTTAAAAAAACAAAAAAAAAACCCTACAAATATACTGATTTATAAATAAAATAATTATATGTAAACTTGGATAGACCACACTTTTAAACCTTATTGAAATTATTTTTCATCTTTAATATGTTTTCTAACAGACTAGATTATCTAATTTTGCACCTGATAAAAACAACTGCCATATATATTCCAAGTTATTAATAATTCTGAATCTACCTTCCCCCTCTTTTGGAATTAATAAGAATTAAAAAAATAGTAAATTTTGTTTTTTATAGAGAAGAAAATAGATATATATGCATTGATACATATTGAAATATAAAAAAGGCACTAAAAAAGGAAGTTGTTTGTAAGCCTTTGAGAAACATTGTTAATACCAGAATGTATTACATTTCAGCTTTTTCTATACATATTTACATTTAAAATCGAGAAAACATATTTCACACATACAAAATCAGAATCATATTATTGTTTATCCAGTTTGAATATAAACATTTAGTGATTAAAAATTCTTTGGAAACATATGTATTTTTATGGGCTGCAAATATTCCACAGTATAAATATTCCATAATTTTCTGTTTTCCTACTTTTTATTACTTAGTATGTTTTAGATTTTTTTAAATTAAATCTTTATTATTCAGATTATTACATTTGTTTCTCTTTTTTCCCCTCCATAGCACCCCTCCACCCAGCTCCCTCCCCTCCCTCTGCCCTTAGCTCCCTCCCATTGATCTCATCCATAGGTGTATGATTTTTGTCCAGTTTCTCCCTGTACACCCCTCACCCCTTCCCCCCTGAGAATTATCAGTCCACTCCCTTTCTGTGCTCCTGATTCTATTATATTCACCAATTTATTCTGTTGATCAAATTTTTAATTCACTTAATTTTTAGATTCACTTGTTGATAGATATGTATTTGTTGTTCATAATTTTTTGGCTTTACCTTTTTCTTCTTCCTCTTCTAAAAGGGTACCTTTCAGCATTTCATATAATACTGGTTTGGAGTTGATGAACTCCTTTAGCTTTTTCTTATCTGTGAAGCTCTTTATCTGCCCTTCAATTCTGAATGTTAGCTTTGCTGGATAGATTATTCTTGCTTGTAGGTTCTTGCTATTCATCATGTTGAATATTTCTTGCCACTCCCGTCTGGCCTGCATCGTTTCTGTTGAGAAATCAGCTGACAGTCGTATGGGTGCTCCCTTGTAGGTAATGCACTGTTTTTCTCTTGCTGCTTTTAATATTCTCTCTTTCTCTTTTGCTCTTGGTATTTTAATTATGATGTGTCTTGGTGTGGTCCTCTTTGGATTCCTTTTATATGGGGTTCTGTGTGCTTCCTGGACGTGTAAGTCTATTTGTTTTACCAGATGTGGGAAGTTTTCAGTCATTATTTCTTTAAATAGGTTTTAAGTATCTTGCTCTCTCTCTTCTTCTGGCACCCCCACAATTCTGATGTTGGTATGCTTAAAGCTGTCCCAGAGTCTCCTTACATTATGTTCACATTTTTGGATTCTTTTCTCTTCTTGCTTTTCCAGCTGAATGTTGTCTGCTTCTTTATATTTCAAATTTTTTACTTGATTCTTGCCTTTCTCTAGTCTGCTGTTAGGACTCTGTATAATATTTTTTATTTCAGTCAGTGTATGTTTAATTTCTACTTGGTCCTTTATCATCTTTAGTTGGACCTTTTCCATCTCCTCTTGGGTCTCACTAAATTTATCCAACTTTTCTAGCATATTCTTGGTAAATCTTATAAGTGTGGTTTTGAACTCTATAACCAGTCGTTTTTTTCCCTCCATTTCTTTTGTTTGTAATCCCTTCCCTTGTCTCGGCATTTTCACTATGCCGGGGAAACTTCTGTGTTTAATTCAGCTTGATGATACCAGACGTGCAAAGCCGCAGAAGCCTCTATTGAGCTTGGGATGGGTGGAGTCTCAGAGCTTAAGGGACCGCCTTGCCTTCCAGCCGGCCCCGCCCTCCATGGCCCCTGAGTCTCAAGTGACTGGGTAATCCCTGGAGCGGTCCTTGTGCGAGCGCACACCCATGCCTCTAACTGCTGTCTTTCCAGCTCCCCTGCGCACTAGGACCACACGAGTCTAGGTCCCCAGGGTTTTTCCCAAAGCAGGGGCCCAGTGGACTCAGAAGTGGCACAGTTCGAAGGGTCTGTCTCCCGCCCACTCTCGAAAGCCAGCGGCACAATCAGCAATCTGTCCTCCACGCAGCACCGTGCGTGTGCGAGACCGGATCTGATCTTCTGCGACTCCCCTAAATTTCCGTACACCTCTCCCTTTTTACAGTCCAAACTCCCCCCATATGAGTTTTGGCTGGATCTGGGGTTTAGTATCATAAGATAAGGGGTTCAATGCCGTTGGGAGTCTCCATTTCTCTCCCACCAGAGGAAGCCAGCCAGATACTCCAGCACCCGCTCTCTTCATGCACGCGTCTCTGTACCTCAGCTTTTTGCAGCACCTCTGGGTTTCTGTGAGCCCCTCTCTTTCCTTCTAGCTGTAGAAGTTACACTCGGCCAGCTTTCCTGTGGTTCTGGATGATGTCTGTTCTGTCTTTCAGTTGTAGTTTTGAAATTGTTGTGCGAGGCAGCAGTGTAGGTGTTTACCTATGCCGCCATCTTGGATTCTCCTCTGTTTTAGATTTTTATAATTATTTTAAAATAAGGCTGATGTGAATAACTTCACAAATAAATCTTCATATGCATCTTAGATTATTTTATTAGGAGAGAATCCTAGAAATGGGTTTACTGGTCAGAGTATGAATATTTTAAAGCTACTACTACATACTATAAAACTCTTCCTAGAAAAATTATACACACACACACACACACACATATTACCATTCAGATGGCAATATAGTGAACTGCAAATTTCATCATAATGATTCAGTATTAAATATTAGTATTTAGAAAATACTGTTAACTTGATAGGGAATGGTAGTATATTTTAATTTGCCTGTCTTGGTTTGTCATGAAGTTGAATTCCTCAAAATATCAGTTCAAAGTGGTGATTAAAAGGGCATTTAAACTGTGTATAGCTAAAGCACATGGAGTGAATAGTTAAAAGACCAGTGCACCTACAGGAATCATGTACCTGTTTGTTACCCATCATCCATACCAACTGGGTGACTTTTTATGTCATTCCCTCTCTTTTTATAGTTTGCACATCTGTCAAGCATAAATAAGATCTGTTCTCCTAACTGTCTTGTAAGAATGTACAAGAGATCAAATGAAATTATGGCTATGTGTTATAACAGTGACTCACCACGCATCTGAGTTTGGATCCTAACTTTAGTACTTAACCCTATATAATAAAAGCTTAATAAGCTAAGTGTCTGGTTGTCTGTTCAACCAATCAAAGCATAATATGCTAATGGCAATCTATGGCCACTCACTGTGACTTGAACTGACCACTGGGGGCAGACACTCCAACTGGTTAGCTTGCTGTTGGGGTCTGGCCAATCAGTACCGAGTAAAATGGGCCAGACAGGCCTTGGAACCCTCTCTGCTCCCTCCCCAGCTGGCCAACTTCCTGTGTCCCTTCCCAGCCCTTAGTGTGCACCAGTGGGGTCCCTTGGCCTTGCCTGTGCCCTCTTGCAATCCGGAACCCCAAGGGGGATGTCAGAGAGCCAGTTTCAGCTTGTTTCCACAGGCCAGGCTAAGGGACCCCACTGGTGCACTGGGCCTCTAGTATCTTTATAATACATACTCTCAGCTTCAGTTTTCTCTTACTTAAAATGGGGGTAATGTTTGTGTCTTTCTAAAAAGAATTAAGTGAAGCAATATTTATAGTGCTCAGTAGGGGGTTTGACAATTATTAACACTGAGTAAACATAAATTATTATTATTAGTAGCATGTAAACATAAGCTATATTAATAAAAGGGTAATATGTTTATTAGACCAGACACCTTCCAGACATCCTTCTAGACAAAGCCACCGTGGTGGGGGCCGAGGCAGAGGCAGAGGCAGTTAGGAGCAATTAGGCCAGCAGGGAAGGGTGGTTAGGGGTGATCAGGCTGGCAGGGGAGGGTGGTTAGAGGCGATCAGGCCGGCAGGCAGAGGGGTTAGTGGTGATCAGGCAGAGACGATTAGGAGTGATTAGGCAGGCAGGCAGAGTGGTTAGGGGCAACCAGGAAGGCAGGCAGGTGAGCAGTTAGGAGCCAGCAGTCCTGGATTGCAAGAAGAATGTCTGACTGCCAGTTGGGATCGGGCCTAAACTGGCAAACAGACATCTCTCAAGGGGTCCCGTATTGGAGAGAGTGCAGGCTGGGCTGAGGGAACCCCCCCTCCCATGCACGAATTTCATGCACCAGACCGCTAGTATAATATATAAAGCATTTCATGAGTGTAAGATTTTATTAGTTTATCATTCAGATAATAAGTCAATTATACAATTTGCTTAGGAACTTCACTTCTTTCCCTGACTTCTTTGGCATTGCTTTACGTAGGCATTTTGGAATGTTTTTATTAATAAAAATTGTTTTAAAAATAATCATGAATATAAAAATCACAGTACCAAAGTACATTTTGTTGAAATGCATATTACTATTAGAATAATATTTATATTAAATATGCCTGATCATGTTTTCCTTTCCTTCTCTGAAAATTTGTAGTTAAACTTTTAAAGGGAGAGGGTGAAAACTCTCTTTTTTTAAAGTGACTTTTTTTCATCCCCACCCGAGAATATGTTCATATATATTTTATTGATTTTAGAGAGAGAGGAAAATGGGGGCAGGGGGGAAGAGAAACATTGATGTGAGAGAAACATCTAATGATTGCCTCACACACATGCCCAGACAGGAATCATTTTTTCTTTGAGTTTACAATCACGAATAATGTTAACTGGCCCCCTGCCATAAAACTGAACTCAAACAAATTTGAATTGCTGAAGTAATTATTCACAGAAATCAGTAACCCTGAACAGTAGAGAACATTTGCATTTTATTTATGGGTTGGGCAGTGGTTCTTTCCAAGGAAAAGTAGAAACAACACTCTGATTGATCTTTGGTCCCCAAGTTCTAAAGGCAGGAACACAAATGATTGCTATTAACATAGCCTTGGGGAAGAAGGAAGAAAGAAATGAATGTTGAGTTTCCAAAATTGCTCTGTCTGCACTGATATTCTGGAAAGCAAGAAAAAAGAATGGAGGGGCCAGTACAAATCTGCATTTCACTCTCCTCTCCCCCCCCCTCCCCGGCCCCCCCCCCACGCACAATGCCTCTTCTGCTATTTTCATTTGGCCCCAAGGTTTTGGAGAGATCAATTCCGATACTTTGCAAGGAAGGAAATAAGATAAGAACTTGGACTCTGGTGGAGCTGCTTGGAATATTGAGCAGTTTTTGGCATAGCTTGATGGCAGAGGCCAGGTAATACTCTCCAAGAAGAGAATTGCTACTTAGTTTGAAGCTCATGGGGGGAAAAACGCTAAATGAAAGCAGGAAGGAATATGAGTGGAGGTTTTTACTCCTGCATCCTCTCAAGTTGGCAAATAGGATGGCGAGTTGAGAACTCAGGAGCCCAGAAAGAACACTTTACTCTGATGAAAACTGATTCCCACCCCATCATCACTTCAGCAGAGGGCAATGAAAATGCCTCTGCTTCTATTTTAAATCAGAGTGTGTTCTTTAGGGTAATATTTGCTTTCTTTGCTGTTTTATTTGATGGTTGCAGTGCTGACATGAAAACACAATGGTTACTAAAATATTCACTGCAGAGAACTGGTATGAAACAGTCTCATATACTGGGGCTCTTTTACTCATCTGGATTAACCTTTCTCCAGCAATCTCAGCATTGTAAACACCTCTCAGCATTAAATAAAAAACAGCAGCATGCAGGTTTAAACCATTGCTTCAGCTTTTCTTTTTTTCCTGGGCCAATGCGTGACTTGTTTTATTTATCAGTTTCTGCAACCCCCCACTGTTTAACAATCATGCAAAGCTGAAAGCTTTGCCTTTACTTTTACTCCCCTGTTTAATGAAGTCCGTGTTGAAATACCCACTCCCCTCATTTTTCCCCCTTAAAGGTCAAGGCTTGAATCAGAAACAAATTTGGAAGGTCAGTGTTCAAATGTTAGTGCTTTAGCCTACAGAGTGCCAGGAAAACCCAGAGGACAATAACATAGAGAGAGGCAGGAATTAAGTCAGGCTTGGTTAAAAAAACTGATATGTATTAATGGAACAATGTGGCTGAGAATTTAAACTCATAAAAGTCAAGAAAGTTAAAATTATTGTCCTCCCAGCTATTGTTATTCATTCTTTGCACACAGGATAGTATTTTATGTACTATATTTGCTGTTATCTTTATGCCGTTATATAGAATATGCCAATTTATAGTTACTAGGGGAAGCATAATTTTTCATTTCCAATTTTTCTGCATCCTAATTCTTCAGCACAACTAGCATTAGCATTCCTTTGCTTTCCCCTAATTTTGTTTTTTGAAGAAAAAGAAAATGTGAGCTGACCATGTATTTCCTTGTCTTAACTGTTCACTGTCTTTTGGGACTTACTATGTATTTGTGGGTCAGCTTACAAAGGTATCCAGAACATTTCCTTTTTTGAGAGAAGAGTTTTCTGCAGTTTGCAGAAGCATTCTCAAAATCCAGCAATCCTCCTTGGAATAGGCAGACAGTAATCTGGTGGAGTTCTCCAGGGTCCCGACGCTTTATCCTTGTACTGTTCATAGCTTTGTATATATGTTTAATTCCTATTTCAGCAGGTGCTGTCATTTTAAAATAAGAACATCCAGTAAGTATCAGATTGAAGGTCTGTGCAATATCTCAGGAGCAAAATACTTGAGAAAATAACTAGTTTTTACTAGTTCGGATATGCTATTTTCACAGGAGAAAGTGCTTCAAATGTTTGGTACAGATGCAATCTGCCTTAATTAAACTGGGTAGTTGGTAGGTGCTTAGACATAAAAGGATATTCAAAGTCAGTTGCAGGCTCCATTTATGCAGCATGATGTCATCAGTTGTGGAAGGAGTTTGGGAGTCTGAGGTTTCTGAATGTGATATTGATGATAATTCCACCTCCTCATAGAACTGTGTAAAGATTAAATGAGTAATTTATGCAAATTACCTGCCACGTGACAGGTTCTCATAAATGTATAACAACATGATTAGGAGCAAAGTTACTGAAGCCAGACAGCCTAGGTTTGAATTCAGGCTATGCCACTCAGCTGTGTGACCTTAGACATGTTAGTTGATCTCTTGTTTCACTTTTCTTATCTGTAAAATAAGAGTGATTGTAATCCTGGCATCATGAAGTTCTTGTGAAAATTAAGTGAGTTAATTAATGCATATTGTTTAGGACAGTGCCTGGCATATATTAAGCACTTATGTTTATGTCACCTAATAATATCATCCTAGATGTGTAGTGTTCTACTGCCTCACAATCAAAATTAATTTGAGAGATTGCTCCCTTGTTAAATATTTTGCAGACTTCCCAAGTTGCCTAATTTGTTTCCCAGCACTCAAAAATTTCCCCTATAATAAAATTCACTTTCAACTTATTTCTAATACCTGGTAAAACTGATGGATAGTTGTTTCTAGTTAAAGTTCCAAACAGATGCAAACTTTGCCTGTTAATAACTAAAGCCAGCTTAGGTGAAATGCCCCAATCACCATTACTGTGCTTTTAACCCAAATTTCAAACCGATTTTTTCATTTCTCTAATATTCATAAATTATTAAATTTATTAGAAACAAATTTTGATTTAACTTATTTAAATCACAACTTTAAATAAATTACTCTCAAATTAAAGGGCATTTCCAACATAGCAATTCGCATTTAAAAATTTGTTTAAATCAATGATTTTTGGTGAAGATGTTATATTTAATAAATTATAAAAGCCATTCATAGTGGAGATATTCTTGGGTATTGATACCTTATTACCCCCTTTTCTTATCTGTATTTTTAAGAATGGCTGGGGGATAGATTTTAGGGTAGCATACATTAAATTGGAACTAAATTCCTGGAATCTAAATTGTTCTGACATTTTTTTTTATCCTTAAAGAAAGTAATAGAGGAGCACACAGGATTAAAGATAAGTGTACACAGGCAGGAGATATTCATCATGAAAGATGTTCCATCTTCAAGACACTCACATTTTTAACTAATCCAAAGGAGTTCTGAGATTCACCTATAACAGCCAGACAGTAATGGCTTGAGCAAGGCTACATCAGAGCCCTGGAGGTGGTTCATAATGCTGGTTAGAATATTATCATATTTTTCAGGGTGATAATATTCTGAAAACATTATCACTCAAGGAAATTGACAAGTATGCACTGTAAGCCAAGCATTTTGAAACCTTAAAAAAGGGCAAAAAAGAAAAATGAAAGATCTGAAAGAAAGTCTAGTGACCTCAAAAGAAGCCAAGAAATATGCATGTAAACAAACTACATAAACTTCATCACAAGTTTATTTTATCCTTGGAGTAGTTACCCAACATCTCCACTGCTGCTTCTTTTATGCAAAAAATAAAGATTAACAACATATAACTTTAATTTTGTGAAGTTTAAGTTGCTTAGCTTTTCTTCTCTTTAGTGGATTTTTTTCCCCCTTCAAATTGAAAGGAGAATGATCTCTTACTTCCCTCATTTGCCTTAATTGCTGTCAAGAGAGGTCATTCACTTTTTGTATGTGCACCTCTCAGTCTGTTTTGGGAGCCATGGAATGAAATGAATAGAAACACTTGTGGGTTTCTTCTTAGGACATCAAACGCTCCACTTTCTTCATTGATTGTGCTAACTCTTCTATATTTTGATATAAGGGAAAGACCTTGTCTCTAAAGGGTTTATGATCATCTCTTCTCTTTTATTGTTGAGCAGCGGGGAGATATACTAAAATTTCCCCTAGGAAAAGTGTGCTATAAATCCAGGGTGGAGAAGGTAGGGGCTCTAAAGGAGCGAAGCTCTTAAGCCATTATTTTCACTCTGGCCATTGTCCATAAGAAATGTGGAACAAAAAGAAAAGAAAAGCAAGCCAAGTGAAAGTGAACTTAGAGTCATAACCACTGACATGCGGCTTCTGTGATTTAGAGTAGAGTCATGTCAAGACCAGTCTTGAAATAGGAAAGATGGAGGACAGGCACTTTTATGTTGTCTGTAATTGGACAAGTGAAGACAATGATTTGTTGAAGGTGATGCTAATGAGAACAAAGCAATGTCAAACTGTGTGCTGGGAGAAAACTAAAAGTAAAATGAAAAAGAATAGAAAAGGGACATTTGTGCCTAGCTTCAGTTTATGAGGAAAAAGATCTGGTGCCAGAGGAAAATTTTTGTGACCACAAAAATGTAAATGTGGTAAATTATCTCTCTGGTTTAGTTTTAATTTTTATTGGTATTTCCTCTCTGGTGTAAGCTAAATATGTTATGTTTCACCAAACTTACTCTTGGCTGGTCCTGCATGGCCAGTACAGGTAATATTTTAAAAACTACTTATTTTCAATTATGATAACATACATCTCGCAGTCATGTTTGGCTGGAGATAACTTTATGTTTCAAAAATAGCCAAGCAGGCCTTGGCCAGAGTGCTCAGTTGGTTGGTTTGGTCCAGAACATGGACCCAAAATGTTGCTGGTTTGGTCCAGTCATTGTGGGTCAGTGGTTGAGCATCGACCTATGAACCAGAAGGTCATGGTTCGATGCCTGGTCAGGACACATGCCTGGACTGAGGACTTGATCCCCAGTGTGGGGAGTACAGGAGGCAGCTCATCAATGATTCTTTATCATCATGGTTGTTTCTATCTCTTGCTCTTCCTCTCTGAAATCAATAAAAATATATTTTAAAAAAAATGTTGTTGGTTGAATTGCTGGTTGAATTGAACATGTCCGGGCTATAGGCTTGGTCCCCTGTGGGGGGCATGCAGGAGGCAACCGATCTATGTTCCCTTTTATAGTAATGTTTCTCTTTCTCTCTCTGCCTTACACTTTCTCTAAAAATAAATACAAATATTTTTTAAATAGCCAAGCAGTTTAGTGATCATTTTTAGTAATTATTAGGTTCACATTTTATTTCTCACTCTCCAAGACACCCTTGTACCTGCTTCATTCGCATTTGCCTTTGCTGCCAGTTTCTGCCTCTTCCTGTGCATTCCATTTCCTCCATGGCTTAAGAGTCCATGGATCTTATGTTAGGACTGACAATTTTTCTCTGGCCAATAATAAAAGAGCTTTCATATTAAAAACAAACAAAAAACCCGCCAAAACAGCAACCAAAGAAACAAACAAAAAACACCCCATAAAAATCAAACATAAAAAGAACAGAAAAAAACCCTACCTAAGACTATATAATTTCATGTAAAATCTCTAATCAGATATTAAAAATTGTTCTTATTTTATGCCCTCAATTTTCTAAGTGGCCCCATTTAAAAAGTTCTGTGCCAGAACCAGACCATGTCAGACAAGGTCTTACTTGAGAAATATGGGAAGAACATTCCAAGAAGGCTTACAACTTGATATTGAGCAGGTTAGCTAATTCCATGTAGACCTTGGACAAAGGTTGTAAGTTTGTATATATATACTAGGGGCCCCAGTGCACCAAATTTGTGCACAAGGAATGAGGTTGTCCTTCAGCCCAGCCTGCTCCCTCTCCAACCTGGGACTGCTTGAGGGATGTCCAACTGCCCGTTTAGCTCGATCAAGGTAGGACTGGGCCTAAACGAGCAGTCAGACATCACTCTCACAATCTAGGACTACTGGCTCCCAACTGCTCATCTGCCTGCCTTCTTGATTGCCCCTAACAGCTTCTGTCTTCCAGCCTGATCACCTCCTAACCACTCCCCTGCCAGCCTGATTGATTCCTAACTGCTCTCCTGACAGTCTGTTTGCCCCTAAATGCCCTACCCTGTGGACCTGGTCATCCCTAACTGCCCTCCCCTGCAGGTCTGGTCACCCTCCCCCCCCCCCAAACTGCCCTTCCCTGCAGGCCAGGTCAACCCCAACTTCCCTCCTCTGCTGGCCTGGTCAGCCCCAAATGCCCTCCCTTGCAGGCCTGGTCCCTGCCAGCTGCCCTCCCCTGCTGGCCATCTGGTGGTAGCCATCTTGTGTCCACATGGGGGCAGGGTCTTTTGACCCTTGTGTGTTGGAATGATGGTCAATCTGCATATTACTCTTTTATTAGATAGAATAGAGGCCTGGTGCACAGGTGGGGGCCAGCTGGTTTGCCCTGAGGGTGTCCTGGATCAGGTAGATGTTCTCTTGGGGCATGGGATGGCCTGGGCGAGGGGCCTGTGGTGGTTTGCAGGACAGCCACACACACCAGCGATCCAAGCAGAGGTGGTGGTATCTGGGATTTATCTATCTTCTGCAACTGAAACTTTGTAGCCTGGAGCAGAGCCAAGCCTTCAGCTGGTACAGCCATTGAAACATTGTTGCTTTAAGTGAAGTCCTGGGCCCAACAGGGTGTTCAGAAAGCTTGGCTTCCTCCATTTCCAGGGGCAACCCAAGCTTCTCTCTTGCCCTCTCTGTGGCTGTAGCCATCTTGGTTGGGTTAATTTGCATACTTGCTCTGATGGGCTGGTGGGTGTGACCTGTGGGTATAGAGGAGGCATGGTCAATTTGCATATTACTCTTTTATAAGATAGGATATCCTATATAATAAGAGAAGAATATACTAATTATCCATTATGCCCTGAGGCATAAAGATTGACTGCATAAAGACTGGATCATGGATCTGCAGCTGCTAAGAGCTATAGGAGGGGGCAGGGCAGCAAGCTATCAGGGGGAGCGGGAAAGGGACAGGGGGAACTACAGGAGGGCGGCAGTGACCTATTGGCACATGAATTTGTGCAATAGGCTACTAGTGTGTATGTGTGTGTGTGTGTTTGTGTGTGTGTATGAGTGTGTGTGTGTGTGTGTGTGTGTGTGTATAATTTAAATATAACAGAGAGGTAAGGAAAAGGGACAGAGAGATAGAAATATCAATTATGAGAAAGAATCATTGATCAGCTGCCTCCTGCATGCACCCTACTGGGGATTGAGCTGGCAACCTAGGCATGTGTCCTGTCCAGGAATCAAACTGTGACCTCCTGATTCACAGGTCTATGCTCAACCATCGAGCCATGCTGGTTGGTCTTTACCTATATTTTTTAGATAAATTGTGTCATTCTGTGAAGGAGGACGAGGCATGGAGTATGGAAACTGCTGAGAAAGCATTTGGAAGTCTGCAGCAAGGAAAATTTCCATGAGTAATTATAATAGTTGAGGATATTCATCACAGAGTCTCCCTCCCACTCTGTCCCTCAAGTACACAATTCTCAGTGCAGCATACTAATATTACCAGTTTCTTATGTGTCCTTTATTTTGGGGTAATTTTATTATTTAGTATTCTTTCCACCCCTATTTTTACACAAATTTATGCATACTATTTCTACACATATTGCTCCACACTTTGTCTTATTTTTTTAACCTAGCACTATATATCTTGCAGGTCAATTTATTTTAATATATAAAGAGCTATTTCATTCTTTTTTAAAAATAACTATATTGTATTCTCTTACATATATTCCTTAATTTCAAAAATTTATTGTATGTGAATATTTAGGTTATTTGTTCATTTTGCTCTTATAAAAATGTTATAATAAATATCTTTTCCTAAGTGTATGAGTAAATGTACAGGATATATTCCCAGAAATGGAATTTATGGGTGTATCCTATCTAATAAAAGAGTAATATGCAAATTGACCATACCTCTGCTATACCCACAAGCCACACCCACCAGCCAATCAGGAGCAAGTAAGCAAATTAACCCAACCAAGATGGCTGTGGCCACGGGAAGAGCAGGAGGCTTGTGTTTCCCTGGCAATGGAGGAAGCCAAGTTTTCCACATACCCTGGCCTACCTTGGCCTCCGCTTAAGGCTACAGTTTCAATTATAGAAGATAAATAAATCCCAAAAATCAGGACCTCTGATTGGGTTGCTGAGGGGCATGGCCAGCAAACCACCACAGGCCCCTCATCCAGGCTGCCCCATGCCCCAAGGAAACCCTCATCCTGATCTGGGACATCCGTCAGGGCAAACCGGCTGCCCCCACCCATGCACCAGGCCTCTATACTACCTAATCCTATCTAATAAAAAAATAATATCAAATTGACCATCACTCCACCACACAAGATGGCTGTCCCCTAGTGGTCAAAGATGACTGCCCTCATGTGGACATAAGATGGTCAGCAGGGGAGGACAGTTGGGAGGAACCAGGCCTGCAAGGGAGGGCAGTTAGGGGTAACCAGGCCGGTAGGGAGAGAAGTTGGGGGTGACTGGGACTGCAGGGAAGGGCAATTAGGGGTGACCAGGCCTACAGAGAGGGCAGTTAGGGGCAAACAGGCTAGCAGGGGAATAATCAGGCTGGCAGGCAGAAGTAGTTAGGGGCAATCAGGAAGGCAGACAGGCAAGCAGTTGCAAGCCAGCAGTCCTGGATTGTGGGAAGTATGTCTAACTGCCTCTTTAGGCCCCATAACAGTAGAATCAGGTCTAAACGGGCAGTTGGACATCCCTTGAGGGGTCCCAGATTGGAGAGGGTGCAGGCTGGGCTGAGGGACACCCCCCCCCCATGCACAAATTTTGTGCACCAGGCCTCTAGTATATTTATAAATTTGCTGGATATTGACAAATTATCTCCCATATTAATTTTGAAATTGTATACTCACCAGCACTGCATAAGAGTGTATGTTGCTCTAAGACATCAACTATAGTATATTAAACTTATGGGTCTTTGCCAGTATGACCATGAACACTGATGTCTTGCTACCATGATATTTCTCCTACCATGAATGAACTTGGACATTATCTCATTCATATAGTAGTCATACTTATTTCTTTAAAGTGAATTATATGATCATATTCTTTGCCATTTTTCCAATGTGCTTTAAGACTTTTAAAACTGATTTGTAGAAACTATTTATATATCAAATAGGAGAGAAACACTTTATAACATGGTTGTCTTTTTCCTCGTTTGTAATTTATTTAGATTTTGCTCAGTGAATTTTGCCATGCAGAAATATTTTGCATATAGTTAAATTTATCCACATTTTAATCTTAGGACTTCTGAGTTTTTAAATCAGCTTTTCCCTCCTGAAATTACGGTAATTCTCCAATGATGTTTAGTAATTTACAGTCACTTCCTCCTTTTAGAAACCATACACACACACACACCATTACCTAATCATCCTAAAGGTGGTCAAGGTAGGAATACCAAAAGGAAAATGAGGCCCTTCTTGCCTTGACACAACAGGAAACAGACACTTATGCTTGGCTCTAAAGGGCTTCTCTTAGAATCTGCTTTGCAAGGTTATCTGGTGCAAACAGGGTTCTGCCCCTACTCTCCTCACCTACTACTCTTGAAGTGGAAGGAATCTGAGGTTGACAAAGATGTTATGCAGGCATAATTGAGGATAATGTCTCCCTGCTGCCCATGGATATTACTAGAACGAGAACTTCATATTAGTTTGTGCAGTGCTGTAGAAAGCAATCGGAATCACATACACTGTGGAATAGAACTGATATCATTAACTTTAAGGTTAAATGCCATCTCAGAGAGTTACCTATGCAAGTAAATGAAATCAAACATTTAATGTTAGCTATGCAGGTTATCTCATTTATGAAGGTTAAATAGCAGAATTTCAATGTAAGTTTTTAGCTTTGCAATGATGGTGCTCTGGAAAGAGTTCCTGTTGTATATACTTTTCTAAATAGCTTGAGGAAAGCAACTATGCATATTAATGTCTTACTATCTCACTTTTCAATGTGGTAATGAAATACCTGCAGGTGGAAAGTAATATAAATTAACTACTTAGATTAGTTAAAAACTAAAACAAAAGAACAGTAACCCTTCTTTGTAACTAGTTTGTGCAGTGCTGTAGAAAGCAACCAGAGGCATATACACTATGGAATAGATCTGATATCATTAAATTGAAGGTTAAATGCCTTCTCAGTGAGTTACCAATGCAAGTAAATGAAATCAAACATTTAATGTTAGCAACATACTTGACAAAGCAACATACTTGATAAAGAGAATCCTAAATATGGATTGCTTAATGAATAATCCCCCTCCCCCCAAAAAAGGTAAAATAATTTTTTTCCCTAAAAAAATAGATTTTTCAGAGCTTGGGATAGTTTTAATCACCGCAAATATTTACGTTGATAAGATTGCATAGTCATGATTAAATATACAATGCACTGTTTCCAAAGTTGCCATTTTTATTATAGAAGTTTTATGACTTTCTAACATCACACTCATGAAATGTGGAAACTTTTTTGGAGCAAAGATTTTCTAATTCAATAAGAAAAACAAAATGTCATCACAGTCTGCTAAATCAGCCCGCCTGTATGGGCTGAATGAAATGCCAGTGGGTTAATGAGAATGTGTGGATAGGGAGGTAATTCAGGTAGCCCTGAGCCGAAGAGGGGCCTTTCTTTAATGTGGAGCACTTGTAGGCTCTTCCATATAAAAAGAAATAGAACTGTGTATTGTCTTAGTTGGTGGTTTTCTTTAAAAAAAAAAAAAAAAGAACTCAGGGAAGTAACGAAATAGGAAATAATGTTCGTAGCTACAGAGAGGTTGGGCTGTTTTCTGGGAATTAGCAAGTCAATAAGGATGTGGCATCATTCTAGCATCCAGATAATGAGAGAAGTGAGAGGAAGGTGAGCTGTGACAGTTCTAAGAGGCAGTGCTAGGGGCTTACACTAGAATGGTGACAGTGGGCAGGGGGAAGTGGACAGAGTGAAGGCATGCCTTTTAAGCACCAGGGAGCAGGCTATGGTCATGCTCAGGTTCCTTGATAGGTGGTGGAAAGTTCTGGAAGGTGTTATTGATGGCTTATTCAGCATGCTAACATAACCTGTGTCTCTCAATGGGCATTGTAGTTAGGCCAGGGAATCTAAGAACAGTGTTAATTATCAATTAACCACAGGAATTAGCTGTTCAGTATGAGATCTGTACACGGTGCTTTTCACCCATAACTATGGGGCCTGCATTTTGGTGTTATTCATGAGTGCAATGGAGCTCAGGCCCAGGTTTCCTTCCGGGGTTTGTAGAAAATGGTTGGAGAGATGTAGATGGTGGCACAGGAATAATGACTCAATATTTCGCACTGTGGAAATACTGCAGAATACAAGTTAATCTGACTTACTATTGCATAGGTTCATTTTTTCCCCTGTGAAACCTAAGGTTACCTGTAGAAAAGTTCAGTATCATGTATTAAACAGATGTAGTTTTGTTCTCAGTATCACTTGTACATGGCCTTCAGCCACAGACCTGAAATTTTCTGAGATGTCAGTGTGTATTTTTTTTCTTTACTGTCTAGATTCATGTACATGAGTGAAACATTTAAAAACGTACTTTGACCTCCTCAAAAAGAAAGTTCATTAAAATACCAAGTTATAACCCCTACAAAGTTTAACTTAATCTCTAAAAATAACAGCCAAAAGCAAGAATTTAGTTAGACAAGAGGAAATTGAGAGAAATCTCTAAATTTACTGCATAAAATGGAAGCTATCTTTCATAGACTCTTTTTAAACTAAAGGGTTAATCAAGTATTAACATTTTCTACTTATTTTATGTTATTCATGTACTTTACTGCTACATTTTAGAATTATAAAATAAGCATATAAATAACTTCTAATGTGAGCAAAAACCTTTTATTAGATTAGCTGATGACAGGAACAAGTTTTGTTAAAAGGGCAAAGAAGTTATATGAATTTTATGTGACTTAATCAGCCAGATTTCTAGGTGTGACTTTTAAGATGCATTATCATTATTCCAACTGAATTTAATTCCTAATTCCTGTTTGCATTTAGGAGACTAATTGCATTTAGTGCCTCTCTATGGAGAGAGAGAAATATTCTCTCTATCTTCTCTTTTCAATTTCCTTCCTTAGGAAATTTAAGGCTGGTCAATGGCAAAGTCAGAGCTAGATATTTTTCTAGTTTGGGTACAAAAAAAAAATAACTTTAAGTGTGGTATAGAGATGTACTAGTTGAGGTCATATATATGGTCATTTGTTACTGATTTGCCTTCTGACATACCTAAATTTTCATTATTTATGCTAAATCTGCTAGGGCTAAGGGCCATTTGCAAGCATTCAGCCCTGGCAATGTGATGTGCATATGTTTAGGTGGAATAGGTTGTTTTGATAATGGTCTAAGCAAAGACCTCTTTCTCAGAACTATCCTTATCTTCCTGCTATGGGCCACAGCAATCCTCTTCATATTATGTTGTTCCTTCCCTTTGCAAGGCCACAGAACAGTAATGCATTGCACATCAAAGTGGTCAAGTCAGTCCACTGTTAGAAACAAAAACTAGTCTGTAGGAAAAAGGAGAGGAGAGAGAGAGAAAAGAAGGGAAAAGGAGGGAATGGGAGGGGAGTGGAGGGGAAGAGAGGAATTTGCTTTCTGAATCCTCCCCAGGTCATGGATCTTATTCTTCATGAGACTTGGTTACACTAAGTCCGCTTATTTAAAAAAGTCTTCCTTTATGCGTGAGTTAATTTGAGTGGATTTATGTTCTTTGAAACCAAAAGGAACTTGATTAAGACCAAGGAAACGGTGATAGGGTTGTTAGCATCCCTTTTCTGGCATTCATCCCTTCTTAGTAAGTTAAGTGAAACATAAAGCAGTAAACGTATGGTTGTATCAGTTCAAGGTTATATTAAGGAATTTAATATTGACAAAAACCCTCTCCTTTGACCAAACTTGAATCAGGCTTCTAAAGCTTGAGTCTTCTTCTTACTAAGCCCTGAATTTGGGCTCTGTCCTTGCCCAGCTTAGTTCAGTTTGAGCAAGAATCCTGCTAATTCAGTTCATTGAAAATTCCTTACTTTTCATATCTGATCAAATTCTTCATCCCCTGCCCTTTATATTTTATCATTTCTGACCTGCCTTCTGTAAGAACCCCTTTCACCTTGATATTTACTCTGAGTAATTGTCCATCCACTGACCCCTATCTTGATTCTTGGCTATAAATCTCCTCTTGTCCCTGTTTTTTCAGAGTTGAGACCAATCTCTAGTCTCTCTTGAATACAGTCTCCCTTATGGTCCTTAACAAGTATCTGAGTAAGTTTTTCTTTACCAATATACTAAGTATGTTAAGAAATGCCCAAACCTGTAGAGAATATTTATGAGTTTATTTGAGCTAAACTGATAATTGTGGGAAAGCAAAATTTCAACAAATTGAGAAAATGCTTTGGAGAATGGTAGTTTTACAGCTTATTTTGTACATTGCAATAAAAGGAGTAGGTGTAAGGAGGGTTGGTTATATAAAATCCATTGGTGGTAAATGAAGGATATGAGAGAAAGCAAAGCGAGGAAATCTCTGAGACTGGATAAAAGTAAAACAGAGAGACAAGTACTTTTTTTTTACATTGACAAGTATAGGATAGTTAACATTTAACATTTACAGTACATAGAGATGGTACTTGGGAAATAAGATTACAGTGAGGAGTTCTGTGGTCTTGTGCTCTGATGGGAGGTTGTACTCTGAGGGATTCTAGAAAAAGGGGATTACTCTGACATTCCATTATTTTAGATGCAAAAAGACAATAGGTAGACTCACTTACGGTAAAGATCGACCTATGTCAAGGAAACCAGAGGCCTAGGACTATCCACCATGACTTGCTTTTAGTTAGGAAATTTTATGTTCAGACCATCCTATGTGGTTACTTTTGGTCTCTGAATTTACAAGACTCACTATGCAGGCCTCCTATGAGTGTGTCAGGTGTAGTGTGTAGCTCCTTTTTGGCCCACAATGCATACAGAGGATTGAGGAGTTCAGAACAGGCCTCCCCAGGATGTGCTACTTTGGCATGTGAGCTGAAGACAAAGTTTCTCCTGTGGGCTTAGGAGAAACTTTTACCTCCTGCTTAAAGAATTTAAATTAGAAGCCTTGACCATAATAACAGAGATGACTTTTTATGACCTATCTATAGGGCAAAGCACACAGCTAATTATTGAGCATCTGCTCTTCTTATCATCCTGCAGTAACCTTCCTTCCCTCTGAAACCTCAGGGCCTTCCCTCATCCATAGCTCAGACTGTCATCAGAACTGCATGTTCCCCTCCTGTCTCTCATTCTCCCACGTATGTGGGGTTCTTACATATGTGTATAAATAAATTTGGTTACGTGCTCTTGTTAATCAGTCTCACATAGATTTAATTATTAGGCCAGCAGAAAGAACCTTGAAGGGTACTGCTTCTTCCTCCCCCACAGAATCTTATCCATCTGAAACTAATTCAGGAAGACAGCCTTTTATTTTATTTAAAAAAAAATATTTTTATTGATTTTAGAGAGGAAGGGAGAGAGAGAGATAGACACATCAATGATGAGAGGGAATCATTGATCAGCTGCCCCCCCGCCCCATCCCGGGATTGAGCCTACAACCCATGCATGTGCCCTGACCAGGAATTGAACCATAGGTGATGCTCAACCACTGAGCCATGCTGGCTGGGCAAGTAGATAGTCTTTTAAAGAAATTGGGTTCTAACAAATCTATGAAAAGCAGTGTTTGATCCTTTGAGGGTGATCCTGACATAAGAAAATGAGACACCTTTAATGTCAAAGAATAGGTGCGATATCAAGGCAGGGAATGGATAAATAGGAGCTGTTGATGGCAAAGATTAGTAATCTCATCATCACAACCTGAGAGAAAACTTGATAACCTCCAAATTAATTTTTGAATGAAATAAGAAAAAAATGCCATTGAGCGTTCACCAAATCCTTTCTGAGGCTTTATTTTCCTGAGTAACCAAAGCCAGGATCTGTGACACGTGTCAGGAAATGCTTTAAGTGATGTAGCTTTCTTCCCTTGTGGGCTGTGGTAATAGGATCCAAAACATTGTTTAGATGATATTAGGTGCTATTATCCCCCCAAATGATGCTAAAGTGAATTCATTAATTTTTAATCTGAAAATACTTTAATTAATTCAGAATGTGAAAGGTTAGTTTGAAAATAAGGTATGATACAAAGGGGATGGCAGGCGCCCTGGTGTGCAGCAGATTGCCTCTGATCTTTTGCAATCCAAGTGAGAGGTTGTTGTTCTGTTATGGATGAAAAGGTTCATTATCTCAAAGATAATTGCCCAGATGCCATACCAGTGAGGTCACACTAAGCAGGGCTGTGGTTTCTGAACCTAATACTTGAGCTAATTAACAGTTAAAGTTGTTGTAGGAAACCATTTTTTAATGTACTCTAGAGAAGATGTAATAAATACTTCCTTTAACTAAAGAGTTTAACCGTTTACAGAGACTGGATGGAGCTACACTGAATTTGCAATGATTAGGGAAAAAGGAAGTTTGTTTTTCTTCATCCTAGTGTGTATTTACATGTTTTCTATATTGTTTCAAATGTGTAAATAATAACTTTTAAAGAAAGTCATGCAACATAAGAAGATAAGAAGTAAAATATTTAGTAACTTTAGATTTAATTATATATATATTTTAAGCTAAGCTTTTATAGTTCAAGGTTTGTGAATACCATTGAAAGAATCAAGTCCTAAACATTGAAATTTTCTGAAAAATAAGCTTATAGAAAACTGAAATATAGTGGGTAAAGCCAGGGCTGAAGAAAAACATAAGTGAGAATCTGACCTCTTAGTTCTGTCTGCTACTCTTCAAAGTAAATGCTATACTTGCTTGGATTATGAATCACATAATGACTGCAGGTAGTGCTACTGAATTGAAATTGAATTTTATAGATAGTCACAAGCTCTTTTTCTACTAGAAAACCTGTAATAGTTTATTATTTATTGGTTTTAGAGAGGAAGGAGTAGAGAGAGAGAGAGAGAGAAACAGAGAGAGAGATAGAAAGAGAGAAAGAGAAAAAGAAAGAGAGAGAAACATCAATGAGAATCATTGATCAGCTGCCTCCTGTATGTCCCCTACTGGTGAGCGAGTCCTCAACCTGGGCATGTGTCCTGATGGGGAATCAAACCATGACCTCGTGGTTCATAGATTGGCTTTCAATCACTAAGCCACACTGGCCAGTCAACTAATACTTTAAATCAAAACTAAGTGAATTGCATGCAGATTATCTGATTTGTGATAAAGATCAAAGGTGACCATTTCTATGACTTTACATCTAATTTTGTCCTATTCCATCTTTATACAAATGTGTGGAGTGACCAATTAGGACAACAATAGATACAGAAAAATCCAAGTGTGAACTTTTGAGCATTAGCAGATAGACACAAGGAGGAAAAATTCTGACAGGGTCTACTGTGGGATATGGAATAAACTAGAACACAAAATGAGATCCCTTAGCCTCAGAGAATTGGCACAGTGAAGGAAGTTTTTAAATAGGTATGAGGAACCTTTTCTTCAAGCTGTAACTGGCTTTAAGGCTTTATTGATTCTTCCTTTGTGAGGTGGGTTGAAACTTCCATTCTGAAATTGTAAAGAACTTTTGTAGTTTTATGCCGGTAGTCTTGATCTTGCATCAAGAAGGGTTCAAAAATCTGGTGAAGGGGCCGTGTGTAAATTAATCAAGAGTCCAGAGATGAAACATAATTTTGAAAGGTGTCATGGAGAGTCAGAGAAGACTTAGCTAAAGTTCTCTTTGTCTCAGGATCCCTTGCTATTTATTAACACAATTCGTCCTAAGGCAAGGTGGAGATTTACACATCAAAGAGTTAGATTGGAGAATTACCTCTGGCTGTTCAGGTGTTTGGCCAGCAGGAGGCAATAACATGTAGATTAAGATGCTCTCAGCTGTCTGGCAGCAAGCAATCACTTAACACATCCTTTTCAGATTTGGGGAAATACCCTCAGCCATCTCCAGATGACTCAGCCCTGCTGACATGCTGGAATTGGCTTCCGGCAGTTTACTTCTATAAATTAATTGTAAATGATTTTTAAAATACAGTGCAGATTTAGTTTGTCACACTTGAGTGTTTTTGGAAGAGCTTGCATGTAATTGATACTATTGTAATAACCTGATTATTATTTAACAGGGAAGGAGTAAAGGGAAGACTAGGAAATTTAGGCATGCTATTTATACAGCTTTGATGAAAGCTGTTCCCCACAGAAAGGGACTAGACCAAGGCTGTTTGGATGCATGCCTAGTAAGGTCTGAGTGATGTGCCTTCCTGTCTGTCAATCACATCTAGGAAGGGAGTAAGTGGCCAAACTAGGTGTAAATATTAAAAACTAAATATTTAAACTTATAAACAAAGTAGCTCTCTCTCTCTCTCTGTCTCCTCTTGCCTGCTTGCCAGACTCCTGACTCTGTTGTAAGGCTGTATACTCCACTGTATCCACATGGCCCACAGCTATGTGGGACTCCACGAAATGGATGAATGGACTTTAACCTGAGTGCTGAACTGGACCTGGCTGCAACATGGAGCAGAAGCTCTGGACACTGGCCTTGCTTTTGTCTCTACTGTGCCCAGCTGTACCTTTTTTAGGATTGGCTCTCAAGGGGGATGGAACTTTGGAACCCAAAGAATGTAACTCCACACAAACAAAGCCATTTACCACATCTCATTCTCCCATGGGGAATTCCGGAAATTCTTGTTTCAGTGGTTCCCCAAGAGCCTCCACCCCATTCCCGTGAGTGAGGGAGGAATTTGAGTCTCTGGTAACATAATGACTGCCCTGTGTCCAAAGTCCTTCTCTCCTTTTGGATGACAGACCCCCACTTGCGTGGCACAATGAGTCAATAACAGTGCTTCATTGCTTAGGCCACACCATTGACTTAGGGAGTTACCAAGATGTTGTTGTTGTTGTTTTGTTTTTTGGATGGGAGTGACAGATCCATTTTCTCACCTTTGTGAGCTTATAAGCTTTGGCTTGTAGAGCTGGTACAGCAATGTCACTCTTTACTAGGAAAGAGCCTGAGAGAGTGATGCTGATGCCCAGGGAACCTTCACACCTTTTCATTTCCTCACTCAACTCCCTTAGGTCGTTAGGGCTGCCCTGGTTTCCCATAGCACTTCTTCTGTGGCTACCATAGGAATGATGGGGTCAGGTCACATTACTACAAAATCTGGCACCTTGACATATGGCATATCTCTAGCTGAAGGCATTTGAGAAATGACAGGTACAGGAAGGACTTTCTGACCTTCCCCTGAAGCAGGTCATGAAACCCTCAGGTGAGAGGTGCCCTCCCTGTACCAGAGGAAAGGAGCAACCTTATCTCTAAAGAAGAGAAGAAACCGAGTGGGATCTGATGGACTTAGAAATAAGTTTCTCCCAGTTTGCTACAATTAGCTCACTTTTATCCTACCGTATCTTCCCAGGCCTTGCCACTCTTTATTAAAGCTAGCATCAAAACACTCAAGTTGAACTGTTTCTTCAGGTCTTTATTTTCAATGAAGGTTTCCGTGTCAGGTAAAAGTATATTAAATGGTTTTGCATCTTTTTCTTTTATATTAAATAAATTTGTATGCTGTTACTCTTTTGTTACAGGATTCTCAGCGGAGAATTTGAAAGATACAAGTTGTGCAGTTCCCCTGCCCCTACAAGCCCTTTTCTTTTTAATGGGTTTGTCTTGGGTTCTGTTAATGGCAAAATACTAAGGTGAATCACCCAATGCCTTATTTCACCAGAGAGATAGAACCTATTAAGAGGACCAGAACACACCACCCCAAAAGGTGCCCCTTTGGTACATATATTTCTTTGAGCTGAAAGCAATTAAGACCAGCAGACTTAGGAAAAGCTTTTTACCTTCCCCTTAATGGCCTAAAAATAATTTAGACAGGGGGTCCACACCAGGAAGAAAGCTAATAGCAGAGAGACCTTTTTATATCAGCAAAACTTATCTGCATGGCATGGCAAACATTTGTCTATCAAATATTTGCAAATTGTCTTCTCTCCTTTTGAAGCCCCAGCCTCCTCCCCCTTCTCCTTAGCTCAGGACAGTATATAAACCTCAATTACCTGACTGCCTAGGAGTCTCATGTCTTTGTTGGGGTCTGTTCTTACTTAATTAAATTTGTTTTTCTTTGTTAATCTATCTTATGTCAAGTTAATTATTAGGCCAGCCATGAACCTGGAAGGGAAGAAGGGATTATTATTATTATTTTTTTTGCCTAACATCATTCAAAGGGAACCCCTCAACTTGCTGTTCCTTATCTGTACTTGAATCCGTCCTTGTTTTCATGTATTAGAAAGAATTTTCAATGAGGCAATGCAATTTAAGGTAATGCTTTGCCCCCTGCCTATTATTCTGTTTAGTAAGACAAAATGAATGTCTACTTCAGGAACACAGGATAATAGAAATGACTGCTGTGATCATTCTAAAATTGAAATATCTTCAAGGAAGAAATATTTTTAACAATTATGTCTAATTATACTTAGGAAATAAAGCGGTCCTTAGTACTTATGAATCAATAAATAATCTTTCTGTTTTCTAAGCATGGTTTCCCTCTCAGAATTCTGTTAAATAGAAGAATAAACCTATTTATTATTGAATTTAAAAATATTAAAAAATTTTTAATTAAAAAAGAACTTCACATTACAAAACAAAACACCCCTGAAAACAATATCAAAAGTCAAACAATGGAAAAACTATGTACAGAAATAGTAAGTCTTCCTCCCAACTCAGAATACAGACTTACTCCTCTTCGGCAAAGATTCATGTTTATTTTTCCACCTTGGATGAAAGAGGAGATCATGTCATATACTGAACAAATATTTACTGAGCGCTCCTTGTGTGCCAGGCATTTATGCTTGGTGGTGTTGGCAATGTGGTTATAAAAAAGGCCACTAAAGAATCTGCCCTCATTGAATCTCTGGGGCAAATGGGAAAAGAAGGATAATGATTAAATAAGCTTTTTCTTAAAGGTGAGTTATGTTAGGGTAGGGGAAATGTAGGGGACTTACTGGTGAGCATCTACAGAGGTACCTAATTGCACCTAGAGCAGAGGTGGGAAGCCTTTTTTTTGCCAAGGGCCATTTGGATATTTATAACATCATTCACTTAATATAAATTTATGCTGCTACAAATAAAATTCCTAGATTTATTGAATTTTGAGTCCTGCCTGCGATTGCCTTGGGCAAGGCCAGACCAGATAATTTTGTGGGCTTTATATATGGCCCTGGGACCTGACATTCCCCACCCCTAACCTAGAGGGTTGCAAAAGGCCTTCCTAAGAAAATAATATGTACACTAAGAGCTGGGAAAGAAAGACAATGGCTTTAACAGGTTCCATCATCTATTTTAGGTTATTGAAGGCAGAGAGAATGTTATGTGGTCATGTCCAATTTAAGCAGTTCCTATGTTTTAGTACTTGTTTCTGTCAGATATATCTGTGAGCACATTTAGCATTGTGATGATTTAAAGTGAATTAGGTTTTTTTTATGTTTGTTTCTTTTTTTTAAGGGTTTTGTTTTCAGAAATAAAAAAAGGTTTAATTTGGGGTTAAAAAGAAATTGCTGTAAAAAAGCTAAAATAAAGGTAGATAAATATATGTGTGACTTCTAAAATATGAGGAAATAATACAAAACAAAGCCAAATTAACTCTAACTTCAATATGAAGGATTTCTATGGAACATTATTGAGGACTTCCAGGAAGAAGTTCTTTGATCATTCCTTCAACCCATGTTATGGAAGGACTACCATAACGCAAATGTATGTCAGGAACTTAGGATTTGTTCCAGATTTCTCATTATTCTTTGAATAATTAGAACCTTACCTACTGTTAAAATCTTCAACCTCTATTATCAAATGCTGGTTGGGCTGGGATTTGTAGAGAGCAAGGTCTAGGCTTTTTGTCAAGAAGTCCAAGGACAATCACAGAAGGGCTGAAGAGCAAGATATTTATGATGGTGCCTAAGTGTTTTGTCTTGATGGTGATATGTATTGGGTTGTAAATTTTAGGAAATCACTCAGATAAGGAACACCTACGTATTGACAGAGAACTTCCTGTCACCTCCACTACCACTTTGTGCATGCCTTTACTATTTCTAGTTTACATTGTCACAGTAAATACCTGTTTTTATTTTCTTTGATCTCTCTGACTATGTATTCCACTCTGGTGCCAAGGTGACTTTTTATTTTTTATTGAATATATTGGGGTGACATTAGTTAATATAATTATATAGGTTTCAGATGTACAATTCTATAACACATCATCTGCATAATGTATTGTATGTTCACCACTCTAAGTCAAGTCTCCTTCTAGCACAATTTATCCTCATTTACCCTCTTCTACCTCCCTCCTTTCCCTCTGCTAATCACCATACTGTTGTCTGTACCTATAAGTTTATTTGTTTGTTTGTTTGCTTAATCACCTCTCCTTTTCCACCCATCTTTGTAACACCCCTCCCCTCTGACAGCTGTCAGTCTGTTCTCTATAACCTTTTAAAAAGAAAGATCTGAACATGTCTTGCTCTTGCTTAAGAATTCTCAATCCATTGCCTTGAGGGTTACAATCAGACTTACAAACAAGGTGCATCATTATTTGACTCCTTTCTTGAAAGTTTTTACCTTGCAACTGATTAATGCTTAATTTGTACTTAGCCAGATGGATTACTTGCAGTTCCATGAAGATCAGATGCATCCACAGGCCTGTCTTTTCTTTTTCACTTTGCTGACTCAGCCACCCTATTGTCAGGCACTGTGTCTTGTTCATCTTTATATAATTTCTGGACAATGGAAGGCATATGGTAGGTGCAGCTCATTAGAAACAAGTTTTATTTTTTGACACTGCTCATATGGTTAATGTTTTTGAAAAATAACCTGCTTTCTTGCATTTGTTTGCTTCTATTTGAAAGGATACTTTTTATAACTTCGTTACCCCAAATATTCTGAGGTCTATACTTCAGAATTATGGGTCAAACCGTTAGTAAAGTGCAAATGGTACAATTCACCAGTTAAGAAGATGTTTATTGGAATCAGCATTTTACTTTGAATTCTACCTTTTTAATTTGTTAACTGTGTGGCTTTGAACAAGAGAACTTCTTTAACGCCTTTGTTTTCCCATCTGTAAAATAGCAATGCCTATCACAAAGGGTTGTTAGGGGATCAATTGGAATCATCCTTGTTAAGCATTTAGGGCAGTGGTTCTCAACCTTTTTAATGCCTCGAGCCTTTAATATAGTTCCTCATGTTGTGGTGAGCCCCAAACCATAAAATTATTTTCATTGCTACTTCATAACTGTAATTTTGCTACTACTAATGTAAATATCTGGGTTTTCGATGGTCTTAGGCTCTAGGGTATTTGGAAAAGAGGGTACATTTAATCAATGTTAGGTATTATTACTCTGAGGTCTGCTTTTTCTTTCTTGGGGTCTGCTGGCAGTCTTTGGAACTAGATGGGAGCAGAAGGCAGGGGAATTTAAAGATGATGAAGCCATGACCCTCTCTCACCAAATTACAAAGCAAAGATTGGTAGTTCCCATTGGAAGGGAGAGACAAAGTACTTTAAGCATCTAGAAGAAATGGGGATTGACACCTGAGATGATTCTTTGTTTTCGGGGGCTGGCTTGTACATTATGAAATGTTTAGCAGTGTTTCTGGCCTCTACTCACTGGATGCATGCAGTTCATTCCTGGTTATGAAAACCAAAAATGTTTCTGGGCATTACCAATTACCTGGGGCGGGAGGCAAAATTGCTTCTGTTGAGAAGCACTGTAGTGGGTTGATGTGGGAAAACTTGGCCTGGATAAGCAGGGGATTATGGAGTCAGGCCAAATGTGGAAGCAATTTTCAAATGAATATCAAAGATTACAAGAGGCTTTAAAAAATCACCTTTGGAAAATCTTAAAAATATTTGTTGGATCTTTATCTGTCTAAAATGATTTAGATGTTGAGTTTAAGGAGGAATGATTACCAGGACTTAATTATTAACATTTGCCACTCCCAGATGGTGTTTGATCATCTGGTGTATTCTCTCTCTCTCTCTTTTTTTCAGGTTTCAATGTTTTTATTTATTTCTTTTTTTAAAATTTAATAAATCTTTATTGTTCAGATTATTACAATTGTTCCTTTTTATTCCTCTCATAACTCCCCTCCATCCAGTTCCCACCCCACCCTCTTTCCTTACCTCCCCCCTTCATGGTCCTCATCCATAGGTGTACACTTTTTGTCCAGTCGCTTCCCCACCCTCTTCATCTCTTTCCCCCTGAGAATTGTCAGTCCGCTCTCTTTCTATGTCCCCGATTCTATTATATTCACCAGTTTATTCTGTTCATCAGATTTTTTATTCACTTGATTTTTATATTCATTTGTTGGTAGACATGTATTTATTGTCCATAATTTTTATCTTCACCTTTTTCTTCTACTTCCTCTTCTTAAAGAATACCTTTCAGCATTTCATATAATACTGGTTTGGTGGTGATGAACTCCTTTAGCTTTTTCTTATCTGTGAAGCTCTTTATCTGCCCTTCTATTCTGAATGATAGGTTTGCTGAGTATTCTTGGTTGTAGGTTCTTGCTACTCATCACTTTGAATATTTCTTGCCATTCCCATCTGGACTGCCTCGTTTCTGTTGAGAAATCAACTGACAATCGTATGGGTGCTCCCTTGTAGGTAATGAACTGTTTTTTTCTTGCTGCTTTTAGTATTCTCTCTTTGTCTTTTGCTCTTGGCATTTTAATTATGATGTATCTTGATGTGGTCCTCTTTGGATTCCTTTTGTTTGGGGTTCTGTGTGCTTCCTGGACTTGTTAGTCTATTTCTTTCACCAGGTGGGGGAAGTTTTCAGTCATTATTTCTTCAAATAGGTTTTCAGTATCTTGCTCTCTCTCTTCTTCTGGTAACCCTATAATTCTGATGTTGGTATGCTTGAAGTTGTCCCAGAGGCTCCTTACACTAATACACTTCATATTTATTTATTTATTTATTTTTTTTCTATTCCAGTTGGGTGTTTTTTGCTTCTTTGTATTTCAAATCTTTGACTTGATTGTTGTGGTCCTCTAGTCTGCTGTTAGGTCTTTGTATATTTTTTATTTCAGTCAGTGTATGCTTAATTTCTAGTTGGTCATTTTTCATCTCCTCTTGTGTCTTGCTAAATTTATCAGCCTTTTCTAAGAAATTCTTGAAAAACTTTATAACTATGGTTTTGAACTCTATATCTAATCATTTGCTTTCCTCTGTTTCTTTCATTTGTGATCTGTTTCTTTGTTTCTACATTTTTGCTGCTTCCCTGAGTTGGTAGAGTAACTTTGGGTGGTAGGTGTCCTATAGGGCCCAGTGGCTCAGCCTCCCCAGTTATCTGAGATGAACACTCTTGGTACACCCCTTTGTGGACTGTGTGCTTAGCCTTGTTGTAGTTAAAATTTGATTGTTGTTGGTATCACTGAGAGGAATTGACCTCCAGGCCAATTGCCTGTAAGGATTAGCTGTGTCTATGCTGGGAGAACTTCTGTGCTAGAGACACCCTTATGAGGCAAGACTTACAAAATTGCAAAGCTTCTGTGCTCAGCTTGGATGGGGCAGAGTTTTGGGGCGGCATTTTAGGGTGGAGCAGACAGCCTTGGTTTCCTGTTAGCCCTGCCCTATGAGGCCCCTGGGTTTCAGTGTCCCTGGGTAATCACTGCAAGCACCTCTGAGAGAAAGCTGCCCTCGAGTTTTGCCCACTGCCAGACAGTCCAATTTCTCTCCAAATGAGTCTGGGTTCCCAGAAAATTGCCCAGGACTGGAGTTTAGTGCAGTTTGGATCTTCTGTCTCCCTCTCACTTTAGAAAGACAGCTGTCCATGCATTGAGCATTCAGTCCTCTCAGCGCTTGTGTGTCTCTGGACCTCTGCCTTTCACATCTCCTGAGTCCCAGTGTGCTTTCTCTTTTCCTGACAGTACAGATTCCTCTCCCCACCCCCCATTGAATCTGGTTTCTCAGAGTCTTGCCCGGGACTGGAGTTCAGTGCAGTTGGGAGCTTCTGTCTCCCTCCTGCTTTAGAAAGCCGCTGCACACTCAGCCACCCATGCACACAGCCACAGTCTTCTCAGTGCACATTTCTGTACCTCAGCCTTTTGCAGCTCCTCTGAGTCTCAATATACTTTCCTTTTTCCTTTTAGTTGTAGCATTTCCACTCAGCCAGCTTTCCTGTGGTTCTGGATGGCATCCATTTTGACTTTTAGTTGTAGTTTTGATATTGTAGTGTGAAGCAGCAGTTTAGGTGTTTACCTATGCTGCCATCTTGGTTTCTCCCTGGTGAATTCTCTATGCATCAGAAGACTAAACACTTGTGGCAGGCATGAAGATGCAAGACACGGTTTCTGACCCTAAGGAGCTTGTTTATTGTAAACTCTTTAAAGCAGCGGTTCTCAACCTGTGGGTCGCGACCCCTTTGGGGGTCAAACGACTCTTTCACAGGGGTTGTCTAAGACCATTGGAAAATGCAGATATTTACATCACGATGCATAACAGTAGCAAAATTTCATGGTTGGGGTTCACCCCCACATGAGGAACTGTATGCAAGGGTCTCTGCCTTAGGAAGTTTGAGAACCATTGCTTTAAAGGGATAGGTTATGTTTTATGACACACATCTACAAGACACATTAAAAAGCACTGGGGAGTTAGATGTGATTGCAGTTAAACAATAATTCAAGACAATAAGAAAGGCACTGTCGAGTTACAAGGGAGAATCCAAGATGGCAGCATAGGTGAACACCTACACTGCTGCCTCGCACAACAATTTCAAAACTACAACTAAAAGACAGAATGGATATCATCCAGAACCACAGGAAAGCTGGCTTAGTGTAAGTTCTACAGCCAGAAGGAAAGAGAGGGGCTCACAGAAACCCAGAGGAGCTGCAAAAAGCTGAGGTACAGAGATGCATGCGCTGAGAGAGAGGGTGCCGGAATATCTGGCTGGCTTTCTCTGGCGGGAGGGAAACGGAGACTCCCAATGGCATTAAACCCCTTATATTACAACACTAAACCCCAGATCCAGCCGAAACTCATACGGGGGGAGTTTAGACTGTGAAAAGGGAGAGGTGCACGGAAATTTAGGGGAGTTGCAAAAGATCAGAGGCCTGGTGGCGTGCACGGCACTGCACAGAGGACAGATTGCTGATTGTGCCGCTGGCTTTCAAGAGTGGGCAGGAGACAGACCCTCCCAACTGTGCCACTTCTGACTCCATGTTTCGGGTGAAACCCTGGGGACCTAGACTCGTGTGGTCCTGGTGCGCAGGGGAGCCGGAAAGGCAGCGGTCTAGAGGCACTGTGGGCGGGGTGTGCATGCACAAGGACCGTTCCAGCGATTACCCAGTCACATGAGACTCAGCGGCCGTGGAGGGTGGGGCTGACTGGAAGGCAAGGCGATCCCTTAAGCCCTGAGACTCCACCCATCCCAAGCTCCACAGAGGCTTCTTCGGTTTTGCAAGTCTGGTATCATAAGGCTGAATTCAACACAGAAGTTTCCCTGGCATAGTGAAAATGCTGAGACAGGGAAAGGGATCACAAACAAAAGAAATGGAGGGGAAAAAAAAAACGACTGGATATAGAGTTCAAAGCCACAGTTATAAGGTTTTTCAAGAATATGCTAGAAAAGATGGATAAATTTATCAAGTCCCAAGAGGAGATGCAAAAGGACCAACTAGAGATGCAAAAGATCCAACTAGAGATGATGGATAAATTTAGCGAGTCCCAAGAGGAGATGAAAAAGGACCACTAGAGACACTGACTGAAATAAAAAATATTATACAGAGTCCTAACAGCAGATTAGAGAAAGGCAAGAATCAAGCCAAAAATTTGAAATATAAAGAAGCAGAAAACACTCAACTGGAAAAGCAAGAAGAGAAAAGAATCCAAAAATGTGAAGCTAATGTAAGGAGCCTCTGGAACAGCTTCAAGCATTCAACATCAGAATTGTGGGGGTGCCAGAAAAAGAGAGAGAGCAAGATACTGAAAACCTATTTAAAGAAATAATGACTGAAAACTTCCCACATCTGGTAAAAGAAATAGACTTACAAGTCCAGGAAGCACACAGAACCCCATATAAAAGGAATCCAAAGAGGACCAGACCAAGACACATCATAATTAAAATACCAAGAGCAAAAGACAAAGAGCGAATATTAAAAGCAGCAAGAGAAAAACAGTTCATTACCTACAAGGAAGCACCCATACGACTGTCAGCTGATTTCTCAACAGAAAAGATGCAGGCCAGATGGGAGTGGCAAGAAATATTCAACGTGATGAATAGCAAGAACCTACAACCAAGAATAATCTATGCAGCAAAGCTATCATTCAGAATTGAAGGGCAAACAAAGAGCTTCACAGAGAAGAAAAAGCTAAAAGAGTTCATCAACTCCAAACCAGTATTATATGAAATGCTGAAAGGTAGGTACTCTTTTAGAAGAGGAAGAAGAAAAAGGTAAAGCCAAAAAATTATGAACAACAAATACATATCTATCAACAAGTGAATCTAAAAATTAAGTGAATTAAAAATTTGATCAATAGAATAAACTGGTGAATATAATAGAATCAGGAGCACAGAAAGGAAGTGGACTGATCATTCTCAGGGGGAAAGGGGTGAGGGGTGTAAAAGGAGAGACTGGACAAAAATCATACACCTATGGATGAGATCAATGGGAGGGAGGTAAGGGGAGAGGGAAGGGTGGGAGCTGGGTGGAGGGGTGCTATGGAGGGGAAAAAAGAGAAACAAATGTAATAATCTGAATAATAAAGATTTAATTTAAAAAAAAAGAAAGGCACTGTCATATGATTACTAACACAATTTTCTAGGAATTTAGGGGAAGAAGGAATCATTAGGCTCAGTAGTAGAGGAAAGCTTTGCTCAGAGTGATATATAAACAGAGCCTGGAAAATGGGTGATATTCAGATGAGAAAGATGGCAGGTATTTCAGGCCAGTGAGTCTTGAACAGAGACAGAGGTAAAGTGAATAGGGAGATTTAGCAAAGAACAATCTGGGCTAGAATTGAGGGTCTGGTGAAGACTAGGAGATGGGGCTAAAGAGATATTTGGAATTCGTTTGTGGAAGGCCACATATTTCCATTTATGCAACATTAGTGAAATGCTGTTTGGGGCCTTTGGCTGGATGCCTTAGTCACCTGCCATAGCTACATTAGATGCTTTGGAGAGGACTCAAAGGGACACACTAAGTGCTGATGTAGTCTGTGCCACAGTGTCTTCTCCAAGGTGTGTGGTCTGAGGAACATGCTTAGTTTGGTCCTGAGTGCTCTTTTCTGAAACTGTGGCTTTCAAAGAATCATGTCTCCCATGCATTTAAGAAAGTTTCAACTTTCAAGGCTGTAATATTTCTCTGTTTTCTCAGATATTCATTGCTCTGGTCATATGAATTATGGTAAAGGTTTTCTCTTTTTTTAATAGCTTCCAAGAGTTCCAGGTCACTTTGGGGGTCACGGTAATAAATTGAAGAGGACAACTAAACATGACATCACACAGGGCTAAGTCCCATGGATATGATCACACCCTGTTTCCTACAGTATGTTGATAAAGGTGCTAGACTGCAGCAACCACCAGCAAATCAAATCAACAAATGAGGAAATAACACTAAAATGTAACCACATTGTCTACTGGCAACCAAAATCCTTTCTTTCAAATTTAAGTCAAATTAATTTCTTCCATTCCAAACAAGTGAAGACGATGCCAAATTAAAAAGTCTGAAAACACATTTAAAGAAACATATTTTTAAAATCTTGCACAGGTTTTTTGCGCTGTCATCATTTGAACAAAATGTTCCATATAGTACATGTTCTAACTTTGAATGTAACTTGTTCAGTGTTTTCTCATTTGGAAGCTGAAATTAACTCTTATATTCCCACAGAGATAGACATGAAACACCTGTGGACTTTGTGAGCATGTATATCTATTCATGTACTTGAAAAAAAAACAGAGGGAGAATGAGGGAAACCTAAAATATATATTTTTTTACACTCAGAGACTGATTCGTGCCCAGAGATATGTTGAAACATCTTAACCGAAAATTGCAATAATTTCATTGGTAATTTAGAATTAAATTTCACATTCTGGGATTCAATTTCCAGCAAGTAAAAAGGTGTCACATTTACAGTAATATTTAAATCTTGATGGTTTGCACTTGAAGAGAAGGATATCAGTCTTTTCCTCCCAGGAAATCTGCCTCCTTAAATGCTAAAAATAAATCCTCATCTGTGTTGTCCAATGGTTATTATCATCAACTGAAGATATGAGTATCATCAACTGAAGATTTTCTGCTGGGAGGAGGGAGCCCACAAGGAGGGAAGATTTTTACATTTTCTCAGAACCAAAGACCGCAGCATTGGATTCCACCAGCTCTACCTATTGCAGGTCTCAGCATCCTTCTTCTGTACTGACTGCTGTTATTGGGCAGCCTTTAGGTCACTGCCTGACTGCTGCTTGTTCTGGGAATGCTATGCATGACCATTCATACCTGCCTGTGCTACTGCTGATTTCCTCCAGACCACCTACTTTCATCACTGGACTAGGGCCTGAGCTTGCTGCTTACTTCTTCTGTATAATCAGCTCTGGCCATTCTCCTCCTTCTCTGGCCAGTAGGAAAGCACCTACTGCCTTTTAGGCCAACATTGGAGAAAGCATTTGCTGCTATATTTTTAGGGGCTGGCTGAACCAAGGGATGGTCCAATATATTGAATATAATCCTGATGTTCATCCTTGATCATTCTTTTTCCCTAAGAAACAAACATCATTTTCTCTCAGAGGTGACGTTTCCTTGAGGATGTCCAGTCTATCAGACACATGAGCACATATCTAAACTCCTACTCATTTAATTCCTGCCTTCTATCCTATTTATGTTACCCCTAATTTAATTAGAGGTGTGATTAAGATCAGTTTCATGGTTTCTTTACATTTGAGATGGTTATTTTCCACAAAATGGTATGATATTTGGGAACACTGGCTACACAAACACATGAAAAAGCTAAAGTCAAAGGCTGTCTGACTCAGTTGAGATAACTAGATACACTGATGAAAGATGCTTATGAAGGGATTACATTTTATGGTCTATGAATCTCTAAGGCTCAAAATTTATAGATAATCCTTTAAGCAGTTAAACTATTGCTGGTTGAATAGAAATCCCAAAAACTTCCCTTTTATTCTTAAAATACTTGTACTCATGGGTGTGTAACAGCTTATCTTAGTCCTCCAGCTCAGGAATTGATAAAGAGGTGATAAGAGGTATGATGTAGGCAACAAGGGAAAGTGTGGCAAAATTCTTGACCCAGGGCTGTGTTCATAACAAGTTCTCTGTAACTATTGGTGGATGATGATGATAATTAAAGGTCTTAATGTTTCCTTCAGTGTGACTACTAGTAAACTCTAGACAAGCTTCTTCAAATAGCTCAAGAAAAGTAGAAAAAAAAAGTTAATTACGTTTTCCCTGACTTTTGACTTGTAAAAGAATAGTAGGGATAAAAATAATATTATTCTGGACTTTTTGAAAGCTACTTTCAGTTGGGATATATACACATATTAGTTTATACTCACATAGTGTGACCTAAATACTAGGCATCATCCCAGAAAAAAACAGATGGGATGTGAAAATTTTCCTCCCAGAGATGATTATGATATACACAAAACACTATGTCTTCAAGTGTAGTCCAAGGTTCAACTGCATTCTGGGTTACCACATTAGACAGCATTCCCTGGAGTTGGGCCTAGGAATCTGCATTTTAAAGATCCTGCTCATCCAAAATGATTGTGTCCACACATGTTTGAGTAATTTTTCTCTGTGTAATAGATAATATGGCTGAAAAAAACAGTTGTTCTATGGAAAGTAACTTCACAGGGTGATCTGATCATAAATTCCTAACTGGGCTTGTTATAGTAGATAGTTGTGTCCCAGGCCTATAAACTTCTACAGTGAAAGGTTTAAAGTCAGCCCTCTCATTGTTCTTGTGCATCTAGTTAACACACCTTTGAAATACCTGAAGTAATAACTCTCAAAGGTGGTATTAACCCTCAAAAAAGCACATCATTTTGTTAACTATCCTGTAATTCAATCCCCATCTTGTTTTCCCCAATCTTTCTTATGTTCCCTCCTTAATTTCAAATGCATAAAAGAAGCTGCAAAACTGTTACTTTGGGAAACATTTGAGACTTTGCTCCCTGGCATATGCTGTCAGTTTGGCTCAGATAAACTCTTATAAAAATTATCAACAGGCTTAGATGTTTCTTACATTCACTGTAGAAAGGACTGGAGAGAAGAGTGAGGGGAGAAAGAGCAAAAATAGAATAGGTAATTAAGACAGTGAGGTGAGAATTAGAAAAAAACAGACAAGCTAGTAGGGACTTTCTTTTAGTGAAATGTTTATTGTGTTGTGTTAATCTGGGTTTTCAAGAGAAAGAAAATCAATAGGATATATCTCCATGTATCTATGTATATATCTATCAAGAAAGGGAAGGAGAGAGATAAATTGGCTCATGTGATATTGTAGGCTGAGAAGGCCAAGCTATAGTCGGCAAGCTGGTGATCCAGGGGAGCAGATGGTACAATGCCATTCCAAATCTGAGGACCTGAGAACCAGAGGAGCCAATGGTATAAATTTTAGTTTGAGTTTGAGTCTAAAGTCAGAAGACCAATATCCCAGCTTGAAAACAGTCAGGCAGAGAGAGAGAAATCTTTATTTCTTGGCCTTTTATTCAACTGGGTCCTCAAAGGATTGAATGAGGCCCACTTCATTTGGGAGGGCCATCTGCTTTACTCAGTATATTGACTCAAAGATTCATCTCATCCAGAAACACCCTCACAGACATATTCAGAATGACATTTAACCAAATCCTTGGGCATCCATGGCCCAGCTGAGTTGGCACACAAAGTTAATCATCACAGGTGTGATGATGCCTCATTTGCTCTCCTGAATTCTTGGTCTTCAGTAAAATGCCACAGTTCTCTGTGGGTCGTGTGCTAATACTTCTTGAAAAGTCAGTGAAGCTGTATTTTGATCAGGTTGCAGAAATGCTAAAACTTCTACTTCCATGTCCTGGAGGAGTTCAATTGGCCTCTAAGTTGTATGTTGTGTATGAATTTTGAAAAAATAAATTATTTGATATGATCAACTAATATTTATTCAGTGCTTACAACATGATTTATTAAGTATGATTAAAATACACAAATGTCATGTTTTCCTGCTCTCAGAGAGTTTATAATCTTGTAGGAAAGACAAATCTCTTACTAGGAAATACTGCAGAGTTAGAGGTAAAAATAAAAATAAATATTTATCACTGTATTTAGGAATTATGAGAGACCAAAGAAAGATTGATTATCCATGATAAAAACATAAATATTTGTGATTAGTTAGCCTCTACAAAGGTCATGTCATGAATTGGATGATATTAGGAGGTTATTTTCACTAGTTTACAGATTTTGGTATGTTTTCATACAAAAATTGCACAATAATAAATTTCCTACTGTAGATCAAGAAATCACATTTGAAAGCAATTGAAAAAGTGTCAGTTTGTGATTAAAATACCCAACCCTCCCCCTACTTGTTCTCTTTACCTCATAACAGACCCTCTCCCCCACTTTCATTGGTTCAGTGTCCCAATTCTTGCCCATTTCCTTTGCTTTTTAAATTTTGAGTTCTTTTAATGTGATGGGTGATAAATTATATTTTACTGCAAATAAACTCCAGTGACTGCACTTCACTGAAAACCATTTAACTGAGTACAGAAGACCATGTTGAAGTGGGAGAGAAATGGAATGACAAGGAGAGGTTTGAGAATGATGCCTCTTGTCTTTCTTTTACTCCAGTCAGACTTTCCAAAGAGAATGTTCGTTATTCCTTGACTAATGTTTTTTTTTTTAAATAGATTTTTTTTAAATTTTTATTAATTTTTTATACATATCTCCCCATTGCCCCCCCTCCCTCCCAGGCGTACCCCGACCCCCCAGTGTCTGTGATCATTGGTTATGTTTATAAGCATGCATACAAGTCCTTTGATTGATCACTTATTTACCTCACCTAACTTTAATCTTTCTGCTATAATTTCACAGTCTGTTTGATGCTTTATGATTTTTGTCCTCCTGAGAATTATCAGTCTACTCCCTTTCTGTGCTCCTGATTCTATTATATTCACCAGTTTATTCTGTTGATCAGATTTTTAATTCACTTAATTTTTAGATTCACTTGTTGACAGATGTGTATTTGTTGTTCATAATTTATTGTCTTTTACCTTTTTCTTCTTCCTCTTCTAAAAGGGTACCTTTCAGCATTTCATATAATACTGGTTTGGAGTTGATGAACTCCTTTAGCTTTTTCTTCTCCATGAAGGTCTTTATCTGCCCTTCAATTCTGAATGATAGCTTTGCTGGATAGATTATTCTTGGTTGTAGGTTCTTGTTGTTCATCACGTTGAATATTTCTTGCCACTCCCGTCTGGCCTGCATCGTTTCTATTGAGAAATCAGCTGACAGTCGTATGGGTGCTCCCTTGTAGGTAATAAACTGTTTTTCTCTTGCTGCTTTTAATATTCTCTCTTTCTCTTTTGCTCTTGGCATTTTAATTATGATGTGTCTTGGTGTAGTCCTCTTTGGGTTCCTTTTCTTTGGGGTTCTGTGTACTTCCTCGACTTGTAAGTCTATTTCTTTTACCAGATGTGGGAAGTTTTCAGTCATTATTTCTTTAAACAGGTTTTCAGTATCTTGCTCTCTCTCTTCTTCTGGCACCCCCACAATTCTGATATTGGTACGCTTGAAGCTGTCCCAGAGGCTCCTTACATTATCTTCACATTTTTGGATTCTTTTCTCTTCTTGCTTTTCCAGTTGAATGTTTTCTGCTTCTTTATATTTCAAATTTTTGACTTGATCCTTGCCTTTTTCTAGTCTGCTGTTAGTACTCTGCATAATAGTTTTCATTTCAGTCAGTGTATTTATCATCTTCTCTTGGGTCTCACTAAATTTATCCATCTTTTCTAGCATATTCTTGCAAAACCTTATAAGCGTGGTTTTGAACTCTATATCCAGTCGTTTTTTTTCCTCCATTTCTTTTGCTTGTAATCCCTTCCCTTGTCTCGGCATTTTTACTATGCCGGGGAAACTTCTGTGCTGGAATCAGCCGCAGAAGCCTCTGCTGAGCTTGGGAGGGGTAGAGTCTCAGGGCTTAAGGGTCCGCCTTGCCTTCCAGTCGGCCCCGCCCTCCAAGGCCCCTGAGTCTCACCTGACTGGGTAATGGCTGGAGCGGTCCTTGTGCGCTCACGCACCCGCAGCGCCTCCAACCGCTGCCTTTCCGGCTCCCCTGCGAACCAGGACCACACGAGTCTAGGTCCCCAGGGTTTCACCCAAAACAGGGGCCCAGTGGACTCAGAAGTGGCGCAGTTGGGAGGGTCTGTCTCCCGCCCACTCGCGAAAGCCAGCGGCACAATCAGCAATCCGTCCTCCGAGTGGTGCCGTGCGCGACCAGACCTCCGATCCTTTGCAACTCCCCTAAATTTCCGTGCACTTCTCCCTTTTCACAGTCCAAACTCCCCCCGTATGAGTTTCGGCTGGATCTGGGGGTTAGTGTCGTAAGATAAGGGGTTCAATGCCGTTGGGAGTCTCCGTTTCCCTCCCGCCAGAGAAAGCCAGCCAGGTACTCCGGCACCCGCTCTCTCAGCGCGCTCGTCTCCGTACCTCAGCTTTTTGCAGCTCCTCTGGGTCTCCGTGAGCCCCTCTCTTTCCCTCTAGTTGTAGAACTTCCACTCAGCCAGCTTTCCTGTGGTTCTGGATGATGTCCGTTCTGTCTTTTAGTTGTAGCTTTGAAATTGTTGTGCGAGGCAGCAGTATAGGTGTTTACCTATGCCGCCATCTTGGATTCTCCCCCTTTACTAATGTTAAGAAAAATTGCACTGGAAGGAGTTAAATAGTCAAGGAAGACTCTATTCAAAACTCTTGAAATAGGAGTCAAGACTATTACAATAGGAAGAAAGATTGAACTCAATGCTGACTACAATAAGGACAGCTGGAGACTTATAGTGAGTGGGCAGTGAGGGAATCACTGGATGGGAATTACTAAGAGGAACTTGGTTACAAATCAAAGGTGAGGGAAGAGGTTCTTGATCAGATGTTAAGGGTTGAAAAGATTCTTGCTAACCTGGTATAGCAGGATTTTTCTAAAACTAGGCTCAGTTGATCAAGGACCAATCCTGGTTTAGAAGAGGTCTCAGAGAAGCATGACTAAGGTTTAGTTAAAAAAGGGATATTTAGTCAACAACTAGAAGTTTATTATGAATACAGCTGAAAGGTGTGAAGAAAATTAATAATATGATTTCCTGAGTTTTCAGCCAAAAAAAGTTGGTATTTGAAGTTTTCCTATTCCTTATCTCTTTTATTTTATTTTGTTTTGGTTAATTCTTATCAGAGGATATTTTAAAATTGATATTTAGAGAGAGTGGTGGATAGGCAGAGAGACACACACCCACAGAGAGAAACATCATTGATTGGTTGCCTCTGCATGCATCCCGACCAGGGCTGGGATGAAGGCTGCAACCAAGATATGTGCCCTTGACCAGGATTGAAGCTGGGACTCTGCAGTGGGCTGACACTCTATCCAGACCCAAACAGGCCCTATTCCTTCTCTTTTATACTGTAAGTAACAATATCTCTCACTACTGCAGTGCCGGGTATGCCAGTAAGCACTTTTCATGTGCTAGTGCATTTTAACCTCACAACTTTACTCTTGAGGTAATTCCTGCAACTATCGCCTTGCTACATATGAGAAAAATGAAGCATAGTGAAGTGAAGTACATGATCCATGGTCACAGCTGAGAGGAGAGATTCAAACAGCAGAAGCTGTGCTCTTCTAAGCTACACTACATTATTGTGAAGGTCATCCTCAATCAAAGGCAGGTCCCCCCTCCCACCCACCTCTGTCTCTCTTAGATCCCTTCTTTCTCTTCTCTATGGGAGAGATTCCCTGATTCAGTCTATTCTCCCATCTGAATCTGGATCTCCTCTGTCTTTTTGCAACAACTGTTAAGTCTGCTGAGCCAACCTGAACATTACATACTTGAAAATGCTATTCAGGTATCCCACAGGAAAGTATGATGAGGAGAAAGCTTCTCTCTAAAGTGGGAAAGCAAGGACCCATCATGATTGCATTCCTGGCTTTGAGTATATAGCTATTAATGTGTGGGGTCATGTATGTGTATCCTACATTATATAAAAGAACAGGAAAATAGGTTAACATTGAGGGATTAATAATATTGAAAAACCAATAACGAACAAGGGACAAATTATTAAAATTTGGATTGCCATAGAAGGCAATCTCAAATTCCAAATTGATCACTATGTTTGCTCTACTCTGTACATAAAGAATCATGATCAAGAAGGAGGAACCCCGGACTCTGTTTTAAAAATAACTAAATAGATGATTGTCAAGCTCTCATGTTCACTCAAACTAGCAAAGTATTGCCCCAGAAGGTATAAAAGCTCTTTTAAAACTTTAATGATAACATATTTTAATGTGTTCCTTTTGTAATATAACTGCCTTGAATTGATAATATTAGGTCGAATTAAGTGACTGAACTAAAACATGTATGCTCAGATTAAGCTTTCTTTGAAACTCAGACATATACGATTAGATCCCATTTGTGTCATTTTGAAAGTATTTCCTCTCTCCTTCTTGCATTTCTGAAGAAGAGCCAAGAAATGGCTTAAATTTGCTCACCTGAAAAACTGGGTTACAACCTGGAGACAAACTATTAGCTGAAATCATCATTTGCAAAAATATGCTGCTCCTTAGCTGGGCAAACATTCTTGTGATGATGGAAAGCAGGTGTGACACAGCTGGAAGGTGAGGGTTGCCATGGTCACCGTAAAAGCCTTCACACAGCTCAGAGTCTTGGAGTATTGGCCCCCAGGACACGTGTAATGTTTGATTCCTTCGGTAGCCACGATGGATAACATTCCCTAGGGAAGTCTGAGTGCTCAACATTGTGAGGTGCTTTCACTCCTTCATGGATTCCAGTTTGATTTGAGAAAATAATCCTTGAGCTTTCGATTTTACCCTTGTATTTTAAAGTCAAAACAACTGACATGGGTTGCGAATACTTCCAGTGTCTGGGTTTTAAATACATTAGTGCTCTCACTTCTTCAGAGGGCCAGGGTGTCAACAGGGCTGTATTTTTTAGCTTGTCTGATTCTCTGATTCTGAGCAGTCTATTTTACTTTTCTGTGCTTCATTTTCACTTTTCAAAAGTGAAAGGATAATAATATTACCTCCCTCATGGAGGGTTTTTCAGGAAGATTCAATGAGATAATGCAGGTGAAACATTTGGAACTATGCCTGGCACAGTCTTCAGTAAATGTTAGTTAATCTATTTTCTAACATGAGCAACAAATTGAGCTATTACCACCCACATGGAGAACCTCAGTTCCAAAAATGTTTAATTACAAAGTTTTAGAGATTTTAAAATATATTGAACTCAGCTGAAGGTGTGTTTTTATGTATATGTGTGCATACGTTGGATGCTGGGAGAAGGTAAGTGAAGTAGAAATTCAGACATTCACCCTTTACCTCCGTATTACTGAGGATCAGACAACAGTAAAGCCACAACTAAGGAATACTAGGTTCCTTCACAAGTTAGTTTTATTTTTTTTTAAGTTCTAATTCTAGAGTTAGATTTTTTTTTTTAATTATGTTCCAGTACAAGAAGGGGATGAAATGAGGCTTTCCTTTGGGAAGGCACAATTTTGGTGCTGTATTTATGCTCTTATAAAGTTATCTAAGAAGACTTTAGTTTCTTTGGCTCATTTCTCCATGTGGATTCTGCAGAGATGTACATGAGCAGGACCAGCACAACTTAGCTAATTAAAGTCCTCGGTTATTGATTCTTGATGCTATGAGCTTCCCCTGAATTCTGTGGTAGGACTTTGGGTGAGGGGCAGGGGCACTCACGAACAATCTCTCTCCTTCTCAAGAGAAATTAGGTCTACCAAGCCAAGGACTTGCTCCTTTTCTTCCACATCCTGTTTCAGATAAGGAAGAGTGGATGGAGCATAATCATTAGTAGGTTTGAAAGTGATCCACTAAATGATCTTTAAGAGATCAGTGGGGATATGCAAACATTGCAACAAAATCCAGAGCTGACAGGCCATTTTAGCTCTAAATGTGATCATTAGTCATTGTGGTTTGAAGTCTTCACAGGGTCAAAAAGTGCCTGCTGATTAAAACGTGTAGCAAGAACTGTTTTTGTCATTGAGATTCTGCCATTCACTACCTGTACAGTTCTTGGTAAAATAACTTTATATATTCTTATAGATATAACACTTCAGTCCTAGTCAAAAAAAAAAAAAAGAAAAAAGAAAAAAAAAAAGAAAAGAGAAAAAGAAAAAAGGAGAGCATTTTCATGGATTTACTGATGGATAATTGACATGCAATAAACTGTTCAGATAAAAAGTAAAAAAAAAAAAAGGATGAATTTTGACCTTGTGAGAGCATCAGTACAATTAAAATAATGATTATATCAGTCATCTTCTAGAAGTTGCCTTGTACCCTTGTGATTCTTCCCTACCTCCCAAAACTCCACTATCCCCAAGGCAACCATTGACCTGTTTCCTGTCATTATAGATTGGCTAGCACATTTTTTTTTTACTTTTATATAAATGGAGTCACATAGTAGGTACTCTATTTTGACTTTGTTCAATCAGTATAATTATTTTGAGGTTCCTAGATGTTGCATATATCACTAGTTTATTTTTTATTGCTGAGCAGTGTTTCATTGTATGGATATACAGTATACATCTGTCTATTCATTTACCTTTTGATGGAGGACATTGATTTTGAGTTTGGGGCTAATATATATAAAAGTTCTAAGTAAATTTATGTACAAGTCTTTGTGTGGACACATACTTTCATTTATTTGTGTGAAAACCTAGGAGTAGAAGGTTGATTCAAATGGTGAGGTTATGTTCAAATTTTTAAAGTAACTGCCCACAGTTTTCAAAACTGGCTAAATCATTTACATTCCCAAAAGAGGCACGAGAGTCCATTTTTTTCATAGTCTTGCTCACATTTGCTATGCTCAGTCTTTTTAATTTTAGCTCTTCTAGTGGATGTGTACATTGTGGTTTTTATTTGTTTTCCCTAAATAATAAAAATGTTGAAGTTTTTTTTAGGTACAAATAAATATATGTATTTTTTTGGATCAAATCTTTTGCCTAGTTTTTATAATTGTTTGCCTTCTTATTACTGAATCTTAAGAAGTTATATCATTCATATGTCAGATCTTTTATTGGATAAATACTTTGCAAATATTGTCTCCAATTCTGTGCCTTGCCCTTTTTTCTTTTAACAATATCTGATGAAGAACAAAAGTTTTAAATTTTAATTTATTGATTGTTTTCTTTAATATCTTTTTATATACCAATGAAAACATCATTGTGAAATCCAAGATTATTAAGACTTTTCTCCTATACTTTCTTCTAAAAATTTAATAATTTTTGCTCTTATATTTTATTCTATGACTAACATTTTTATAGTTTTTAAATATGGTGTCAGGGAATGATTGAGGCTTTTCTCCTGTTCTTTTTTTCTTTATTTTAAATATGGTTTATCCAATTGTTTTTTGTTAAAAGGATTATTATTTCCCCATTGAATTGCACTGGCATCTTTGTTAAAATCAATTTACCATATGTGTGTAAGTCTATTTCTGGACTCTATTTGGTTGCATTGAATTGCATGTCTATCTTTCTGCCAATATCACACTTTCTTGATTAATGAAGTTTTGTGATATATTTCAAAATCAGGAATATAATTTCTCCAACTTTGTTCTTTTCTTTTAAAAGTCATTTTCACTTTTTACGTCTTATGCATTTACATATAAACATTAGAGATAGGTAATCAACTTCTATTAAAACCCTGCTGGAATTTTGTTTGCGACTGCATTGAATTTACATATCAATTCAGGAAGAAGGCAATCTTAATAAAAATTGATGTGACCCCTAAATATGTATGCTTCTTCTATTAAAATCTTTAAATTTTCTTTCATCAATGTTTCAAAGTTTTCAGTGTATAGTTATTACACATATTTATCACATTTGATCCTACATCTTTCAATTTTTTAAAAATTGAAATGGTATAGTTAAAATATTTAATTCATGATAGTTTTTTCCTGATTTATAAAACTATAATTGATTTTTGTGTACTGATTTTATAAACTATATACTTCTGTTATTAGTTCTAAGATTATTACAGATTTCTTTTCTACATAGATGATAGTATCAGCTGCAAATAAAGACAATTTTATTTTATTTTTATTTTTATTTTCTTCTTTAATACACTGGCTAGGACTGCCTGTACAATGTTGAATAAAATGGGTTAGGGTGATTTTATGAATTTTATGTTATCTAGCTTTGGCATTTTTGTATTCTTTTACATATTTTTAGAAGTTAGTTTTATGTTTCATCTATGTTCCTTGAAACAGCAGAATAACCTTTAGCTCAGAGCTAATTTGACTCTACTGTTGAAATAATCCTTTTCTGAGTATATAACCTTTTGCCTCATGTAAAGAGGGGTTTCAACACTCTAGCTATTGAGAGGATAAATTATTCCCAGCTCACTGTGATTTCTGGAATTGCTTCACCAGCCTCGGGTAGTTACTTCACATGTTTGTTCTAAAAAGTACTCAGTTAAAAACTCAAGAAATTCCTTGAATATTTTTAGAATTCTCTCTCTCTCTCTCTCTCTCTCTCTCTCTCTCTCTCTCTCTCTCCCCTGTTACACTGCTCTATGAATTCTAGCTGCTTTGAGATCCCCAAATTCTCAACTTTGTCTCCTCAATTCAGAAACACTTTCAGGGTCTGTTTGTGCTCTACCGTTCTGCCCTGGGGCAATTTTTTGTTTCATTTTCCTCAGGAATCACTGTCCTGAGATGACTTTTATCCAATGTCTGAAAACTTGTTAACTTGTTTTATATTTTTAGTTCATTGTTTAATTGTTCCTGTTATCCCATCATGGCCAGAAGCAAAAGTCTTAGGTGTATTTTGTTTATAACATTTGTCAAGTTTATTAGAACTCATTCAGTTAACTCACTCAGACTTATTCAGAAATAAAAACCTAATTCAAATTCCTGAAATAGCTAAAATACGAGTTGTCCTAGCCGGTTTGCTCAGTGGTTAGAACATCAGCCCTCGGAGTGAAGAGTCATGGGTTTGATTCCAGTTAAGGGCACATACCTCGGTTGCAGACTCTATCCGGGACCCTAGCTAGGGCAAGTGCAGGAGGTAATCAATTGATGTGCCTCTCTCACATTGATGTTTCTCTCTGTCTCTCCTCCTCCCTTCCACTTTTCTAAAAATCAATGGAAAAATATTCTCCGGTGAGGATTAACTAAAAAAAAGTAAATAAATAAATCACGAAAGAATGAAAAGTAAAAGGTAGATAGTAGTATACAAAGGTTTAAACTGTGTGATAAAAACACACATCCTCTTTCCATCTTATATCTGCCAGCTTTGTTATGTCTGCTTGGCTTTATTTTCAGGAAACCTCTTTCCAAAGATTGAAAATATGGCAGTTTCAATAATATGTGAGACTTAAAATGCTGATCTCAGAAGAAAGGTGAACATCTTTCCTAATAACTCTGGTAACATTATTTGAGGGGATTCGGATGGGCCCAGTTTAATGTACATAGGCAACTCTGAAGCGATTGCTCCAGTCAAGGTACAGAATATTCTGACTTGCTGGGCTGGTTGGGCCTCCTTGCCAAGGGCATAAAAATCAACTATACCAGGAATGTCATGGATTACACTGGATTATTTAGCATGGGGAAGGAACAACTTCACAAAGCAAGGGATGTTGGGGAAATACAAACTGAATGTCCACTATATTCAGCTGATGATGTTGTTTAAAGGGCATGTATTAGTTATCTATCTCTGCATAGCAAATTACTTCAAAATGAATCAACTTAAAACAAAGAATACCATTTATGACATCAGAGATTCTGTGATTCAAGGATTTTAAAGTCAAAACTATTCTTAGCTAGGTGGTTCTGGCTCAGAAGTTGCAATCAGTTCTGGGCAGGGCTGCTGTCATCTGAGAGCTCAACAGGGATGAATGGGGGGTGGGGTCTACTTCCAGATTCACTCCCTGGCTTATTGGCAAGTTTCAGATCTTTGCTGGCTGTTGTTGGCTGGAGATCTCAGTTCCTCACCATGGAGGGCTTCTATAAGCTGCTCCTAAGATTCCACAACAGCTGCATTCCCCGAGAGTGAATGATCTAAAAGAGATTTTCCTTTATACCAGGCTTTTTATAACCTTTATTACAAACCATGTGACATGAATTCTGCCATATTCATTCAAAGGGAAAGAGTTAAGTTTTATCTATTGAAGGAATATATATATGGTGTGGCCATATTTTTAAAACCACCACAGGAATTTTATAAGCAGAACTTACAAACTACAATAATCACAAGGACTTAGGTTTTTTATTTTATTTCAGTTGTTTTGTCATATATTAATTGTACTTGTATTGTGGTCTAAAAAAAAGAATTATATTACTATCGCAAAAAGACAATCATACTGAACTTTGGAAATACATATAATATAATATAATATAATATAATATAATATAATATAATAAATATATTTTTGTTATGGAGGAAATAATTAGTTGATTGTCTGGTTTGCTGTTAGGAATCTTTAGGAATGAAAAGATGTCTAAAGATATACTGGTAGACTATTTCAAACATTTAAAAACATTATATACAAATTCAGAAAACCTTATAGAATAAAAAGCCTGCAATCTATTGTCTTCAGAGGCTTAATATAAGCTTGTGTCTGTAAGCTTCAATTGAAGTTACTGCCAAGTTCACGACAATGTGAAGGAGATGAATTATGTGTATGATGACTTGTATTCCATTTAAAGTTGTGACCTGTAGACACCCACTTGGTTATATTTTGCAAATAATTTTCTACCTTGTGAAGACATTTCTAAAAATGTGGCAGTATCTTTAGTAAGGTAATAATAGGACAATTAATTAAAGTCACTGTTTGCTATTTCAAGTTAACAGGTACCTTGACAGAAACCTGTTACCTTTTCTCAAACTTAACATGTTCACTGTAAGAAAGAGGTAGAAAATATTTCAAAACAATTTTCCTTTCACTTGCCTTAATTCTAATTTTTCTTCATTTCAACATGGAAATTTGATGAAAAAATATCACATGAATAATAGCTGTGAGCATTTGTTTAACTTTAAACCTGAGATTTCTTTTTAAACGTACTCTTATCAAAGATATAGAAAACAAATTCTAATAGTTCATAAGCTTATATAAAAAGTTAGCTTCTTTCCCATCCTGGGCTCCTAGTGTTTCTGTTCTCTTGCCCAGAAAGAACAGTTCCCACTGTTCCTGTGTACTCTGTGCATTCCGAGTGATGTGTATGCATCTCTTTGTGAGAGTAGGTGTGTGTTGGGTTGTGTGTGTGAGTGTCTATATGCATGCATATGTACACTGACTCCCTTTTCATTAGATTAGTGATTCTGTAGGTTTAGCATGCCTCACAATTACCCAGAGGGCTGTTTAAAACACAGTTGACTTAAATGTACTACCCTCCAGAGGTTATGATTCACTAGGATAACACTGACACTTGAGAATTTGCCTTCTAACAAGTTCCGAGGCAATGCCAATGACGCTGGTCTGGGTATCACACTTCTAGAATCACTGAATTACACAATGTCAGTAGCTTGCTTTGTCCCTTAACTCCTGAAAATTTGTCAATGCCGGTGTGTTTGAATCTGTACCATTCTTTTTCCCACACTTGAGCTCTATGTGGCTAATTTGTCCCTATTGATGGATGCTTCCATTGTTTCTAATGTTTGAGGTTTCAGTGAGAGCAGGTAAATTAGTCAATATTCAATTTTCCCAAATGGACAATTAGCCTAATATACAGTTCACAAATTGATTCACAAAAAAACAAATTAAAGGCAAGTTCAATTTGTAGAATGCCTAATTTGATAAATTTATCAATTATAGTCCTACCAGGAATGTTTTGATAGCTTTAAAAGAAACAATTTAACAGACTTATGAGAATGCTCAATTTTGATTACTGGTGACATAGACTTTTCTTAAAATGAACTAAAGTTAGATTAAGGTTACTGATAAAATTAGCTACACTCCTCCCCTTTATGTTGCTATCTTGGCTTCTACTGCACATGCGCCCAGCAAAGGACTTGCCCCTTGTGCTGTAGCTCCCAGACTTAATTAGGCTTAGCCAGTTTGGCTCCTTTCTCTTTTGTTAATATATACTTAACTGCCTCCTGTAACAGTTTCTCCCTGACTTCAACATTTACTCTGATGTTTTGGCATCAGTTTATTTGGGCTAATCCTGTATGAGGTTTTTGTAGAATCTTGAATCTGCGGTTTATCTTTTTTAGTTTTTCGCTAAACTTGCAAAGTTCTCAGCCATTATTTCTTTGAGCCACATATTTTTAGTCCTCTCCGCTTTCTTCCTAGACTTGATAACACATTAGATCTTTTGCTAGATTTTTGTTTTCAGTCTTTTAGTTATTCTGATTGAATAGTCTCTACTGTTTGATTTCCCCTGTTGTTTCTATTTTTCTATCGATATCATATACTGACCTTTCCATTTAGGTTATTGTATTTTTCAGTTCTAACTGGTTATTCCTTATATATTTTATTTCTTTGCTGAGACTTTATGTCTTTACTGAGGTTTTCTTTGTTTCCACAGTTGCTACTGAAGCATTCTTTTCATGACTGCCTTAAAATCTTTGTCAGATAATTCTAGCAACTCTGTCATCTTGGTCTTGGCATCTATCGATTCTTTTTTTCATTCAATTTGAGATCTCTCTGGTTCTTGGTATAAGAAGTGACTTTTGATCGACATCTGGACACTTTTGTATTATGTTGTGAGACCATATCTTATTTAAAACTCTTTTAGCTGGATTTATGTGACACCATTCTAGCAAGAGAAGGTCTGCCTTGCTGCTACTGCCTGATGGAAAAGTAGAAGCATAAGTTCCTTAAAGGAGTTGCCGTAGTGACACATGGTGGGGTCCTTATTACTTCTTGGAGGGGCTGGATGCTGAGAGTTCCAGTTCCCCATGTGGTCATCACCCACACTGCAGGGGGCAGGCTTGTTACTGGCTGGCAGAGATGAAAGTCTTGGCTCCCTCCTTGGCCATCTCTGAAACCATCCTGGCAGGGAGGGGTTGGGGTGCCTTATTGTATCTTATAAGGATGGAGGTCTAGGCTAGTCTAGGCTTCCTTGCTGGCATGATTGGGCTGGAACCAGAAGTTTGTTTTTCTCCTTCGGTATTTGGAGTGAAGAAATTATTTTCTAAAAGTTTTCTGCCTTGGTAGGCTGCACTTTTCCAGGTTCCTTTTACTGGGGCTTCTTTTTAAGTGTCCGTTGGTATTTCCAGTTCTCCCTGTCTTTCAGTTCCAAGTCTGGGATATACTAGTATGTACCAATAAGAAAACCTAAGGGGATCGCCAATGAGTCTTTCTGTGGGTTCTGTGGGTCCTGGACAGTCTCCTTTTCAGTTTCTACTCTTCAGAGTTTTCTTATGTTTGCTTTATATATAATCTAGGTTTTGAGTTGTACTTTTTGAAAGGAATAAGAAGTATGTCTACTTTCTCTTCCTAGAAACAGAAGTCTCATTTCTGTGTTTACTTCTTTATTCACTAATGTTATGTCTTTACTCTTTTTTCACATACCGAACTGGCACAATGAGAAGGCTAACCCCTATTTTGAAAAACTACTGTTTGGAATTCTCTGTTGATTTTTTTTAGATGGCCTTTTATTCTAAAAAAAAACAACAACTTTGCTTTCTAGCCTGCTTTAGCCTGCTTGAATAATGAGGAGGATAAACTTAGCTGTCTGACCTTGTAGGCCAGAGACTAGATATGCCCATACTCTCAATGCCATGCCAGGTGCAGTTTTTAATTGGATAGAACTGTGTTGTTTTCAAGGCCAGCATCGAGATAACCACTAAGCACACATTGGGCTGGCTCTTTAATAAAAGGGAAATTCTGCTTGTAGCTTTGCTTAGAATTTGAATTCCTCTTCTTAAGCCCACTGATGAATAAAGTGTGACTCCAAACTCTTGGAGCATTGCTTGATTTATTTATTAACTATATATATATGTAACAAATAATATATATATATTATAGATTTTTTACAGAGAGGAAGGGAGAGGAATAGAGAGTTAGAAACATCGATGAGAGAGAGACATCAATCAGCCGCCTCCTGCATGCTCCCTACTGAGGATGTGCCTGCAACCAGGATACATGCCTTGGACTGGAATCGAACCTGGGACCTTTTAGGTCCTAGGCCTTCGCTCTATCCACTGAGACAAACCAGTTTTGGCAACAATAATATTTTTAATGATAGACTTTCAAAAATAAAATATATTTCATTATGATAAAATTATGTGAGGGAGGAGGAATAGAGTTGAGTTCAAAGAGAAAAAGGCCAGATGTTGACTGTTAAATAAAAGATTGATTACGTATTTAAAAATAAGTGGTGGTTGGCAAAAAATGTATTATTATATTTATATTCCTCAGACACATTTAAAAAGGTAGATTTAACAGTTTTTTGTTGTTTATTTGCTTGTTAATCTTCACCTGAGGATACTTTTCATTGATTTTTAGAAAGAGCAGAAGGAAGTGGGAGGAACACAGAGAAAAACATTGATGTGAGAAAGACACATCAATTGGTTGCATCCTTCATGCATCCCAGTGGGGCCTTGGGATTGAGCCTGTAACAGAGATACATGCCCATGACTGGAATAGAACCTGCAGCCCTTTAGTCCATGGGTCGACACTCTAACCACCGAGTCAAACCACTAGGGCTAGTAGTTTTATTTAATCTTGTTATATTTAAATTGAACTGGGAATCACATTTTTTTGGGACTACAAAAAATTTCTGATTAATGATGCTAGTCGAATTAAATATGGGCAAGGGAGAGGAATCCAAGATGGCGGCATAGGTAAACACTTACACTGCTGCCTCACACAACAATTTCAAAACTACAACTAAAAGACAGAACGGACATCATCCAGAACCACAGGAAAGCTGGCTGAATGGACGTTCTACAACTAGAAGGAAAGAGAGGGGCTCACAGAGACCCAGAGGAGCTGCAAAAAGCTGAGGTACGGAGACGCGCGCGCTGAGAGAACGGGTGCCTGAGTACCGGGCTGGCTTTCTCTGGCGGGAGGGAAACAGAGACTCCCAACGGCATTGAACCCCTTATCCTACGACACTAAACCCCAGATCCAGCCGAAACTCATACGGGGGGAGTTTGGACTGTGAAAAGGGAGAGGTGCACGGAAATTTAGGGGAGTCGCAGAAGATCAGGTCCGGTCTCGCACGTGCACGTTGCTGCGCGGAGGACAGACTGCTGATTGTGCCACTGGCTTTCGCGACTGGGCAGGAGACAGACCCTCTCAACTGTGCCACTTCTGAGTCCACTGGGCCCCTGTTTCGGGCAAAACCCTGGGGACCTAGACTCGTGTGGTCCTGGTGCGCAGGGGAGCTGGAAAGGCGGTTAGAGGCACTGCGGGTATGTGCACACAAGGACCGCTCCAGCCATTACCCAGTCACGTGAGACTCAGGGGCCATGGAGGGCGGGGCTGACTGGAAGGCAAGGCGGTCCCTTAAGCCCTGAGACTCCACCCCTCCCAAGCTCAACAGAGGCTTCTGCGGCTTTGCGTCTGCTATCATAAGGCTGAATCCAACACAGAAGTTTCCCCAGCATAGGGAAAATGCCGAGACAAGGGAAGGGATCACAAATAAAAGAAATGGAGGAAAAAAAACGACTGGATATAGAGTTCAAAACCACGCTTATAAGGTTTTTCAAGAATATGCTAGAAAAGATGGATAAATTTCGTGAGACCCAAGAGGAGATGAAAAAGGACCAAATAGAAATTAAACATACACTGACTGAAATAAAAAATATTATATAGAGTCCTAACAGCAGACTAGAGAAAGGCAAGAATCAAGTAAAAAATTTGAAATATAAAGAAGCAGACAACATTCAACTGGAAAAGCAAGAAGAGAAAAGAATCCAAAAATGTGAACATAATGTAAGGAGACTCTGGGAGAGCTTTAAGCGTACTAACATCAGAATTGTGGGGGTGCCAGAAGAAGAGAGAGAGCAAGGTACTGAAAACCTATTTAAAGAAATAATGACTGAAAACTTCCCACATCTGGTGAAAGAAATAGACTTACAAGTCCAGGAAGCACGCAGAACCCCATATAAAAGGAATCCAAAGAGAACCACACCAAGACACATCATAATTAAAATACCAAGAGCAAAAGAGAAAGAGAGAATATTAAAAGCAGCAAGAGAAAAACAGTTTACTACCTACAAGGGAGCACCCATATGACTGTCAGCTGATTTCTCAACAGAAAAGATGCAGGCCAGACGGGAGTGGCAAGAAATATTCATAGTGATGAATAGCAAGAACCTACAACCAAGAATAATCTATCCAGCAAAGCTAACATTCAGAATTGAAGGGCAGATAAAGAGCTTCACAGATAAGGAAAAGCTAAAGGAGTTCATCAACTCCAAACCAGAATTATATGAAATGCTGAAAGGTACTCTTTTAGAAGAGGAAGAAGAAAAAGGTAAAAGCCAAAAATTTATGAACAACAAATACATATCTATCAACAAGTGAATCTAAAAATTAAGTGAATTAAAAATTTGATCAACAGAATAAACTGGTGAATATAATAGAATCAGGAGCACAGAAAGGGAGTGGACTGATAATTCTCAGCGGGGAAGGGGTGAGGGGTGTACAGGGAGAGACTGGACAAAAATCATACACCTATGGATGAGATCAATGGGAGGGAGCTAAGGGCAGAGGGAGGGGTGGGAGCTGGGTGGAGGGATGCTGTGGCGGGGAAAAAGAGAAACAAATGTAATAATCTGAATAATAAAGATTTAATTAAAAAAATAAATATGGGCAAGGGAATATAGAGTTTTCAAAAATATTAAGGGACAGCGTCAACAGAAAAGGTTGAATCCATTGCTCTGGAACATGTGCCTCCATTTGAGATTGCTTGATTCTATGCGTGAATAGCTCCAGAGAATGTGAGATGATTTTCCTAAGTGGTTATGACTGTTTACATTCCCATCAGCAGTGCATGATAATGTCATCGCCAGCAGTGATATTATCAGATAAATAAATTTTTGTTACTATGATCAGAATAAAATGTTTTAATTTGCCTTTTCCTGATTGTTGATGAGGTTGAGCATATTTTAAGTTGTTTATTTCCATATTTATTTTCTCTTCATTTAAGTGGCTGGCAATGCCAAGACTTAAGTTTCCCCAAAGTTTTCTATTGGGTTAATTATACTTTCCCATTGACTTGAAGGCATTCTTTTATGTATTTACTAATCTTATGTCAGTTATGTGGTACATTTACCATAACTTCTCATAGCTTGTAGGTTATATATTCACTCTTGTTATGATGTTGTTGATAAGCATATGATTTCAATGTTAATGAAGCCATATGTATTAGCTTTTTTTTCCTTTAAAGTTTGCATTTTTTGTCTTCTTTTTTTATTGTGTAATTCCTCTGATCTTATTCTTTTAAAAATGCTTAAATGTCAGTAGCCTTTTTGTTTGAAGACAGTTTTTCTTATTTCTAGTGCTGCTTATTATTATTTAAATACACTAATCTTTTAATGACTAGAGCTTTTAAGTTTCACTATTACAAAATAAACAGTATAAAGGAGAAACCAGCATGTAGTCCGGGCTATCAGGAAATCTCCCTGAGTGGATCCGAGAAACCAAAATGGTGGCATAGGTAAACACCTGAACTTGCTGCCTCCCACAACCACTTCAAAACTACAACTAAAAGACAAAACAGACATTATCCAGAACCACAGGAAGGCTGGCTGAGTGGAAATTCTACAACTAGAAGGGAAGAGAAAAGCACACTGAGACTCAGAGGAGATGTGGAAGTGAAGTGCAGAGGTACAGAGGTACACGTGTGGAAAGGAATGGCAACTGAGTATGTGATTATCTTTCTCAATCAGGAGGGAGACACAAACTCCTGACTGCTCTAAACTCCAGTTCTGGGTGAGACTCAGGACCCAGACTCATACAGGGAGAAACTGGACTGTCTGGCATCGGGCAGAACTCAAGGGCAGCTTCCTCTCAGAGGTTCTTACAGTGATTACCAAGGGACACTGAGACCCAGGGGCCTCTTAGGGCAGGGCTGATGGAAAGCCATTTCTGTTTGCTCCTCCCTGAGACCCCGCCCCATCCAAGCTGTGTGCAGAGACTTTTGCATATGAGTGGCCTGGTCCTTTGAAATCTAAACTTACCTAACAAACTGCAACTGAGACAGAGAGACACAGAACATCCAAAAGAAGGCCCAAGGCCCCACAGCAACTTGCATCGCTTCACAGCTGGGCCTCATCAGGGCACCTCCAAAACCCAAACAAAGAAGAGGAATCTGCAGATCTCACCATAGCTCCTGCTGGATAGCCTCAGGCAGAGGCTAAATTAGCACCTTCTTGGAGATATAAGAGCCAGTGTACCCAATAGTCAGAGTGGGACCATCCAGATTATAACTCCCCAGATCCATAAAGTCACACTCAGGAGACAGACTCAGTGAGCACCAAAGCCCCACTGAAGCAATTCTTGCTTAATAAGCATCTCTCCAGCACAGGAGTTCTCCCATCACAGACACCGCTGATCCTCACAGCCAATTGGACTGGAGGTCAATTCCTCCCAATGATATCAACAACAATCAAGGCTTAACTACAACAAGACTGTACACACAGCCCACAAAGGGGTGCACCAAGAGTGTCTACCTCAGGTAACTGGGAAGGTTGAGCCACTGGGCTCTATAGGACACATAGCACACAAAGCCACTGTATCAACACAGGGAAGCAGCCAAAATGCAGAGACAGAGAAACAGGTCCGAAATGACAGAAATGGAGGAAAGCAAATGACTGGATATAAAGTTCAAAACCACAGTTACAAGGTTTTTCAAGAATTTTCTAGAAAAGGCTGATAAATTTAGTGAGACCCTTGAGGATATGAAAAAAGACCAACTAGAAATTAAGCATACACTGACTGAAATAAAGAATAATATACAGATATCCAACAGCAGACTAGACGATTGCAAAAATTTGAAATACAAAGAAGCAAAAAACACCCAACTGGAAAAGCAAAAAAAAAAAAAAAAATCCAAAAATATGAAGATAGTGTAAGGAGCCTCTGGGACAACTTAAAGCATACCAACACCAGAATTATGGGGTTACCAGAAGAAGAGAGAGAGCAAGATACTGAAAACCTATTTGAAGAAATAATGACTGTAAACTTCTCCCACCTGGTGAAAGAAATAGACAAGTCCAGGAAGTACACAGAAACCCAAACAAGAGGAATCCAAAGAGGACCACACCAAGACATATAATAATTAAAATACCAAGAACAAAAGACAAAGAGAGAATATTAAAAGAAGCAAGAGAAAAACAGTTATCTACAAAGAAGAACCCATACAATTGTCAGCTGATTTCTCAACAGAAATGATGCAGGCCAGACGGAAGTGGCAAGAAATATTCAAAGTGATGAATAGCAAGAACCTACATCCAAGATTACCCAGCAAAGCTGTCATTCAGAATTGAAGGTCAGTTAAAGAGCTTCACAGATAAGAAAAAGCTAAAGAAGTTCATCACCACCAAACCAGTATGATATGAAATGCTGAAAGGTAGTCTTTAAGAAGAGGAAGAAGAAGAAAAAGATAAAAATTATGAACAACAAATAAATATCTATCAATAAGTGAATCTAAAAATCAAGTGAATGAAAATTTGACCAACAGAATAAACTGGTGAATATAATAGAATCAGGGGCATAGAAAGGGAGTGGACTAACAATCCTTGGGGAGAAAGGATTGTGGCGGATGTGGATAGAATGGACAAAAATCATGATCCTATGCATAAGGACAGTGTGTGTGTGTCTTGGGGCGGGGGGAGGGCAGAGGGTAGGGTGGGAACCAGGTGGAGCGGAGCTATGAGGGGAAAAAGAGGAACAATTGTAATAATCTGAACAATAAAGATTTATTAAAAAAGATAAAACATCTCCCTGGATCTCAGTCAAGTTCTACAGGACAAAAAATGTGTGTGTGTGTGTGTGTGTGTGTGTGTGTGTGTGTGTGCTTATCCTTGTCTTATCTTTATCTGACAAAGACTGGGAATGTAGGTGTACTTACCTACTCATGGTTTCTATCTTGCCAGAGTAATTATAAAGACCCTGTTTGTGTATTTCTTTAGTTATATTTGTTTCCCTTGCAAATTCCGAATTTCAAATAATGTAGCAAAACTCTCCTGCAACTGGTTCCATTCATTCTGTTATAGATATTTCAAACTAGGGATGGTTGTTTTGATTGCCCTGTCTCTCTTTGGGAATTGAACCGGGACCTCCGGTTCACAGGTTGACACTCAAACACTGAGTGACACTGGCTAGGCAAGAAACGTTTTAATATCACACAGACCTCAGAAAACAAACCACAGGATGCAATCAAGAGTATAAGATAAAGAAGTGTTTCAATTATAAAGTGTCTTGGCAAGAAGGTATACTGGTATATTATTTTTTTGAAGTTCTTAAATATGTATATTTTCAAATATACATTAGAAAAAAATCTAACATAATTGATTACCTCATTTTTTTGTTTGTGGCAGTATGAGACAAGGAGAAATATTAAGTGTACACCATATATCTAGTACTGAACTTAAGTCAGTCAGAAACTAACTTTTTAGAACCAATATGGCTAACACATATTGAGAACTTCAAAAAGAGTAACTGGATATCACCTTTTAATGTTTTGAAATGTTTAACTTGAAATCTCATGAGTATGAATCAAACAGCAGATGTAGGTTAATCCATGAATATGCTACCTCATTCACTGCAAACTCCATTTAAAACTGGAGGCCCCAGATGGCAAGAGGGTGCAGGCTAGGCTGAGGGACCCCACTGGTGCATGATGGGGCCGGGGAGGGACTGTGGGAGGAATCCAGGATGTGTCTTGCCCAGTCTCTATCAGTCAGACCCCAGCAGCAAGCTAACCTACCGATTGGAGTGTCTGCCCCCTAATGGTCACTGTGCATCATAGCGACTGGTCGAAAGATTGGATACTTAGCATATTAGGCTTTTATTATATAGGATGCTACTCATTCTAAGAAAATATAATTCTAAGAAAGGGGAATTTGAGGGAATCTGGCTCTTTTACTCTTTCTGAGTCCTGGATTAAACAATACTGCTCAGTCTCTTGGTCAACTTTTTGGCACTGGCAGATACTCCGAGAACAAACCCACTCTGAAGGTAGGGTTTCTGTTCTCTGGATTTCTGTCCTGTCCTGCATCTCAGTTTAGGTAACTTTTTTTCCACTCTCTTTTTAGTTCTTGGATGCTCCCTCCTATCCATACTTTTCCAGTAATTTTTCTTGTCTTCTGTGGGTGTAGGGGGTTAATTTGAATTATCTTGCTTAACAATACTGGCTATAATAGCCCTGCTGTAGTTCATAACTTTTAGCATTTTAATAGCTGTTTTAATGACACAAATATCCTAAGGACTGTCCTAATAATACCACGTGGTGGAGATTACAATCATACTGGTATACTATGAAAAACTGCCTGGCACCATTATTGTTTGCCGAACATGCAATGGCCAAAAAGCATTCAGAAGTAATTTTAAAGATAAATTATGAAGTCTTAGACTCAAACTCTGATTATGATATTTATAAATAAAGTTATATTTATTTTAGAATATTCTATTGTTGGGCAATCAAATTTATTTTATTTATTTTAACTACAATTTCTTCCTCTTCTTTCCTTCCTTCCTTCCTTCCTTCCTTCCTTCCTTCCTTCCTTCCTTCCCTTCCTAAATTTCTATTATTAAACCAATGATGTCCATTGCTTTTGATGGTGTCTTAGAATAGAGAAGATACTGTATTTACACATCTGGCTTAACATTTGTCCTTTCTGTAATGTGTTGAATATTCAACTGAAGCTTTTAGGTATGTTGCTGATGATTGTTATCAGAGACCTATTGTCTTCAGTAGTAGCTGTGTAATAGAGCCTTAAAATTAAACTATTCCTAATGATGAAGTCTCCCCCCAAATTTTTGAACTAATCTTCTTTCCAGTCAGCAATAATTTATTTCAAAATAATTATTTACTTAAAAATACTATAAAGTAAAAATCTCTAAAAATTATACATAGGCTTGCCCTGACTGGTTTGGCTCAGTGGATAGAGCATTGGCCTGCACAATGAGAGATCCCAGGTTTGATTCCGGTCAAGGGCATGTACCTTGGTTGTGGGCATATCCCCACCAGGTGTGCAGGAGGCAGCTAGTCGATGTTTCTCTCTCATCGATGTTTCTACCTCTCTATCCTTCTATCTTCCTCTCTGTAAAAAATCAATAAAATATTTTAAAAAATTATACATAGGCTTAACAAAAGGTACAATAAGTAATTATGATTTAATAAATATTTATTAATTATTAAATTGTTAGGTACTGGGTATTTGCAATAAAGAAAACAAGCTTGTCCTAGCTTTTAAATATTTTTATATGACTTAGTTGTAATTTTACAGTTCCTGATAAAACTTTATCAATTTTTTTTAAATCCTCATGGGATGATATGTTTTTGTTGATTTGAGAGAGAGAGAAAGGGGGGAGAGAGATAGAGGGAGAGCGGAAAAGAGGAAGGGAAGGAGAGAGAGAGAGAGAGAGAGAGAGAGAGAGAGAGAGAGAGAGAGAGAGATGAGAGCGAAATATCCATGGGTTGGTTGCCTCCCAAACACACCCAGACCAAAGACTGAACTCTTCCCCCATTCCTGCTCCAACCTGGGATTGAACCCAAAACCTAGATATGTGCCCTGGCTGAAAATCGAACATGCAACCTTTTGGTGTCTGAGACCTGCTCCAACCAACTGCTCACCCAGCCAGGGCAAAACTTTATCAATTTTTATCAAGCCCAATTAACTTAATGAAATATTGGATTTCTTAAAAAGCTATAGTAAGTTTCTCTTTGGACTTAAAAAAAAATTGGACCTAAAAATAGTATCTGAAAGCCTAAGCTCATGATGAGAGTTAATTGGTTTCATCACTGAAGAATGGAACAGCTTAAATTGGTAGAGTTTCCTGCTTTAGGTTCTGAAATTCATGTGTTGAACTAGTTACATTCTTGCTTTTATATTAAATTAAGGCTGTTCTGACCTTTTATATTAAGTTAAGCCTGTTCTGATCTTCAGCCACCAGGAAATAGATCTTTATTAGTACTAATTTTGGGGATCCAGGCAGAACAGGGGACAAGAGGCAGACATATTTAAGGAGACAGGATGAAGTAGTGAAAAGAGCATACATATGGAGTCAGGGAAGGGTTAGAATCCGTGCCCTGCAACTTACTGAAGGAATAAGAATATGTTATTTAAACTCTCAGAGCATCAGTTTATTTGTATATAAAATTTAAGAATTGGATACTTTATTGGAGAGAGCACTAAATGTAAAATACATGGATATCTTGCACACTGTAGTTGTTATAAATGTGATACAACCATGCCTTCCTTCTGAGACCCCTAGACCCAAGGTAGTGCCAAATCACAAGTTCCAAACAGAACACGGAGAAAAGTTGCTTCTTCCTTCCTCTCATCTTAAAGCCTCTTTTCTGGGCTTCCCATTATGGTAACAGACAAAAGACTTTGTTGCACTCTTCACCCAGTAAAAACATAAAAGTCAACTAGTTGTAAATTAAATGATAAACCTGCTTCTCCCTAGGATATGAAACTTGTGGATAGGAGGTCAAATTTATCCCGCTATGAAGAGAATAATAATAGCTTCTGGCTGTTTAAGATGAAAGAATACAGTTGCTGTGACATTTAATCTGATAATAAAAGGCTGTGGGTAACTCTTATGGGAGTCAGGCAAATGATGCAGACAAGAAAAAGCTCTGTTTGGTCATAACAGTTCAAGGTTGAGTAACCTTTATACTGCTGTAGCAAGAGCTATTTCATCACAATTCAACTAAACAAATAGTTGGTAAGTGAAAGTTGATGTAATTGGTGATTTTACATTCAAATATATAATACAGACAGGTGGGAAAGAGATGGATATTATATCACATTTTGCTTTGGGAAAACTGCGTTGAACAAGTTGTTCTCAATCTGAGCCCTGCATGTCATGCTGGTTTATCTAATTTCCAGTGAAATTACTGACCCAAATTTGTTGGAGGAAATTATTTTCCACACCATGAAATCATTTCAGGCTATTGCTCAAATAGACTCAAACACGGTAAATCTTTTGCAAAAGAACTGCACGGAGTACTGAAGAACAAATTAATATTTCTTCTGGATTCTATAATATATTTTTATTATAAAAAGAAGAGGGAGAGAGAGAGAAAAACATCAATGATGAGAGAGAATCACTGATCTGCTGCTCCCATCCCCCACACTGGGAATCAAGCCCACAACCTGGGCATGTGCCTGACTGGGAATTGAACTGTAACCTCCTGGTTCATAGGTCAACACTTAGCCACAGAGCCGTGTGGACTGGGCAAGGGAGTAAAATTCTTACTGTTCTCTTTTGTCTTTGGTCTGATTCTGCTGATAACCTTTCCTATGACTAAAAATGGTACTAGAGTAAAATCTTACTATCATATGCTCTTATATTACTAGTAAATCCTACAAGGATTATTGATTTTTAAAAAAATATATTTTATTGATTTTTTTATAGAGAGGAAGGGAGAGGGATAGAGAGTTATAAACATCGATGAGAGTGAAACATTAACCAGCTGCCCCCTGCACACCCCCTATACTGGGGATGTGCCCACAACCAAGGTACACGTCCTTGACCGGAATTGAAACTGGGACATCTCAGTCCGTAGGCCGACACTCTATCCACTGAGGCAAACCAGTCAGGGCTAGATTATTATTTTTAAAATCAGATGGCTATGAGTTTAAATTTAGGCTCCATTATTTACTAGTTGTGTTATATTAAGTTATTTTCTTTTCTGAGTTAATTATGGTTATTTCAGGGATTTTATTTTGGGTCAGAGTAATATTTTTAAATATTTTAGATATATAAATATAAACATATAATAAACATTGACATGAAAATGGGGTAGTTTTATACATGCAGTTTTTAAAATATATTTTTATTGATTTCAGAGAGGAAGAGAGAGAGAGAAAGAGAGAAATATTAATGATGAGAAAGAATCATTGTTTGACTGCCTCCTGCACTCCCCACACTGGGGATCAAGCCTGCAACCCAAACATTTGCCCTGACCAGAAATCAAACCATGACCTCCTGGTTTATAGGTCAATGCTCAACCACTGAGCCATGTCAGCAGGGCCTATACATGCAGATTTTGTATTCTGCTTTTTTCATAATAATACCTATAAAAATGTATTTCACTAATTTTTCCTATTACATTGTTTTTATTTTATTTTTAATTGCAGTTTACATTCAATATTGTTTTGTATTAGTTTCAGGTGTATAGCATAGTGGTTAGACAACCATATATTTTATAGTTTTCCCTTAATATTTCTAGGACTTACCTGGTATTTATTACAATATTTTTTACTGTATTCCTAAATTCCTTATGCTTTACTTTACCTACCTGTGACTGTTTTGTAACTACCAATTTGTATTCCTTAATCCCTTTATCTTTTTTACATAGTCTCCAAATTTGGACTCTGTCCACTTTCCTGCTTTTTGGGAAAGCAGTTGTTCACTTTTTTGTTGTTGTTGTTCTCTTTCTGTTCTGGCCTGGCAGCCTATAAAATTGAAGTTATTAAACCTCATAGTCTTCAAATTTGTTGGTTGCCTTCCCTCTGGCAACCATTATCAATCTGTTCCCTGTGTCTATGAGTCTATTTCAGTTTTGTTCATTCATTTATTTTGTTCTTTAGATGCTACATATAAATGAAATCATGGTATTTGTCTTCTTCTGACTGACTTATTTCACTTAGTGTAATACCCTCTAGGTCCATCCATGTTGTTGAAAATGGTAAGATGTCATTTTTTTTATGGTGAGTAATATTCCATTGTGTATATGTACTACCACTTTTTTTTATCCACCTGTCTATTGATGAGTACTTGGGTTGCTTCCAAATCTTGGCTATTGTAAATAATGCTGCAATGAACATAGGGGTGCACATATTCTTTTGTTTATTGCATTTTTAATGGCTGAATAATGTTTTAACACGGTGTAGATGTGCCATAATTTACTTGGCTGATTCCTTATTTTGGGGGCATCTAGATAATTTTATTCTTTCTTTTCCCCCTCAGCTTTATTGAGATATAATTGACATACTATTGTGTAAGTTTAAGGTGTACATATATGTATATGTTGCAAAAATGATTAGCACAATAAGATTAGTTAGCACATTTGTCACCTTACCTAGTTACTTTTTTTTGGTGGTGGTGAGAATTTTTAAAATTCACTCTTGAAGCAATTAAAAAAAAACAACACCCTTATCTGAGGATATTTTTTTTTTACTGAATTTTAGAGAGAGTGGAAAGACAGAGAGAATACACATTGATTGGTTGCTTCCTTCACACCACACACACACCCCTTTCCCCTGGGGAGGAGCCTGCAACCAAGGTACATGCCCTTGACCAAAATTGAACTCTGGACCCTTCAGTCCGAAGGCCGACACTCTATCCACTCTTTCAGCAATTTTTAAATATATAATATAGTTCTGTTTATCTGGATAACCTTGACTAATACAGTATGTTTTTTGTGGAAGTATTAGATTACATTATAAACTCGTTGCATTGGTCCAATAAATAAGGGCTGAAAACATTTTTTTGACACTGTCAGATTTTTTCTAATTGGATAAAAGCCATCCTGGAGTTTAACTTTATACTACCTCTCACTGTGTATTTGTTGAATATGTAATGTCAATAAGCTTTGTAAGCATCCTTAAGCATATTAGAAGGGAATGTTTACATTCTAGACAACTGATGTCTGGTGGGAAATCATATCTATTCAATAAAGCCAGGAATTTCATTAAGCAATCTTCTGTTAGTTCAGTTCTAGTCACATTATTACTTGAAAGTAACTGAGCAAGGATTTCTTTAGAAACAGTCTGACGGTGTTAAGTATTTTATGTGATTTGGAGTGCCTTCTCTCAGGCCAGATTAGCAAGTTTTGTGTTGGGAAATCAAAATATATGTGGTACTCATAGAACTGCTGCTTTGGATATTTAACTTGTTATGCATATGGAGGTCATTGCCACGCTTGAGGCATTTTAGGTCAAATTCTTTGTTTCAAATCTTAAAAATGAGGTGCATTGACATTCATAGCTGTAATGAATGAAATGAGGCAGATGAATCGTGACTGGTCCAATTGCAGTGAAATATTTATGCCCTTTGGAAGTCTCAATTAGAATGTTGCTTTTTTTTCTCTTTCTCAGTGTTTCAGAAAATTAAAAAAAAAAAAAGAAAAAAGAAAAGAAAAGGGCAGATAGAAGATTTTATGGTGTAGAAAAGAAAAACCAAAGGCACCTGAGAGGGCACTTGGACGTCTGATGATGGTACCTCCTGCTCCGAGGGGACCCTTTGCCTTTGCGGGCAGAGCTGCTGTGCCAGATGCCCTGCTCTTTGCAGAGGCCATCTGCAGCGAGGGAGGAAATTTAGAGGAGATTATTTCCTACAGTGTGGCCAACGGAGAGTTTATAACAAAAGGCTAGTGCTGTCATGCATGGCTTGGAACATGACAATGGCAATTGTTCTTATGGTGATTATAAACTATTCTTGCTGAATCTAAATGGTCCAGCCAATGGGGGAAGGTTTTTCATTCTTGGACTCTTTCCACTTTCCTGCTCTGTGGGGAAGCAGTTGTTCACTTTTTTTTCTCTTCTCTTTCTGTGCTGTCCTGGCAGCCTATAAAATTGAAGTTATTAAACCTCACAGTTTAGCTCATGCTTCCAGTTGAGCCTGGGGAAGAAACCAGGAAGCAGGAAAGTGACTTCTTAAGCAGATTTAAAGAGGGGAGGAGCGCCCTTGACAGATGGCAGCTTGACTCATGGAAAAGTCAATTGCTTCTTTTCATTTCAGCAGGTATTGAGAAGAGGGACGCACGGTTCACAGAGCAGCCTGGATAAACTGCAACGGAGTACAGGAAGAGGGAACAAGGAACTTCTGAGTCTAGTCTGATCAAAAGGTGTTTGAGGATGGTTTGGGATTGGAACACTTCAAAAGCGTGCTGTGAGCTCCTCTGTCCACTTCCAGCCTCCAGTGCCTATTCTTGGATAAGCTTTCAAATGCAGAGCAAAAATGAGAACTGGCTTTTCCATGAAATGCCCTGCTACCTCTCGTCTTTCATTAAGATGGGGCCTGAGAGCACCAAGAGAGGCAAAACATAATGATGATGTTAAGCTGATCTTTTGTGGAGCTGCAGTTCTTAAATTTTGACACTTAAGCGTAGGCAGGGCAGTTTAAAACAAGTATTTCAAATGATAGCCTCACTTCTCCTTACTAAACTCATTTGCTGATTATCTCACTCTGGCTTGGAGTTTTCTAAATGAATGATAAAGAACGAATGGGGGAGTACAAGAATAAAATACCTGTGCTGTAGCCTTAATAATGTGAGTCTGCAATGTCCTACTCAACAGACAAGGAGGAAAAAGAGCTTTCTATTTGGTGACCTTTCGAAGCTCACCAGTGTGTAATATATTTTCATCACATTGAAAGCATCTGACAATAGAAATGTGATATGCAGTTCCTTTCTTTCTTTTTTTTTAATTGGCTGAGGTATATCATTCTGCTGTGTCTTGACCTTGAATAGAATACACTTGAAGTATTTTAAAGCCAGAACAGATGGAAGGATTTCAGCTAAACTGGGTAAAACCAAAATGTTTTTTTGTTCTCTTAATTAAACATATTGACACTAAACGGGGAAGAGACAACTATAGCAATAAATAAAAAATGCATTGCCAAAACCCATTTGGCTCAGTGGATAGAGCATCAACCTGCAGACTGAAGGTCTCAGGTTCCATTCCAGTCAAGGGCATGTACCTTGGTTGTGGGCACATCCCCAGTAGGTGGTATGCATGAGGCACTAATCGATGTTTCTCTCATCCATGTTTCTAACTCTCTATCCCTCTCCCTTCCTCTCTGTAAAAAATCAACAAAATATATTTTAAAAAATGCACTAGTACAATAAAATACAGATGATTGAATAGAGTAGCAACTGTACATGGTAGTCAAATTCCTATTTAAAAATACTACTTGAGAATTAAGACAAATAAAGAACTAGCTGCATTAAGTTCAGAGATTTATGTTTCATTCTGAGCCATTGACAAACTTGTTTATAATTCATTTTCACTGGACAGCAGGTTGACTCAAATTTTATGATGGGACTTATCCATAGTTTCAATGATAAAGGTGCATAGGTGGAGCAAATTCTTAAACCTCATATATCTTGTTCTTTTTGAGGCACCAAAGGTCAAATACATGGCCTCTGGCATGAAGCAGCCTGCTGAGAGCTTCCATTATGATGTTTAGGTTGGAGAACTTCAAAATGTGTGTGTGTGTATGTATGTATGTGTAAGATAATGAAATATATTTCTTGAGGTCAACTTAGTTTTTAGACTCTTAGTCAACTTTTGATTAAATTTAACATCTGGAAAAAGCTAAATAAAAAAAAAATTAAACCAAGAGCTTTTCTAGGTCATAATAGAGACCCATATGCCATAACTCATCACTGAATTTTAATATTTTATGAAAATCTATACCAAAAATAGTATTTAGTTTTCGAAAGCTCAGGTTCTCTTACTTGAGGATAAAAATGTTTTGAATCTTATAATGTAGCATGTTTATTTCTTGAGCTAATGTGTTCTATTCTTGATTAAAAAATATAGTTGGAACTTGAACTCTAAAGAATAAAGAAAAGTGCTTATTGGTCTTCAGCATAGAAAAACACTTCTCAAATATGACAAATGTGACTTTTATAAAGATTGATGTAACTCATCTGTATTTCAACACCTTTGCCTTTTGCAAGTGTCAAATGGAATACTGACTATTTTACTGAGAAATGACTACTGTACTGCATATCTGGATTAATTATGAAGTTTGCTTTTTTGAGTCTTCATTTTCAAGTCTATTGAGTGGGAGCAATAATGGTAAAACCCGATGGAGTACTAGAAGAGTTAAATAATCCATGTAAAGCACTTAGCTCAGTGCCTGAGAAATAGTACATGTTCCAGTTGCCCTTGCTCTATTTATTTTATTTTAGCTTTCATACCCTTGTAACAAGTGATAGTGTTCATAATGATGCTATTTCATTTCTATGATGAAGAAAGCTGTATGTGGCTTGGCTGGTGTGGCTAAGTGGTTGAGTGTCAACCTATGAATCAGGAGGAATGGTTAAATTCCCAGTCATGGCACATACCTGGACTGCAGGCTCCATCCCTAGTATGGGGCATGCAGGAGGCGGCCAAAAAATGATTTTCTCTCATCATTGATGTTTCTATCTCTCTCTCTCTCCTTCTCCTTTCCTCTCTGAAATCAACAAAAAGAAAATATATAAAAAAGCTGTATGTGTAATGCTTTAATGCTTTATTCTTCAGAGCCTTCCTTCAAAAATACTGTTTTGTATGACCACTGTTCTAGAGCAGGGGTGGGGAACCTTTTTTCTGCCAAGGGCCATTTGAATATTAATAGCATCAACAGCTTAATATAATTTACTTAATATAAATTGATGTTGCTATGAAAAAAGCTCCCAGATTTATTGAATATGAGTCCTTCCTGGGTTTGCCTTGGCAGAGACGGACTAAATGATTTCTCTGGCCTTATATGGATGTTCTCATCCCTGTGATGCTATAAGGAACAAGAAGGAGGGTGTCTCTAAATAAGAATGCATAGAGAAGTTTCCTTGGAGGAGGTAATGTTTAGTTGAGTTCTGGTAGATAAGTAGGCACTGAGGAAGTTAAATGAAAATGTAGGAAAGACAGTTTGAGGCAGATGGAATGTGGACAGACAAGGACTTAAGAACTGGAAGTAGGGGGTGGAGTTGAGAAGTAATGTCCGAACTACTTTATCATCATTTAACTAATAAAATGTGATTAGTTGGAAAGACAGAAAAGTAATTATTGAGATATTGAGTTATTTAAATGCTATTTCTTCTTTAGGAGATAATGCCACATTTCTCCTTCAGACAGAAAAATTTAGAGTGTGGCTCATTATTATTTGTTGGAATATAAGGCTTCCTTAATGTTTAATACTAAGTTTGTGGAGTATTAGGTCTTTGTATTATTATTTTTTCTTTCATTTTGTTTTAGCAATTGCTCAAAAAGTAGTCAGAGGTATACATACAGCAAGATGCATTTATTCCTCATGTACTGGTATCAGATGGGGTAGAACAGGCTATTCTGGTCTTTGCTGGGATCTGTCACATGTTCAGGAGTTAACCCAGGCTGGCTTTAGGAAACTGAGTTCTACAACATGTGCTTCTCATCACTGAATAGGATAAATTAGGGATGTTTGACCAAAGCAGAGTACAAAAGAAAGGACAAGCTATTCATCCAAGAACGTTTCAAGCATCATACATACAAATAATTAAGGACAGAGTGAAATATAAATAATAAACAAAGATGTTATCAAAAGGCACTTTATTCTTGATAAAAATTTGGGACCATTTGACTGCATGATTCTTTTTTCACATTTTATAATGGATAAACTACATTGGTTATTATGTGTACATGGAAGTGTGAACCTTGAACCACACAGGAATTAGCACACTGACCTCCTAAGCAGTCAAATATCTGCATATAACTTTTGACTCCCTCAAAACTTAACTACTAATAGCCCACTAACCGGATAACATAAAGAGTAGATTAGCACATATTTTGTTATAAGTTTACAGAATATACTGTATTCTCCCAAGAAAGTAAGCTAGAAAATTATTTAAAGTTATTTTTTTAAATAATACATTTTCAGTATTTCTTGAAAAAATCTGCTGATAAGGGGATACCACAGATTAAACCATATTGTTTAAGGCTCAACTATAATTGCCTTTAAAAGATGTAAAATGTGGAAAATTTTACTACTGCCAATTTACACTTATAATTGATTTTCTAACATGCCAAATTTAAATCAGTAATACTTTTATTCCAATCACTTATAGGAATTTTGAACATCTATTATGAAATAGCAAAAATTGCATATATCTATTTGTATGTATGCATATTTTATTGTCCAGGTTATTAGAACTCATGGAAATAACACATTTGATATAGGTAACTTTGTTTATTATTTATTTATGTATAGTACTTGTTTGATATTAATACTTGTTTAAATGAACAAATGACATCAGATCTTGCCTTAGACTGTTACAAGATTTTGTTTTGTTCATAAAAATGATTCTACAGTTTTTCTCTGAGAAATCAGTCATTATAAGCAGTAATGTTTCTTGAGTTTTGATCCTTTTTTCTTTATGTAAATAACTAGAGGCCTGGTGCATGAAATTTGTACACAGGCAGGGATGGGAGGATGTCCTTCAGACCAGCCTGTTCCTTCTCCCATCTGGGACCCCTTGAGGGCAGTCGGACATCCCTTTCACAATCCAGGACTGCTGGCTCCCAACTGCTTGCCTGCCTGCCTTCCTGATTGCCCCTAACTACTTCTGCCTGCCAGTCTGATCACCCCCTAACCATTCTCCTGCCAGCCTGATTGATGCCTAAATGCTCCCCTGTCAGCCTGTTTGCCCCTAACTTCCCTCTCCTGCAGTCCTAGGTCCCCCCCCAACTGCCCTTTCCTGCTGATCACCCTCAACTTCCCTCCTCTGCCAGGCTGGTCACCACTAACTGCCCTCTCCTGTAGGCTTGATTACCCTCAAATGCCCTTCCTTATAGGCCTGGACCCTCCCAACTGCCTTCCCCTGCTAGCCATCTTGTGGTGGCCATCTTGTGTCCACATGGGGGCAGCCATCTTGTGTGTTGGAGTGATGGTCAATCTGCATATTATTCTTTTATTAGATAGGATAGAGGCCTGGTGCATGGGTGGGAGTCAGCTGGTTTGACCTGAAGGGTGTCCCAGATCAAGGTGGGGGTTCCCTTGGGCAACCTGGGCGAGGGGCCTGTGGTGGTTTGCAGGCCAGCTACACCCCCTGGCGACTGGGATTTATTTATATTCTACAATTGCAACTTTGTAGCATGGAGTGGAGCCAAGCCTTCTGCCTGCTCTGTGAAACTTTGTTGCCTTAAGCAGAGGCCTGGGATGGCCATGGTTTGGGGAAAGCTTGGCTTCCTCCATTGCCAGGGCCAGCTCAAGCCTCCCTCCTGCTCCCTTTGTGGCCATAGCCATCTTGGTTGGGTTAATTTGCATACTCATTCCTGATTGGCTGGTGGGCATGGTTTGTGGGTGTAGCAGAGGTATGGTTAATTTGCATATTACTCTTTTATTAGATAGAATAGGTAGACATTTTTACTTTAAATTATTTTGGGTTTTTATTTTCTTATTGGTACTGCTATTTTAAGCTAACACTTTCCTTTCCAAAGTGCAATCCTCTGATAACTCAAAGAGTGATATTCTATGACAAGTCACTATTCTGCATGTAAATGGTTTCCCCCTCTTAAATGGGAGACAGGTGTTTAGATAACCTCCCACTAAAGTCTGATTCTGCTTCAAAGATAAGCAGGCAGAACACAACACTACCTCTAAGCAAGGCCTTGTATGTGCTCAGTGTCTTCTTCCTCCCACTTCCTATAATCACAATTTTGCAATAATAATTGATACTAAATATCATAAAGGTTTCTGGCAGTAGACTGAGATAACCTTTAATTGAACATCTGGTACATGTAAGTAGTGCTTGTTAATATAGATTTTATTATTATTAACATTTCAAACATAAACCAAGGTATTATTTATGCCAATATTAGAGCACTGGTATAAGATTTGTTTTTCTAATATGGTTCACAGTCTCTTTTTATTTAAATGTAAATATAAATTGAAATTACACAAAGTGGTTTTAAGCTAGTTAATCTAAATATAAGGATAAGGTTTCCAGAGACTATGGGGATATTGCTAAGCATTCTTTATTACATATATTAAGCATTCTTTGGGGATCAGGATTACAAAGTTACATTTAGGACCAAGGCAGAGAAGATAAATCTAAATGATAAATGATAAACTTAAATGCAGATTTATTAATTTAATGCATCTCTCTTTAGTTAAAATATGAAAATAAAAAGCAGTATAAAGACTTTTATTCTGGTTGAGAGAAATCTAAGGCAAGTGGAGTTTTGGGTCCTTTAGACCTTCTTCTGAGAAGTCCAAATAAGCCAATTTGAAGGCTGTTAAGGAAAATTTGCTGATTAGTATGGAGGATTAGAAATCCAAATTATTAACATGCTTTTTTATTCAATGATGCTCAAAGGAAAACTGCTTAGCAATCTCCTAAGACTTGGAAAAATGATATAAGAAGAGAGATTAGAGCTACTGGAACATCTGTCCAAAGGTGGTTGGATTCTTCTGCTTGACACTGAAATCTGGAAACATGGTAGTTAATTTGCTTTTTGTACACACACACACAAAAGATGTAACTCACTTAGTTTTTATTTCCCACATATTTAGTAATTTATTAAATATATTTTTATTGATTTCAGAGAGAGGATGGAAGAGCAAGATAGAAACACCAATGATGATAAAGAATCATTATTTGGCTGCCTCCTGCATGCCCCACACTGGGGATCAAGCCCACAACCTGGGCATGGGCCCTGACTGGGAATTGAACTGGTGACTTCCTGGTTCGTAGATCAAAGCTCAATCACTGAGCCATGCCGTCTGGGCCCTACCCATTTAATCAAACGTAATCATGCCCCTTTCAACTTTCTAGAATAACTTATTTATAATTTATGTGCATTTATTTTAATGAAGTTCATTTCTCTTCTTTTCCCCCAATTATCAAAGTCATATTTTCAGAGGGAAATAAATATCGGGGCGGGGGGGGGGAAGGAAAAAAAAATTAATTCACTAATACTTCTTCCCTCAGAGATTATCACTGTCCGGTAACAAGTTGGTATATTTCATGCCACTTTGTTTAGCATGATTGAAATTGTCCTAGAGTTAGATGTTTTTATCATGCTTTTCCATCATAACATTGTATCAAAAATCTTCTCATGGTATTTCCAACATAACAAAGATTATATATCTACATGTCTATATCTATGTCTATATAACTTTCTAAGTGTAGATGAGCCTTTATGTTGGGCCACTCAAATTTGATTAAAAATTTTGGGATTTGGTCATTGCTTATTTTCTCAAGTAGCTAATTGGGTGCCCTTACTTTATGCAATTTCAAGTTACTTAAAAATTTTTGTTAATGTAAAAATTTAAACTCCCATTCTATCCTGAGGTCTCACTTCTGAAAATCTTTATTTTAGTCAAGCATGTATTGCACATATGGCTTCCTTTAACTAGGTGTATTTATTATATATTCTCTAGAACAGTGGTTCTCAACCTTCCTAAGGCTGCGACCCTTGCATACAGTTCCTCATGTGGTGGTGACCCCCATCCATGAAATTTTGCTACTGTTATGCATCGTGATGTAAATATCTGCATTTTCCGATGGTCTTAGGCGACCCCTGTGAAAGGGTCGTTTGACCCCCAAAGGGGTTGCGACCCATAGGTTGAGAACCACTGCTCTAGAAGATTCCCCTTTAAAACCTTGTTGAATATGGAGTGACACTTTTGGCTCTTACAGACTAATATCTTTTTTTCCCTGTAAGAATAGTCAGCCTGTGCCTGGCCAGTGTGGCTCAGTGGTTGAGCATCGACCCATGAACCAAGTGGATGCTAGGTTTGATTCCTGGTCAGGGCATATGCCTAGGTTTCAGGCTCAATCCCCAGTGGGGATGTGCAGGAGGCAGCCAATTAAAGGTCTTCTCTCATTGATGTTTCTCTCTCTCTCTCTCTCTTCCCCTCGCTTCCTCTCTCTCTAAAGTCAATAAGAACTTATTTAAAAAAATCAGCCTGTGAACACTGCCTTGAAACAAATAATTAGCAATCATATATCTCATTCTATTATTGAGGAAAGGTTTGGAATTATAATTGGTCACTCCAAAAACTTGTGAGGGTCAAAATTGATTTTTATGACATACTAGTTATTGACCAGCAAACTGACCAACTTTGAAAGAGCTGTCTTTTGACTTTAAGTAAATGAACTAGTCAGCCATTATTTTCTTTCTTTAATTAAAAAAAAAGATACATTTTGCAAAAACTCTTCACTAATTCATGATATGTGATAGGTGACATTGTGGTCTCAAGTTGTCTAACCCTGTGCATTGCACAGATCAAAGGTAGGCCCTGCCTGTAGCTTTTACCTGGTGACAGATGTGGTTCTGTGGAATACACCAGCAATAAAGCCTTTGCTTGCAGCAGTGAATGGGAACTGATCATTTCTGGTTCAGCAATGCAATTTAAATTGGTTTACACTGGTAGTGTCACTAGGGAAAAGATGTTCACGGACCCACTGGGGACTCTTCCTTTAGTGACTAAAATCACTAGATGTATTTTTTAAATAGAAAACTCCTCAACAGTAGTCTAGTGTCTAGTGCAGAATTGAGGACTTAATAAATACATACTAATCTAGCAACAATTCTTTCAGAATTTCAAAAATATATTTCTTGATTGTTAAAGATTTATGTCCCTTCTCACTTCAGATGTATCCTTAGAAAAAAAGGAAGAGAGATAAGGGTTAATGTCAGAGAGATAGGTTTTAAGGATTTAAGCTCACCTAAGATAATTTGCTTTCATCTATTTCCATTTTGTTCTGCAATGAGACAGAGCTGATGTGCTGTGAGGTTTATATCCCCCTTTCAGTGGCACACATTACTCAGAACTGTCCTACTCAAAGTGTAGTCCACAAACCAGTGCTTGTCTATAAACTACTTGCTAACCAATTCTGCAGGATTAGTGGGAAAATATAGAGTCAGTGCATAGAAACATTTTAGAGCAGCTTGACATTGTCAGAACGCCCCAGCATTTTGGTGAATTCATCTTTTTGAGCATGATATAGACCAAAACATGAGTTCACTGACATAAAAAATGAATTGGAAATAAAAACAAACACAAGCGGCCGAGACTGGTTTGGCTCAGTGGATAGAGTGTTGGCCTGCGGACTGAAAGGTCCCGGGTTTGATTCCGGTCGGGGGCATGTACCTTGCTTGCGGGCACATCTCCAGTAGGGGGCGTGCAGGAGGTGGCTGATGGATGTCTCTCTCTCATCGATGTTTCTGACTTTGTATCCCTCTCCCTTCCTCTCTGTGAAAAATCAATAAAATATATTAAAAACAAAACAAAACAAAACAAAAAAAACACAAGTGGTCTTTTACCACAAGATGGTTTGAGAAGCACTGATGGAGTGTATTTAGTTAGATGTGTGACCTCAACATGAGAGTCCTCTGTACTGCATATGTTCTCTGTGCTGGATAGTTGTTGATTATTTCTGGAGATCTGAATGGTAGACTTGCTAGTGACAACCTCCTAAGTTTGCTCCTATATTGTAGGTCCTGGAATACTTTTCCTTTTCCTGTATGAATCCATTGCCTAATAATGGTTATGTGACTTCAAGGAGAACATGGCCAGATTCATTTAAAAAAACCCTCAATTTAACATAAAGCAATATAAGAATCGTATAGCTAGATCACCAAGAACTTTATAAATGACTACCTGATGTGAATCTATTCTCACCCCTAGGGTATATGCCCTGCTTTTCTCCCTCCCTCCCTATCTCCCTCCCTCCCTCTCTTCCTTCCTTCTTTCTTTTCTTTTTTCCCCCCTAACTCATTTGTGTGTGATTGTCATTTGTGTGAGTGTGTGTTGTGGTGGCAGTGGGCCTAGAGGGACCTGCTAACATCATGGACAACTCTCATTATCAAACCTCCCTGATTATAACACTCTTCAAGGTGATATTGGAAGCCAGATCACAATTTAGATTAAGTCACAATAACAAACACCATACAAGCAGAATGTCATATTGTGGTATATATAGATGCAATAGATGCTCATGATCTGAGGGATGGGATGGGAGTGGGGGTTCTTCATTAAAAGGCTTAGCTGTGTCCTAGGATGAAGGGGTTTCTGGTGAGCCATCTGCCTTGGGAGTTGGTTAGTTCTCTTATATTATACCAGAGGGCTGGTGCACAAATTCATGCACCAGTGGGGTGCCTTGGCCTGGTCTTTGGAATTGGGCTGAAACCAGCTCTCTGACATTCCATGAGGGGTTCTGAATAATGGGGCAAAGGAGGTACACTGGACGTTGGCCAGCCATGGAGGGACCATGGAAGGGCTCCAGCCCGTCTCACTCAGTCCCAATCAGCCAGACCCCAGCAGCAAGCTAACCTACCATGGGATCATCTGTCCCCTGGTGGTCAGTGCACATCATAGTGAGCGGTTGAGTGGTCTTAGCATATCATTAGCATATTATGCTTTGATTGGTTGAATAACCAAGCAGATGACTAGACACTTAGAAAAATAGGCTTTTATTATATAGGATGCCTGGCAATGCTGGATCCTCATTTTGGTCCAGAGACAAAGCTTTCAGCTTTCCTGCTTTAGAAGTTTGATCTCAATAGGTGAGCAGGAGCAATGGAAGAATGTTGCATTCTGTTCTTCATAACACAGGGCTCTGCCAGCAACCATGCCCACTCCTCTGGATACACAGGCACAGTTGACCAGACCAGAATTTTTATATCCCTGAGCATTTTCCCTGCTTAATTCATGTTCTATTAAGCATGACCTGCTTTTCTTATACCCAAGGGAAAATTTAGCAAAAGCTAAACACTCCATACTTCAGTGATAAATAAATATCATCTCTTAAAAATATCTAAATATAATAATGCTATGCAAACAGCCCATTAGGGACTCCAATTTCTGCCCTATGATAAACAACTTATGAAAGTACAATTATTTAAAGGAAACTGAAATTTACCACTCTATTTTCATAACCCTGTGTGGAATATTAGTTTCTGTGAACTTTAAGTAATAGAACAGGCTAACCAGATTTGCCTCTACTAGTTTTCCCCAATGCAATCAGGGTTCTGTTTCCACAGTGTTATACAGGCTGCGTCCCCCAGGAAGCAGACTTGGAGAAAGAGATTAATGAATAGTAAATGCATTAGGAAGTAGCCTTCGAAGCCTGGGGACAGGAAGGAACAGGGGGAGAGATTGAAATGTAATGTACTAGCAACTGAGCCTCAGAGAACCCTATGGGTTGCCTTGGGGTGGGCTGGGCCTTCAGAATTATCCCAGGTTGAGGTTAGGGGCGGGGCCATTATAGCATCATGTTGATCATTTTTTTTTGCAATATGAACAACTTGTGAGAGGAGGATCTTGGGGAAGGAGATTTTTTAGGTGAGGCAATTCCTAAAAATGGCTAACAGCCAAAGGCAGTGTCTTGGCAGCATTTCCAGCCTCTGGTGGAGTAATTGCTTTTACTACTAAAGGGGGTCCGGGCTGTGTATCTCAGTGTTATGAGATGAATTGCACACCTCTCAAATGCAGCCCACATCGAAGTCCTACCTCCGGTACTTTGGAATGGAACTGTATTTGGAGACATGGGCTTAAAAGAGGTGATAAAGTTAAAATGAGACTGTTTTTTTTGTTTTTTTTTTTTTTTTTTTAGAGTGCGCCCTGACCCAATCTAACTGGTGTCCTTAGAAGAAGAGGAAATTTGGACACAAGGTGAGACATCAGAGAGATGCGCTCACAGAGAGATGACCACCTGGCGGTACAGCTAGAAGAGGCCACAAGTAAGCCAAGGGAGAAGCCTCAGAAAGAATCAAACCTGTCAATACCCGGATCTTGGATTTCCAGCCTCCAGCACCCAGAGAAAGAAAGGCTGATTACATAAGCCACTTAGTCTGTGATATTTTGTTATGGCAGCCTTAGCTGACTACACTCAGTATCCACTAGATGCAGCCATATAGGAACATTTTTCTAATAAACTTGGTTTTGGCCATCAGTCATTCTGAGGTTAATTCACTGTGTGTGGTTTGTTAAAAGTGTTAGGAGAGACCTAACTAGAGGCATACACAAGACCCTTCAGTCAGTCCATGGGCTGACACTCTAACCATTGAGCCAAACAATCCAGGGCCTATATATTGGTTTTACATAGCTATCTTATGCAAATGTGTCATCATTTCGTCATGTATTCAGCTCCTGAAATATGAGATCAGCATTCAATTCTAAGTCCAAAGGCTGGATTTGTTACTTACTTAAGAAAGGAAGTAGTAAGCTTGTTAGGCACAGTCTCTCCAACAAAGAGGACTGCTGGTCTTCTTTCGGTGTGTTGGGAAGTGTGGAGTTCAAGTATTGGCAAGAATGAGTTAACTCAGTTGGAGAAGCTTCTTTAGGGGGGTAGGATGTTGCTGATGGGCTGAATTTTAGAGGCATTCTCATTGAAGTGAGGCTGATGATTGGCTGGCTGTAAAAAAGTAAGAGGGTGCCACTGATTGGATGGCTTTCAGAAGCATGTTCACTGAGGTGAGTTATTATTGATTGAGCAAACAAATTTAATCCAGTTCTGGTTGTTGCTTTTTATGATGACTATAAAACAATCAATCTCTTGCTAGGAGTGTGAAAATAGTGACTTGCAAATAGTCAGTGTCAACAAATATTTGTTAGACTAATTAAAAGATGAAAGCTCCTGAGTAGGCCTTCCAATACATGAGTTTGGGTTTCAGGGGACAGTTTGGGCCTTCAGAAGTCACTGCTATCTACTAGTAGTTGGGGTTTAAAGCCTGATTCTGGAGATCACTTTGGAAAAGGAAATGTAGAAGAAAGAGGAGAAGTCTGAGGAGTGATCACTGGGCATTCAGGATTTTGCAAAATTTTCTTCTCTTTGACAGGGTAGTTCAAAAACCTCAGTAACCTGAGACTTCAAAAATATTAATAAGATATAAAATAAGCTGGCACATTTTACTATGGCAATTTTTGTGTGTTTGGGTTGAATTCCTCGTGACCATTCTCCACCCGAGTTGCTGAGCACAAAGAAATTAAATAAATGGTGGTAGGGTTCAGCGTCCTCTTTTGAGCCATGAAATAAAGCTCAGTATAATATGGAATGCCAACTGTAATTGAAAAAAAGAAACCTGAGTAAATACGGTAAGAAAGATCAACAAGTTTGTTCCCACCTTTCTCTCCCCTCCAGGGAGCATGAATCTAAGGTGGGTTGGAAGAAAATGTTCTTTCCAGAGAGCAGAGATTACAAAAAAACAAAAAAAAAATGGTGTTTGCATGTGGATCCTTTTCTTCCCCAGAGAATGGGGGGCAGCTTTTAACTCTGCCTGTCCCAAAGGAATGCTGCAAAGTCTCTTTCAGAAAACTTGGGGCAATTTGAATGCGAGGGACTGGCGCCCTCTTTTGGTCTAGGGTGTTCCAAAGGCAGGTGCTGACAGTATGGGCCTCTCACACTGGTCCGGGGAACTGGGTAGCATGGCAGAGTTGGGAGAACATGCCCAGGAATGACGGGAGTCCACACCAGCAGGTGGAGCAAGGATAGATGAGTGAACCTTCACACCAGAGAACGCAGGAGGTTGTTGTCACCCCCACAGATGAACAAAATAAAGAAAAATCAGCCTCAGTGGGACACATGGAGACCAAGAACTTGACTGAAGAAAAAAAAGAGGCTCTGCCTCCATTGCATCGACCGTCCCAGGAAACTGTGCCATCAAACGTCACATTAAAGAGGCAGCATGATGTTACCTCAAAAAAATTTTTATTTCTAGATTGAGTTTACACAAATGGGATGCACTGGGTAACTAGGCCTAGATAGTTAGAGTAAATATAAGAGAAAATGATGTTGACAGAGATGTAAAGTTGACCAGAGTGCAGAACATGGTGGAACACTGTTTAGAATTATTAGGCTTTTTCTTTTTGACAGCATAATAGTTCCTGTCATATAGAAAGAGTTTCATAAACGTTTGTTCCTCTTTGTAAATAAATAACCCTTAAGTCACCCAGAGGCACCAAAGTTGATTGAAGAATTAGAAACAATGTTTCATTTGTGTGTGTGTGTGTGTGTTTTTAATTTTTGAAACTCACTCCAGAAATAATAGATATGGAAAAGCAAACTTTGATTTGCAAGATATTAATTCAGTTCAAAGATGAAAGACTCTTAAGAACCAAAGAGAGGCCTGGAAGGAAGCAAGGGTCTGACTTTAGGCCACTGCATTAAATTTAACATAGAATAAGGGCGAGATGAAAGGGACTTGTGCTGGGAGCAGGAGTAAGAGGGTCATGGGACATGAAGCTTGAGGAACTCAATGGTATCTGGTATAAGGTGCCAGCATGTAGGGAAATGGGACCCACCTGGAGAAACTGCTGAACATGATAGGCCACCAGCACCAGAGAGGCAAACCAATGTCTGTCCTTTGGATGCGCGCTGCGTGATGCTGCTGGCGCCGAGCGGCTCCATTAGCTAGCTGATCTGCTCCTTGCTGCCTGTTGTCTTGCCTCTCAGTGGACTATCTAACAGAGGTGATGCATTCCATGCCCACAGATTTTGCAAACTCCCCATGTTGCATTCCCTTCTCCCAGTGCCCAGGCCTCAGTGCAATATAGCAAGTGAGAATATGACATCCGGAATGGTGGTGGTCTTGTGGAAGGAAAGCTCCCAACACCTGTTCTTTGGTGGGGCTAGAGCAGCAGAACCCATCTTCATTATATTTCTATTCTACCTCCCTATGCTTCTTACTTGCTAACCCTTCCCATCACTATGAAAACCTTACCAATCTTTCAAATGATTATAAGGTCACCTCTTTTGTCAAAACCTATTCTCTGCCTTTCTTCCATCCCATGCCTTCTTGAAACTTTTATTGATTTAAGCAAAGAATGGAATTTGTTGGCTCCACAATCTAAGGCAGAGGGTGCATAAGGATAAAGATGGATCTTTGGAATGAGTGCAATCCAGGGTTCAAATGCTGCCATAACCTTCACTCTGCATCTTTTATCAGTGCTTAACTTTACAAATAGTATTAATTCTTCCAAGCCAGTTCTCTCCATGAGGAAGAAATCTGGGCTACCGGAAGAAACACGGACTTATATTTTCCATTTTAATCACCAGAAAAAAAAGAACACTCTCTACCCTTGATTCCAGTTGAATATAATCTACAGGAAGGATGGCACTGGCCTGCCTGCCTTGCTTGCCCAGCCATGGGGCTATGGACTTGGGAGTGGTAAGGGGCACTGCCATGCACAAGAGGGTAGATAATAGCTAAAGAATCGTGAAGTTTTGCCTGAAAAAGATAGGCCTATTATGCAAATCAATCCTAGATAAATTAACTACAGGAAGTAAACTGAGTAATACTCTAGTGACTAGAAAATAATATCACATTTCATACAATCTTATTATAATACCTCTATAGGTAATTACTTGTATTGTCATATTACATATATAAAGAGAGTATATTAGATTATGAATTAAATGAAGTATCAAACCTTCTGCAATTTAATGACATCTTTCTCTAAGACTTAGACTAAAATAAGATATATTTAGGTATTATGTATTCAAACATTCAAATTATCTATTTGTGCATCATGTAGTAACTAAAAAGACCTATTTAGTTTTATTAGCAATTAACTACATAATGTGTCCATAATGAAATCAGTACAAGTCAGTGCCTTTTGGGTATTTCTATTTTTTTTTAATTGAAATATGGGACTTCTCTTGATATACCACAAAATTTTAGATAAACTTCTTCTGTCCATTAGCATGTGCATGTAGAATTCAGCTACTGGATATTAGGTTACAAAAATTATTCCATGTTTTGTAAACAATAGCAATGAATCAGTTTAGTAGTAAATATAAGTTATAGAATGGCTCTTTTCCATAATCTTTCAGATTACATCTAATGTTTCTGTAAAATACAGAGGCAGATGTTGGCACGATATATAAAACTAGTCTCCTGATTTTGTGGTCGCCATTCACAATTTTCAATTATATTTCTTACTATTATGTTTGTGAGGAAGGACCAACCCTGAGAGTCTTGTACTCAAAGCTGTGATGAGATTTGTGGTTGATTGCTGATTGTAAATTCAGAGCAACTGTTGATGATCATTATCTCATATAAAATTATCATGATTTTAGTTGAATGCTTTACTTGTTAAAGATGGTTGAACTGATGGTAACTATTACAGCTAGATTTAATTTTACAATGGCCATTAAGTGGCCAAATGACTCATTTGCAAAGGGCCAATTTGTGACATGATTAGGGAGAAATAAGATCATACTATTTTTAAAATTTAGAATTCACATCCTAACTCTGAAAATTAAAATGTAGTTCTCTGTGTGTAAGTTTTGATAAAAAAAAAAAAGTTATCCCAGGGTGGTATAGGGAAATTCCCTCTGTGATTTAGATAAATAAAGCTGAACTTTATATTTTACATTTTTTTCATTAGCCAGAATAATTTATGGCACTTAATCATTGTATAAGATGCAGTCAAGTAAAAAAAAAAGTCCTGTCATAAATATCAAAAAACAATCCGGAAGTCCTCCCACAAGTGTTTTTTTTTTTGTTTTATTTTTTATACCCTCTAACTCATGCGTGTCATTCTGGTGACAGCTGTGGATTCAGAATTGGGAAAACAATAACAAAGCTTAATGAGATTTGTAAATTATTATAATAAAAAAACCCTTCAAGCAGCCAAACTCATTTTTGTAGTCATTTAAAACTCTATTGCAGGAGGGACTTGATTTAGAATAAATAACATTTTTTTTTTTTTGTTTCTTGCAAAGAGACAAAAAATTTAACAGATTTTTCTGCATATAAATTGTTAAAAATCTTTTATAATTGAGTGTGGTAGGATGAATAATGCCTTCTCCTTTAAAAATTTTTCAGTCTTTAATCCCTGCAACCTGTGACTATGTTACCTTACCTGGAAAAAGAGACTTTGTAGATCTCATTAAATTAAGGATCTTGAGAAGGTGAGATTTTCCCAGATTATCTGAATGGGCCCAAAGTAGTCATAAGGGTCCTTGTAAAAAGGAAGCAGGGTAAGTCAGTAGCAGGAGATGTGAAAAAGAGAAATTAGAATGATGCCAGGAAGGGGCCAAAGCCAAGACATGTAGGTGGCTTCTAGAGGCTGGAAAGGACTTTAAAATGTATGTCTTTAGAAATAAATAATATCAACATTGGAAGATCATTTCCGTACAAGTCACTAGAATACCTTTTAAACAATTTCCCTTTCCATTTTTTCCATATTAAATGAAACAGTATTTTCTTAATGATAAACTCAATATCCCAAGCATCAAAGAAATGGGAAATACAAATAGTTCTATTTGCCTGTAGTAAATAAGTAGGAATGTCTAGGCAACAAGACCCTAGGCTGTTCAAACCTGAGAGATGTCTGTTGGTGATATGAAAAGTCCATGACACCTTCACAATGAGAGATATTTTGGGGGCAAGCATTAGCCTAAAATTGATGCTCTTGCCAAAATTCAGGGCTCTGTTTCCACGCTGGGGTCAATCACTGCAGCTTTTTTGCTGCCCCTGGCTGCCTGCAATCAATGCATGCTTTGCATTTGGCTCCTTCAGCAAGGGCAACTTGAGTTCTTTTCCTGCTAAAATCTCCAAAATATGCTTTTGCCACATGTCTCCCTCTAGAGAAACTTCTTGACTCGTAAAGGCTTATTTGGATAGATCCGGCCCACTTGGATAATCCAGAATAATCTTCCTATTTTGAGATGTTTAACCTTAATTACTTTTGTGAAGTACCTGTTGTCTGTAGTGTAGCATATTCATGGAGCCAGGGATTAGTGGGTGGACATTTCTAGGAGACCATTTTGACCCACACACATTTTTACATTTAAATATTTGATTTACCTGAAAATAGTTTTGCACATGTTTTTCAAAAAGACAAAATACTTTTTCAGGGTTGGCAAGTTGTTCCAACTCTATTAAATATATTCTTTTGCCTAATTGAATTTGACTTCTGTTATATAATGAAATCTTATCTAACTAATCCATTTGACAATTTTATAATACTTTTATTTTCCTTTCTTGCTGAAAGCCAATTCCAGTATGTCATAATTATAAGAGTTTTATCAAAAGGTTGATGAAACTTCGGGGATCAACAAGAGTTGAGTCACATATGTAATTACCTGTTGGAGTGGCTAAAGAGCATTTCCCCCACACATGAATAAGATTATTGTTTGCTACTGAACAGGTCAAGGCGTCTTAATCTACACGTTATTGCCTCCTGTTGGCCAAACATTGAACAGCTGTAGGCTATTCTCCAATCTGACAATGCTTCTGTAAACCCTACCCTTTGTAGTGTATTATTTCCACCTTGCCTAAGGACAAATTGTGTTAATAAAAAGCAAGGGTGCTGAGACAGGGGAGATCTTTAGCTCCTCTGACCCCCAAGGCCTTTCAAAATTATCTTTCATCCTTGGACTCCTACTTAATCTACACACAGCCTTTCTCCAGCTTGCTGAATCCTTCTTAATGGTGGGATAAGGACCTCAGCACTTCCTTACTATGGTTTGTCTCAGTAAGTTAAGGTGCCATAACAAACATTCCATATACTGGATGGTTTATAAACAGTAGAAATTTATTTTTTATAGTTTTGGAGACTGCCTAAATCTAAGATCAAGTTGTTGGTCAATTTGGAGCCTGGTGAGAGTCTACTTTCTTGTTCATAGATATCTTCTTGCTGTTCTTATATGGTAGAAGAATGAGTGAACTTTCTGGGGTCTCTTTTATAGGGCACTAATCCTATTCATGAGGGTTCTACCCTCATGACATAACCATCTCCCAAACACCCAACCTCCTAATACCATCAACATTAGAAGTTAGGATTTCAACATATGAATTTTTGGAGGACATAAATATTCAGTCTATAGTAGTGTTTAAAAACTATGCTTTTATTATATTAATAATCCACAGTACTTTTCTTAAAAATATGTTAAACAGTATAGGTAAAGCTAATTAATTTTCAATGTGTCTATTGTTACCTATGTTCCCTCCTGGTAACCCACTCTTAAAATTTGCTGTGAAACATTCCAAAGTCTTTTAATGATTTCATATATATAGTCATAAATACCTGAATTACTGTTTTTATAGTTCTGTGTTTATAAAAAATGGTATCATATGCCCTACCTTGTCTTTTAAACCTAACTGCATATCTTATAACATACAGACTTCACTTATTCCTTTTAGTAGCTCTATGAAAAGTCATAATTTGGAAATAATACACTTTATTTTGCCATTCTTATTTACATTATACTTTTTGTTGTTAATACAAATACCTTGTTACATTATACTCTTTCACTTGTACTTAATAACATGTAAGCAAAAGATACTAGAGCTGTATATTTGTGACATACTTATGGGTATTTACTGAGCTCTTTTCATGTAAGAGTCAGCTAAGATATTTGTGAGCAGTCTAGACATTATATCAGCTTCTTAAAAATTGTTGTGAAACTTTTCTCTTCTTACTCATTTCTGACTTATTCTTTTTTGGTATCTGAAAAGTTCTTATTTGGCAAACACCTATTATTTCATTGCCACATCTCCCACCCCACCCTCTTATAAGGTGAGATATGCATGATTATTCTTGATTTTAGTCTTTACAATATACTGAAACAATATACTAAGAGTTCAGTGCTTCATTACTTTCCAAATCAGTGTTCAATCTAGCAATGTACATGATTTTTATTTTCCTGGCAATGAAGTAGCACCAAAGATTTTAGTCTTCATGGATAAAACACATTAGGAAAATGTGATAGTCTAATGTATCACTTTCACTTTGTTTCTGGAATAGGTACATCCCATCCCATGGGGCAGGTGAATATAAACATCTGTAGTATGATGTTCTAAGAAGATAATATATTAACTTTTAATATATCTTCCTGTCTTTTTCAATGCAAATACCTGATATGTTCAAATGATAAAAGAGGTTGTTAACCTTTTTATAAGTCAATTGCCTATTGATTCCATGATAAGGGTCACTAATATATGGAATCCTAAAAGGCAGGAACTCTGTGAAATCAGTTTCTTGATGTTTTTGTCTATCAAATAATAAATAGAACACACAGACTTGACTGCATTACCATTTTTGTTTTTGTCTTCAAGAAAGTTCAAAGCTAAATTTAGTGCTAGGTCGTGATTAATGTATTAACCTTCATGGTTACCATGTTTATTTCTACCTATATTTAATGGTTTGGAATTTTATGTGTATACTTTTAACAACCTTATAATAAATATATTTTTCTCTTAAAAGCCAACTCAAATCCAATTTGAGAATCAGGAAAAAGATGTTAAAAGTTATGAGATATATTCTTCCTTCAAATGTTGAAATTTCCTAGCCTACCAAAGGCCAATCTTTTTATATTCTGTCTTCTCACTGGTTTGCTTTGAAAGAGAATAAAAAATTCTCAGGATGGGCACCATAGAAATTCAATTAGCTAACATTCAACAGCATATTGAAGCAGCTCAGACTATTTAAATGTCTGAGTGGAGAATAACTTCAACTGTCTGCTTATAATACTAGTAGAGAATGAATCTCTAGTAAAGTTTTAAAACTTCTCTTTTATCCCAGCTCCCAACCCCAAACTTCAGCTTTAAGTTTTAAGTTTTGATTAAACCAAAATCAATCAAGCAAATAACAGATGTGTCTTACAGAATCCCATCCTTCTCATCCTGACCTTGCTGTGGTAGGTAGCAGTGATAAACAGGCCTCCGCCTAGAGTTCCTTAATTGCAGCCACTTGTCCCTAACTGTGTACATAAATCACTGCAATATGTTACCACAGGGACACACAATACAAACAAACACACATCCTTAAACTTAAAGAACACTGAACTCCTTCCCACCAGGCATTCATGATTCTGACTGAGAAGAACAGAGGGGGCCATCACCTAAATGATAATGAAAGTTTTATCTTGAAAATAAATTCAGCACATAAGGACTCCATAGCAAAATGAAAATTGTTGAAATAAATACATTTGGAGCGATTTGACGCACACATGGATAACTTTTGGTGTTTGATGGATCTGTGACAACAAATGTACCAGAAATATTTTATAATTCGTCCATCAATTGAGATTTGTCATCTTGGCTTAGAAATGTGTATTTTTTTTTGCATGGGAACAAATAATAAAACATTTGTTCATGGATCCATGACTATAACAGAAACTGTAGTGTCTCTCAGGCCTTTAAAAAACCTATTGTGAATTTCAAAGCATCCCTTTGAATAACTGAGATTGTAAGCTTTTTACCTGGAAAATTCGATGACTTGTCTGCCAGTGTGGTACATTCTAACTTGTGAACACATTTCAAAAGATGTACAGAAGTCAACCTCAAAAAATCTTTAAGTTCTTTTATTAAAAAAATATGTTTTTATTGGTGAGAGAGAGAGAGAGAGAGAGAGAGAGAGAGAGAGAGAGAGGAAAGGAGAGGGAGAGATAGAGACATCAATGATGAGAGAGAATAATTGATTGGATGCCTTCTGCATGCCCCACATTGATTGAGAGTTGACCTATGAACCAGGAGGTTGAGGTTAGATTTCCAGTCAGGATATGTCCAGGTTGCAGGCTCAGTCCCCAGTGTGGGGTGTGCAGGAGGCAGCTGATCAATGATTCTCTCTTATCATTGATGTTTCTCTCTCTCTCTCCCTTCCTGTTTGAAATCAATTTAAAAGAAAATTGATGACTTGACATATCATTTCCAGAAACAAAAGGTGCTTTCTTGGTTCTCAGTTTGGTTAGAGTTCCTATGGTCTGTCAGCTACCTTTATGGAAAAGGGAACTATGTTAGGAACAAAGTCAGAAAACTCACATTGTAATTGTTTTTCCTGCCAAAAATAAGCCCCAGAGTTCTGCTGAGGCCCTGACAGCTGTGCCTTGTCACAAAGCAAAATCTTCAACAAGAAAACAAAGAAGCATTTATCCCTATCATATATTATGCTCTGGTAGTGTGCATAATCTGTCTATCATTTTAAAAAATGTGTACATAATTTTAAATAACTCTAGCAAGTGGCAATACTATCAAAGTTTTTTCTTCCTATTTGGCATGTTTAAAATCATGAAATGTTTTGCTTAAGGAAAATGAGAAGATAATTATTGAGAAATCAATTTCAAATACATTGGGGGGCTACATTACAACAGAGTACTTTTTCAGTTCTGCAGGAGATTATTCCTATGGAAGACACAGCTGAAATATAGGCATTTTCATCATTTCTAGAGTTAGTGGAAATAAAAACTCTACTCTGTTATGTGATTATACCTCAGACTAAGTCCAGCATTCCTTGTATAATTGTTTATGACTTGTTTCAGACTCTTTCAAACTCTTTCTCTTGAGGTGATATCAAGGAGGATAAATATGAGCACTTTGAAAAATTAGAAATCAGGAGACTCCTGAATTAAGAACTTGACATAAAGACTTTTTGAAATTGACTTCTATACATTTTTTGAAATGTGTTCAGAAGTTAGAATGTATGTTAGTAATTCTGGGTGAGAGAAGACACTCTCCTTGGACCCATGAGCTGGAACACATCAGGGGGATTCAAGTAGACACAGTTTAAGTGCAGTGGCCTCAGAAGCTCACCTGGGCCAGTCCTATCACATCATATTCTGTTCCTAAAGCTAAAGTAAGCCAAATTTCAAGTGGCAAGAAACACAAGTTCAGTTTTCAGGTTTTCCTTCTCCACACCATAATCACATGACAGTTAGTAGAGTTCCTACTTGGAGGACTGCAGTGGGGGAGAGTCCTCTATGCCTGAGACCATAGTTGTCACTACTGATTGTCCAAATACCATGAATCCTTAAAAGTGAGAGACTGTGACCTGATGGGAAATGAGTGGGGACGCTGTCAGGGCTGAACATCCTGAGGCCTCAATGGGATCTCATAGCTATTTCTTTTCACTCTGAGGACTGGTGACTGAGGACCCTGAGTGGGAATGAAATGATGATTTTTCTCTTCTCAGGGAACCCACAGTCCTCATTTTATAGTTGCAGAAAGCTCCCTTGTTCTTATCTCTTCTTATCTTTCTCCATGCCTCAAGAACCACTATGAAGATTAATGCATGTACTACACTCAGAATCATGTTTAACATATCACATAGTTAGTGCTATTTTGTTTTTATTTCTGAGATATTATAGCATGGTACAGAAGAACATAATTTCTTAAATTAGACTGTCTGAGTTTGTAACCATGAGCCATCTAAATTTGGGCAAATTTACCTGTCAAGGTGTCAGTTCCCATGCCTGTGTAATGATGAAGATAATTAAATAGCTCATAGCTTTTTGGAAGCATAAAAATGCTTGGGAAAGTGATTTGTGCATAGAATTAAAAAAAATCTCTTGATGAATATATCTATGAGCTTACCAGTCTTATACTAAATAAATATATCATATAGCATATATACCGTGGTAATATATATATCTCAGTAAAACATTTTTTATATTACACATATTAGATGTATATAAGAGAACAAAGATAATAAGTCAATTTGTTGAGATGTTTTCTGAACTTGATGATATGTGTTTTGGTTGCAAAATTTTTTAAAAATTGGAATTATTCTAAGCTTTTGTCCTCTTGTATTGATTAAAAACATCACCACCACAATGACCTCCAACAACAGCAGCAATAAATCTAAGGGGCTAGGTAAGTCAGGGTTATAGGTATAGTTGAATGAATTCTGGGGACGAGTTAATTTGAATGAAGGATATGTCTAATTGAATGAAGTCAGATTTTGAGTGATTTTTTTTTCAGAACAAGTATATTTTACACATTTAAAATGTTACTTTTTAATTTAGTTATAAAATATATTTTGAAATTTTTATGCAGTAGGGATTTTGAAGATTTTTTACACTTGTCATACAATATTATGTCAGTTTCAGGTGTACAACTCAGTGATTAGACATTTATATAACTTACAAAATGATCACTCTGATAAGTCTAGTATCCATGTGACACCATACATGGTTATTACAGTATTACTATATTTCCTATGCTATACTTTACATCCCCATGACTATTTTGTACTATTTTTCCTACTCTTTACCTTTCCTCTTTTTATTTTATTTATCTACATATTTTTATTTTTTTCAATTACAGTTTATATTCAATATTATTCTGTATTAGCTTCAGATATACAGCATAGTGGTTAGACAATCATGTATTTTACAGAATGGTCCCCCCAAAAACTTCTAGAACCTATCTAGTCTCATACATAGTTATTATGAGACTAGAGGCCCGATGCACAAAATTCATGCAGCTGCTGGCACCAGTTTCCCTCTGGCACCTGGGACCCGGGCCTCCCTCACAGCCCTGGCTTCATCCAAAAGGTTGTCTGGAAGGACATTCAGTCTAATTAGCATATTATGTTTTTATTATTATAGATTATTGACTAAATTCCCTATTCTATAATGTACAGCTCTCTGACTATTCTGTAAACAGCAGTTCTTGCTCCCATTCCCTTTCCTCACCAAGAATAACTCACAATAAATATAAGAAAACAACAAAATCTGAAAAATAATTTTTATGGCTCCTGACTTTTATGTAAACCCTTATAAAACAATTAGGCTTCCTGCAAATGAGCCATGGTTCCAGCTGTATTGGTAATAATGTGAATATACAGCAAAATCTAAAGTATCTGAAATGACTACAGTTACTGTAGCTATTTTTGATATCCCATATGGAAACATCAAGTGTCTTCAATAAAGTATCTGAACCATCACAGCCAATTTGGCTCATGTGGTGGAGATAATAAATTCAATTATATTCTTGCTCTAAAGCAGATATTAGAAAGGAGAAGAAAAGCATTGCCTTAGCAGCAATTCTGGGAATGAAATCTGATTGCTTGTGTAATTTTCAAGGAGTAATTCTGAATTGTGCAGGACACATTTTATGTAAAAATAGCTTATTTACACATGAATAAGATTAACATATAACTTAAATTGGGATAATATATGCATAGGAGAAAACTTGGAATTTTTTTCTCCTAATAATCAAAGGTAATACTGTGTATATGTATGATTGTGTGTGTGTGGGGGGGGAGGGGGGAGCAGGGAAGAAATTTTTGCTAACTTAGCAATTTAAGGTACTTGACTTTTATAATTTTTAAAGTTATATATGAGGTAACTAATTTTATTTTTATACTTTGAGTCATTAAGTACTACTTAACAGGCTTTTGGCACATATGTGAACCAAGGTAAATTAAAAATTATTATAATTTAGAGGCAAGATTAAAAATACTGATAATAATTATTATCAGTTAAAATGATAAATATATATATACACTAATATACATATATATTTTTTAAATTTTTTATTGTTTAAAGTATTATACATGTCCCCCTTTTAACTCTATTGACCCATTCTAACCTGCCCCACCCCTGCCCCAAACCTTCACCACCCTATTGTCTGTGTCCATAGTTTATGTATATATATATATGTATATAAGTTTTTTGGTTGATCTTTTTCCACACACCCATCTTCCCCTGCCTTACCTCTGAGATTCAACAGTCTGTTCCATGCTTCTATGTCTCTGGATCTATTTTGTTCATCATATTATATTATTTTTAATTTTTCAATCAAAATACTCACTTCTGCTTGATGAGCCTTAGCCAGAGCTGAAGGATATGATATTCCATTTGCCCATCTTTATTAGTGAACTTTTCCCACAAAATCTCAATGCTGTTCTGAAGTGCTGTTTCCTTCCTCACCAGTCTGTGTCTGGATCTGCTCAGGTGCCCTTATGTTGGGGCAGTTGGGTGGTTCTGCTGCATCTGTTCCTCATCCTCCTGATGTGGTGGTCAATGTGGCATGTTCTTCTCGTGAAGACAGCAGGGATGCAAAAAAGAATGCCCAACACACACAGGCACTTATTCCATTCCCAAGTGTGTCATGTTGCTGATATCTCATTGACAAAACAAGTCCCAAGGTCGAACTCAAAGTCAAGGTAAAGAATATATTACCCACCCTTCTCTCCCAACAAGGAGGCCATGACAAAGAAGTTGGATGCAGAGAGGGTTGAAGAATTGTGGGGAATACATCTATCTAACACAAGTAGTTACTGCTACAAAATTAAATTAGAAAAATTAACTTAGAAGGTCATCATTTAGGGCAAAAGTTGGCTGAGTCAAATTGTTTTGATGCCCTTGATGGATACTTCCAGTTCTATGCCAACTTCCAGTTCTTTGCCATACAAAGCAATGAGTATATTACACCACAGCTGGAGCTCTGACTGTTTTTGTTTTTTTTAAACATGGAAGGTAATAAGCAAGTCTTTTGGAACTCAAATTATAATAGATTTGGCTCTGGAAAGCATTTGTTCATGTTCCATGAAGCATTTTGAAGTTATTTAAAAATATTCTCAATAGCATGCCATTGGTTAGTTTCTCTAATGAGTAATTATTTTTCTGTATAGTCCAGTCTTATTAGCATATTCTAACTTCAAAATTATTAATTTTTCTACTCTGATGTGACAACTTTTAGGCCATTCAAGGGAATTCATCACTGTTATGTATATCCTGGCATTAATAGGGTGGTGAAGAACTGTTTTATTCTCTCATTCCCCAACCTGTATGCACATCTTTTTTCTTAATGGCTGCATACACTAGTAGGAAAAAGCAGGATCTCCTATCACTGCCTATTTTTTATTTTTTATTGGGCAGCCTCAAAATACTTATGCTCTGGGGCACAATATAATTACATTCACATTTTCACCATTTCCTTCAATGTTGAATCTAGATTAGGGGGCAAGGCCAACTGTTGTCTGTGATTAATGGAGTATAGTAATTGTCATTAAGAAACCAACTTTTAAATTTGAGTGGATACACTCTGTATTGCTGTATTCATAGCTGCTACTCTGTTAGTACTGATTACAACATATTTTATCTTTTTCTTTTCTACATTTTGGTGCACAAAAAAATCATTACCCCAAGTGAAAAATGTATCTTCTAGCATATCACAAGTTTTCAGCAGCAGCAACAACAAAAAAAGCTAATAAGTTTTCTCACAAATTCCTGCTGCCTATGTGAAGAGATGTTTCAAGTTCTGCCCACTGGTGGCTTTAGCCATTCTCTTTGGCATGCACAGGAGATAGTGGTTGCTCTTACAAATCAAATGCTCTTGTTATCACCTGCCATTAATACTGTAATTCAAGGAAGAAATTTTGCTAAGAACTTGCTTTGTTTTCTTTCTGACTTTAATTTTTGGCATTAATTTTGTGGCTGCTTTTATAGCTTCTCAGCAATTGTGCGATTTGTGCCTAATTTTGTCTAAGATGTGCCACTTCAAATGTTGCATTTGGTCCCTCTTCTGTCGTTATTAAGCAAAAAACCAACTTTGAAGGAAAAGTATTTTTGTTGTTGTTGTTAATCCTCACACAAGAGTATTACTTCCTTTTTTTTTTTTTTTTTTTTTTTTTTTTTTAGAGAGAGTAGAAGGAGGGCTGGGGAAGGAGGGGAGAAGACATCAATCTGAAAGAGACACATGGATTGGTTGCCTTTGGAATGAGCTCTGTCCGGGATGGGATTAAACCTGTAACTCAGGTGTGTACCCTTGACTGTGAATCAAACCTGCAACCCTTTGGTGTGTGGGCTGACACTCTAACCACTGAGAAACACCAGCCAGGGCTATAGGGAAATTATTGTTTTGATTTTTTATATTGAATGAAAAGACCATCTTTTCCTAATTGCTTGTGAGAACCATCACACAGATCCACTTGTGCTGATACATTTTGATTCCTCTGTATATTTCCACTGGAATGCTGTTAACATTTATGCTATTATTCTACTTTATAGTATTCATTTGGTCACTTTTATAACTCCTTTAATGCTTCAGTAAAGTGCTTTTTAGTCACATATTTTTGCAGACAAAGTATATATTGTGACTCAATAATAACAACAGAAAATGCACATTTGAAAACATATTCAATAGCATACAAGAAATACAATAATGAATTAATGAAAACAAATGCCATTAGGGGTACTCAATAATGGCTGAGAAAGATAAACTGATCATTGTATTCTTAATAAGAAATGCAGAAATAAAACAGATTTTAAGAACATAATATATAATGATTTTGTTCACTTTAAATCTGTTAATGTCAGTAAAAATTGTCAATAAAGTATCAAGTAAACTTTTTATTCTAGCCAATCAATAGTATGTATACCATTTATTAGAATTGAACTGATCACCATTAATTTGTAGCACACACTTTGATATAAATACTGCTTGCTACTTAACTGATATTTAAGTAATATAGATTGTTATGAAGTACTTTTTCCCCTGTAAAACACTTCTCTGACTTTGTACGTACATGCATATGTGTTTAAAGTGGAAGGCAAGGAGAAAGAAAATGGCGGCGGAATAGACGGACCTGTCTGGAGCCTCGTCGCTGGGCAGACAAAGAGAAAGCAGCTGAGAGTCGCACAGAGAGTATTTGTTAGCAAGTTAAGAATCAGTTATCCTCCAGGAGAAGGTGGAGGACTGCTGGACGAGGCTCCCCAGACCAGGCAGCCCCACTGCCATGGGGTTTTTGTCTGCCGGAGCCACCAGCGCGAATGCGAAGACCGTGCCATCTTGCAGAGGGAAGTGGATGTCTACGGTGGTCTGAAAGTTACAGCTGCAGCACCCACCGAACAGCCGGGGGACCCAGAATATTGCTCTCCAATCGGCACAGACACATGGACTCAGAGGAGCTCCACATGCCACACGGATAGGTCAGATTTCGCCTGGTAAAAGTGCCTTTTGTGTTGCACCTGGTCGTGTTGTAGTTTGTGCCTTTGAATCAACTTAGGTGAGAGAACTACATAACCAGACACCCAGAGAAGAAAGACCATGGGCAGACGAAGAAACAGCCCGCATATGACAGAAAGGCAGGTATCACCAGAAAAGGAAGTAAACGAAATAGAATAAGAAATAGACTTGCCAGTGAAAGAGTTCAGAAAAATGATCATAAGGTGGCTGAAAAGAATGGAAGACAAAAATCGACAATGTGAGTAAGAGCCAAGAGGAAATGAAGAAGAAGCAAGAAGAAATGCAGAATAATCAAGAAGAAATGAAAAATGACATCACTGCTATAACGAACTCAATAGAAAGCATCAAAAGTAGACTAGAAGAAGCAGAGGACCGCATCAGTGAGCTAGAAGACAAGTTAGGAAAAAATACCCAAGTACAGCAGCTTCTAGAAAAAAAATTAAAAAGCAAGAGGAGAGCCTAAGGGAACTTTGGTATAACATGAAACAAAACAACATCTACATAATTGGGGTTCCAGAAAGAGCAGAAACTGAGCAAGGAACAGAAAACCTGTTTGAAGAAATAATGACAGAAAACTTCCCTAATATAGAAAAGAAAAAACCCACACAAATCCAAGAAGCTCACAGAGTCCCAAGCAAAATGAACCCCAAAAAACTGACACCAAGGCACATTATAATTAAATTGGCAAACACCAATGACAAAGTAAGAATCTTAAAAGCGGCCAGAGAGAAACAGAAAGTTACCTCCCAAGGACCCCTCATAAGACTAGCAACTGATTTCTCAACAGAAACTCATCAGGCCAGAAGGGAATGGAATGAAATATACAAAGTCATGCAAAGGAAGGGTCTGAATCCAAGAATACTGTACCCTGCAAGGTTTTCAATCAAAATTGAAGGTGAAATCAGAAGCTTCATAGACAAAAAGGACTAAGGGAATATATTACTACCAAACCAGCAATGCAAGAAATGTTAAAGGGTCTGCTGTAATTAAAAGAAATAGGAAGCGAAGAAGGAACTCGGGGGTAAAGACTAAAAATGGCAATAAATAAGGACCTATCAATAATAACTTTAAAGGTAAACGAATTAAATGCTCCAATCAAAAGACATAGGGTAACCGATTGGATAAGAAAACATGATCCATATATCTGCTGTCTACAAGAAACCCACCTCAGAAAAAGAAATGCACACAGATTGAGGGTGAAGGGATGGAAGATGGTATTTCAGGCAAATGGAAATGAAAAAAAAAAGCTGAGGTTGCAATACTTATATCTGACAAATTAGGTCTCAAAGTGAAGGAATAACAAGAGATAAAGAAGGCCACTTCATAATACTAAAGGGAACAATCCAACAAGAAGAAATAACTCTGGTAAACATATACGCACCCAATATAGGCGCAACTAAATACATAAAAAAAACTCCTGGAGTGTATTAAGGGAGAGATTGACAGCAATACAATCATAGTAGGAGACTTTAATACCCAACTGTCACCACTGGACAAATCCTCTAAACAAAAAATCAGGAAAGAAACATCAATCCTAAATGACTCACTAGACCAGATGGAATTAATTGACATCTTCAGAGCATTTCACCCCAAAGCCACAGAATATACATTCTTTTCCAGTGCACATGGGTCATTTGCAAAGATAGATCATATGTTGGGTCATAAGAAAAGTCTCTTCAAATTCAAGAAGATAGAAATCATATCAAAGATTTTCTCAGACCAAAGTGGCATAAAACTGGAAATCAACTACAATAAAAACAATAGAAAGAAATCAAACACATGGAGACTAAACAGCATGCTATTAGACAATGACTGGGTAACCAGGGAGATCAAGGAAGAAGTAAAAAACATCATGGCAACAAATGACAATGACAACACAACAATACAAAATTTATGGGAGACAGTAAAAGCAGTCTTGAGAGGGAAGTTCATAGCCCTACAAGCCTACTGCAAAAAACAGGAAACAATGGTAATAAATTTTCTAACCCTACAACTCAAAGAGCTAGAAAGAGAGCAACAAGAAAAGCCCAGTGTAAGCAGAAGGAAGGAAATAGTAAAGATCAGAGCGGAGATAAACAACATGGAGACCAAAGAAACAATTCAAAAGATCAACAAAACCAAGAGCTGGTTCTTTGAAAGGTAAAAAAGATTGATGCACCTCTATCCAGGCTCACCAAGAAGCAAAGAGAGAAGACCCAAATAAACAAAATCAGAAATGAAAGAGGAGAAATAACAACGGACCCCACCAAAATACAAAGGATTGTTAAAAAGTACTATGAACAACTCTATTCCAACAAATTGGACAACCTGCAAGAAATGGACATATTCCTAGGATAATATAACCTTCTAAAACTCAATCAGGAAGAATCTAAACATCTCAATAGTCCAATAACTATGGAAGAAATTGAAGCAGTCATCAAAAAGCTTCCAACAAACAAACATCCGGGAACAGAGGGCTATACAGGAGAGTTTTACCAAACATTCAAGGAAGAATTAAAACCTATCCTTCTCAGATTATTCAAAAACATTCAAGAAGAAGGAACCTTCCAAACACCTTCTATGAAGCCAGCATCACCCTAATACCAAAACTAGATAAAGACAACACAAGGAAAGAGAATTATAGGCCAATATCTCTCATGAACATAGATGCAAAAATCCTCAACAAAATTCTAGCAAATCGGATCCAGCAGTACATCAGAAAGATCATACACCATGACCAAGTAGGATTCATCCCAGGAATGCAGGGATGGTACAATATCCGCAAATCAATAGACATGATATATCACATAAACAAATTGAGAGATAAAAATCACACAGTCATATCAATTGATGCAGAAAAAGCATTTGACAAAATCCAAGACTCTTTCTTGATAAAAACTCTCAGCAAAGTGGGAATAGAAGAATCATACCTCAACTTCATAAAAGCCATATATGATAAACCCACAGCTAATATCATACTCAATGGGAAAAAACTAAAATCATTTTCCCTAAGAACAGGAACAAGACAGGGATGCCCACTCTCACCTCTCCTGTTTGACATAGTACTGGAAGTATTAGCCATTGCAATTAGACAAGAAGAAGAAATAAAAGACATGCAAACTGGAAAAGAAGAAGTAAAGCTGTCATTATTTGCAGATGACATGATACTGTACACAAAACCCCGAAGGACTCCATCCCAAAACTAATTGACTTAATAAATGAATTTGGCAATGCAGCAGGATACAAAATTAATGCCAAGAAATCTGTGGCATTTCTATACACTAATAGTGAAATTATAGAAAGAGAGACTCAAAAAGCAATCCCATTTACCATCGCACCAAAAAAATTAAGATACCTAGGAATAAACCTAACTAAGGAGGTAAAAGACCTATATGTAGAAAACTACAGGACACTGAAAAAGGAGATAGAGGAAGACGTAAACAGATGGAAGAGCATACCATGCTCATGGATTGGGAGAATCAACATCATTAAAATGCCCATACTACCCAAAGCAATCTATAGTTTCAATTCACTACCCATTAAAATACCAATGACGTATTTCACAGACCTAGAAAGAACTCTCCAAAGATTCATCTAGAAGAAAAAAAAAGACCGCAAATAGCCACAGCAGTCCTGAAAAAGAAGAATGAAGTAGGTGGAATCTCAATACCAGATTTCAAGCTATTTTACAAAGCAACTGTTCTCAAAACAGCCTGGTGCTGGCACAAGAACAGACATATAGACCAATGGAATAGAATAGAGAATCCAGATATCCACCCAAAACACTATCTCAATTAATATTTGACAAAGGAGGCATGAACATACAATGGAGCCAAGATAGCCTCTTCAATAAATGGTGTTCTGAAAACTGGACAGATACATGCAAAAAAATGAAACTGGACCACCAACATACACCAAATACAAAAATAAACTCAAAATGGATACAGGACTTAAACATTAGACAGGAAACCATAAAAATACTAGAGGAATCCACAGGCAGCAGAATCTCAGACATATGCCAAAAGAACTTCTTCACTGATACAGCCCCAAAGGCAATGGAAGCTAAAGAAAAAATAAACAAATAGGACTACATCAAAATAAAAAGCTTTTGCACAGCAAAAGAAACCATTAACAAAACAACAAGAAAGACCACTGTATGGGAGAACATATTTGCAAATGTTATCACTGATAAAGGTTTAATCTCCAACATCTACAGCCAACTTGTACAACTTAATAAAAGGAAGATAAATGATCCAATAAAAAAAATGGGCAACGGACCTAAATAGAACCTTTTCGAAAGACGACAGAAGGAAGGCCAAGAGACACATGAAACATGTTCAAAGTCACTAATCATCCGAGAGATGCAAATCAAAATGACAATGCGATACCATCTTACACCTGTCAGAATGGCAATCATCAACAAATCAACAAACGACAAGTGTTGGCGAGGATGCAGAGAAAAAGGAACCCTTGTGTACTGTTGGTGGGAATGCAGACTGGTGCAGCCACTGTGGAGAACAGTATGGAGTTTTCTTAAAAAACTAAAAATGGATCTCCCATTTGACCCTGTAATCCCACTCTTAGGAATTTATCCTAAGAAATTGCAAACACCAATCAGAAAGGATTTATGCACCCCTATGTTCATAGCAGCACAATTTACAATAGCTACAATTTGGAAACAGCCTAGGTGCCCGTCAGCAGATGAATGGATCAGAAAACTGTGGTACATCTACACAATGGAATTCTATGCTGCCATTAAAAAGAAGGAATTCTTACCACTTGCAGCAACCTGGTTGGAACTGGAGAACCTTATGCTTAGTGAAATAAGCCAGTCAATGAAGGAGAAGCATCACATGATCTCACTCATTTGTGGGTAATAAAGAACATTATAAACTGATGAACAAAAGGGTAGATACAGAGGTAGTAAAGCATCAGACTGTGAAATTACAGCAGGAAGATTAAAGTTAGGTGAGGTAGATAAGAGATTAATCAAAGGACTTGTATGCATGCATATAAGCATAACCCATGAACATAGACACTGGGGCGTTGGGGTATGCCGGGGAGGGAGGGGGGCAATGGGGAGATATGTATAAAAAATTAATTAAAAAAAAGATAAAAAAAAATGGGCAACGGACCTAAATAGAAACTTTCCGAAAGACGACAGAAGGAAGGCCAAGAGATACATGATAACATGTTCAAAGTCACTAATTATCCCAGAGATGCAAATCAATATGACAATGCGATACCATCTAACACCTGTCAGAATGGCAATCATCAACAAATCAACAAATGACAAGTGTTGGCGAGGATGTGGAGAAAAAGGAACCCTTGTGCACTATTGGTGGGAATGCAGACTGGTACAGCCACTGTGGATAACAGTATGGAGTTTCCTCAAAAAACTAAAAATGGATCTCCCATTTGACCCAGTAATCCCATTCTTAGGAATATATCCTAAGAAATTACAAGCACCAATCAGAAAGGATTTATGCACCCCTATGTTCATAGCAGCACAATTTACAATAGCTACAATTTGGAAACAGCCTAGGTGCCCATCAGCAAATGAGTGGATCAGAAAACTGTGGTACATCTACACAATGGAATTCTATGCTGCCATTAAAAGAAGGGATTCTTACCATTTGTATCAACCTGGATGGAACTGGAGAGCCTTATGCTAAGAGAAGTAAGCCTGTCAATGAAGGAGAAACACCACATAATCTCACTCATTTGTGGATAACAAAGAACATTATAAACTGATGAACAAAAGGATAGACACAGAAGCAGTAAAGCATCAAACAGTCTGTCAAATTATAGTGTGAAGATTAGGGAGAGGTGGGGTAGATAAGAGATCAACCAAAGGACTTGTATGCATGCATATAAGCATAACCAATGAACACAAGATACTGGGAGGGGGCAGCAATGGGGAGATATATATACATGTAACACAATAAAAAATACAGTGGAAGGCAAAGCTACAGTTTAAATCTATTTATTAATTTAATTCAATTTACTATATTATCTCATATAACAAACATATAGCACTTTTAAAATGCCAGGCACTATCCTGAGTGCTTTAAAAATATTAACTCATTTAATTATTGCAATACCACTCTGAAGTATATACTTTTATCATTCCAATTTTTGCAAATAAGAAGACAGAAGTATGAAAGGTTCAAGAAACTTGCATTTAAATGGGGATTCAATCCAGGCATTCTAGCTTCTGATTATCTATTATAAACACATTTCTTTATTGCAATTCTATTGTTTTATAAATCTTTGAATGTCCAGTGTCTTTACATATCAAATTGTTGTCATAAAGACTAGATCAGAAGAAAAGTGACCAGTTAGAATGAATTGCTGTTGCAGTAGATGAGCAGAAAGCAATGGAAGCAGATTTGAAAACAATAAGCCTAAATCCATATAATTTGACTGCTCTGGAGTTCAATAATATGACACTTTACAATTTTGGCAAATGAGATAAGAGGCTTTATTTGGCGAAGCCGAGTATCTACTTAAACCGTTGGTAGTGAAATTTTAAAAGAATTCCAGTTTAAATATGTAAATAAATGCTTCTTACAGTTAATAAAAAAGTAAATAACCATAGTTCAAAAGGTTATTTTGTAAATGAGCATTTATAACCATTGGTATATATATATTTAAATATAAGGGACAAAAAGAAATGTTGCAAGTGACCTTTTAAGTATTTACAGTTTTAATATGTAACCTTAGCTACATTTTATTTGTATTTGGGTAATTTTACTTAATGAACTAAATTGCTGATTCTTTTTATTTGATATTACTTTTCTTATCTATGTTTCAACATACACACACACACTCATGAGATATGATTGGATTCCCTTGAGCAGTTAATATGTATTTTAGTATAATATAATGTTTCAAATGAACAGAAATAATTAATTCAAACTATATAGCATGGCTCAAACTATGCATTTAACATGAGATGGTTAAGTAGTTAATAAAATGGGAAACTTTAAAATTATGATAATGTGCTGTGTCTGAGTGTTGTGTGTGTGTGTGTGTGTGTGTGTGTGTGTGTGTGTGTGTATGAGTGCCTAATGGCTTGTGAACTCATTGTCAGTATTTCAGGGCCATTTCCTACAACTGTAAGAAAAGTAGTAATACATTAACATCCTGTTTACACTTCTACTGGAAATGTCATCTTTATGGCCTTTTATACATTACTAGAGGCCTGGTGCATGGAATTCGTGCACAGGTGTGTGTGTGTGTGTGTGTGTCCCTCAGCACAGCCTGTACCCTCCCAATCTGGGATCCCTTTCACAATCCAGGAATGCTGGCTCCCAACCGCTTGCCTGCCTGCCTGCCTGATTGCCCCTAACTGCTTCTGTCTGCCAGCCTGATCACCCCCTAACCACTCCTCTGCCAGCTTGATCTATGCTTAACTGCTCCCCTGCTGTCCCATTTGCCCCTAACTGCCCTCCCCTGATGGCCTTGTCAGCCCTAACTGTCCTCCCCTGCAGGCCTAGTTACCCCAAACTACCCTCCCTGCTGGCCCAGTCACCCCTAACTACAATCCCTTGCCAGCCTGGTTACCCCCAACTGCCCTCCTCTGTAGGTCTGGTCTCCTCCAATTGCTCTCCCCTGCTGGACTAGTCACCCCTAACTGCCCTCCCCTGTAGGGCTGGTTGCCCTCAACTGCCTTCCCCTGCTGGCCCAGTAACCCCTAACTGCCCTCCCCTGCTGGCATGGTCAGCCCCAACTGCCTTCTCCTGCTGGTCTGATTGCCCATAACTGTCCTCCCCTGTTGGCCATATTGTGGTACTATCTTGTGTCCACCTGAGGGTGGCCATCTTTGACCACATCCGGGCGGCCATCTTGTGTGTTGGAGTGATGGTCAATTTTCATATTACCTCTTTATTATATAGGATTTTAGCTAAAGCCATAAGTGACCCAGAGGAAAGAAAAACATATCTTTGACAAAAAACACCAGAAATTCTAACTCAGCCAACAAAATGTAGATGCCAAAGCATGTATTTGTTCTTAAACTACAGTAGTATCTCATAAAGAATAAGTAGGCTAAGAATGACTGGAAATTTCATTTAATTTGTAAGATGGCAAGGACCTTTTGTTCATTGCTAAATATCCAAGGACCTAGAAAAACACCTGACACACAGTAGAGAATCCAAAACTGAATGAATGAATGAATGAATGAAAATTAAATGCAAGGATTCAGTCTAATGGGGCTTTTCAAATTAAAAGATATATTTTATCATCACCAAACTCTCTTTCAAGTTTGTTAATTTTAAACAAAAATGTTACAGACTCCTGGGCTTTATCTTGTTACTCTGCAAAATCGCCTTTTCCCCCCCTTTTTCTAAAGCAAATGCAGCACTTATGGTGAGGACTACAGCAAACTCAAGGGGCTAAGTAGCTTTCCTGATCCCTTAATTCCCCCACCGAGCTGGGTTTTGTTAAATTAGCTATGAGCCAAGTGCAAAGAGAAGCGTTTTCAGAAAGGTGGAATTCTATATTCAAGTGCAGTAAAAGAATAAATGAAAATAGAAATGCGTAAGCTGTAGATTTCTCAGGGGGTTTGAAACTTGCCTACCAGTTTGTTATGGGGAATTCACACAAAGCACTAAAAACTTTGATCAGAAAAAATACTTAGACATTACAAAAAATAAAAATAAAAAAATTACACTTTGTTTTAGGACATTAATAAACATGAAAACGAAATCTAAGGGAGAATTTAGCAAAAATCTTCATTGAACTTATATGCTTTTAAAAATAGTGACAAACAACATTAACCTAAAGTCTGCAATGCTGAAAAATGCCTACTTAATATTCAGTCCTTTGGAGACAGTTGATGGAACCTGGTACTCTATGTGATGAAGTAAATGCCTTTTGGGTTTATCAAATTTGTTTATTTAGTCAAAGTGAAAAGAGTCTATAGTAATGCTTAGAAGATAACTAAGATTTCTACACCCAAATCAATAAGGAAGGATAAAGGAATAGTGTTTAGTTGGTTCAGAAGGTAAGTCTGAGAGGTGGCTTGATGTCAATCTTCAAGCACTTAGAGAAACATCAGGCAGAGTAATTTTTTCTTTCTTCCTAGTATATTATAGTAGAAAGTGGGTTTAGCTAGTCTTTCATCAACTATTTATTGAGTGCTTATTTTTTCATAGTACTGTGCATGGTCCCATAAACAAGGCAGATAAATAAAGATCTCCTCAAATGTGCAATTTTAAAAACATGATTATCTACCATGTACAAGTATTTGAATATGTATTGCTTCTCCATGGTTTATTTATTTTTGGGTACAGTAGCAGTTATTCTATTTCACATTTTGACAGGAATCAGAAAAAACTTCTGGTCTTTAAGGATTTATGGAATTAAAAAAAGGGGGGCATTTTTAGTCTCTTTTTGCAGTGGTTATGCTTCTAGGTTCTGATAATGACATGAGCACAAGTAGCATGCGTAATGTATAAAAAGTGCCATTAAAGGAAGAAAGTATGCTTTATTCTCCGTGTGGGCTGAATTGGGGACTAAGGACCATGAGGGAAAGTTGCAAGATGAGGTTGTTGAGATTTCTTCACTATCCTAGTTTGTGTGAAAAAGAAAAAAAGATGTTCCTCACTTGTTTGGAAGTGTGTTTCCATTTGTATAAAATTGTTAGTAAAAATCTACCATATCTATGATGTGAATGACACTCTTTAGAACTGTGTAGTGCAAAACCTCTGCAGCCATACTTGGTAAACCTGCTTGATAATAATCATGGAGCTACTATGAATGGCCTGGGACTACGAACACATTTTACAAGTTGTTCTTTCAAATATTTACGTGTGTGTGTTTGTGTGTGTGTGTGTGTGTGTGTGTTACTCAGGCCAGACCGAATCCTAAAACACTTTCCTCAAGAATGTAAGTTTCCCTGGAACAAAGATATTATCTATCTTTTTCTATGACATTTTTTCAGTGCTGAAAACAGAACCTGCTGTATAGAAGATGCTAAAATATTTGTTGGATAATTTGTGGAAGAAAGAAAGAAAAGAGGGACAGAGGGAGGGAGGGAATTAAAAGAATATGGGAAAGGAAAAGAAATATATTTTTCTTTTCTAAGACTTTGTAGCTTTTTGAAATTTTACCATATGTGAAACTATTTTCATTAGAATTATCTGCAAAATACAATTCTAATTGTATCATTGATATTCACCATACTTAGTGATTAAGAAAATCACTTTATTTTTTTAGAGTGAATTATTTTACATGTAAGCTAATTGTGTGTTTAAAATAATTTAGAAAAATATTTTGTAAGCCATGGCCTGGCTACTTTAGTATATTGACAAGTCAACCATATAAAATTATAATGGTGACCATTTTAGAAGGGTTGACAAAACAATTAAAGTCTCTTTTTTCAATCATTTAGCACTTACTAAACTTCTTTTGTGAGTGTAACATTGTTCTAGGTGCAGTGTAAAACATTGCAGGGGGCAAAAAAAGGTTGTCTTTGTGTAATTGCTGACCACATGGAGTCTTTCTATGGGTTCTGAACTAAAAGAGAAATATATAAAATAGTTAACTCGTGAACAAAATGCTTGTTTCCTTGCTGTTAAAACTGGATTAGGTACTTCAGTTTATAAGTTTATCTATCATGAGCAGTGGGTGGCTAGGGCAGCATTCACTGGGTCTGCATGCACCACTCATCCAGGTATTTTCACAGATCATCAGAAAGCATCCTCACAAGCTCCTTCCTTTGCCTTTGTTGGGATGCACATTTCTCCACTGTTTATTTTCATGAGTTGATAACATCTTCCCTTATTTTTCCAGTAGAGTTTTAGATTTATTCTTGAATATGTCTGTCACTTCTTTACAATGTTGAGGCACACATGCAGTAAAAGTATGGGTCAGGTTTTCTATTACTCGGTATATGAGGTCATCAGAATTTGTGCATTGCTTTTTTCCTTTTTACCCAATACTTACTTTTAATTGGCTAACCATAAAGGAAAAAAAATCATTTGCTTCTATAGTCCTATATATTTTGAAATGTTATTTTGTTCTTTTTTTAAAAAAAAATGTTTCTAACTGTGAAGTTCATGATACCTGGAGATAAGAGGAGAGATGATCAAAGAACGGTACTTGAAAAGAATGTCTGATATGTATGAAAGATTGTGTTTATCCAAGTGCTTAAGTAATAAAATAGCATTCCTGTGTAGGAAGTTAAAAGTTGCCATAGCTATTTTGAAATTCAAACTGAGGCATCCATTTAATCCCTAGCCAGCCTTGGTAAGATTTACACAAACACATTTTTAATGTCAATGTGAGTCTTCCCCATGGTGTCAGCTCAGATTAGTACATTGGAACCTGGAAGAGTGCCCTGTTAGACTGAGAGCTATAGATCATAAGGCAGAATGTATTTCTCTCTTCATATGGATTTATATGACATCCTCCTCAAACTGCTCATCTGTAATATGGCCACTTGTTAAAAAAAAGTTCATGAATGTTGATAGATTTTCCAAAAGGTTATTCTTATACATGTTTTAAGCATTAAGCATTAAAAATTCTGATTTATTAACAGAATATATCTGCCTCTCAACCATGATTATCCTGGTTTCTTTTTAATTCAAATGGTCAGGGTCCCCAAGACTACTGTAGGCTCATTGATTCACTAGAAGAACCCACAGGATGCAGCAGAGAGTTACAGACACGGTTAAGATTTAATATACCAGCAGCTGCAAAACAAAGTCAGCAAAGAGAAAAGGTGTTGGGCCAAAGTCCAGAGGAAACCAGGCACCAGCTTCTAAGGGTCCTTTTCCACTGGGATCACACGGAATGTGCTGAATGCCCCCAGCAATGAGTGGTAACAACACGTAAAATGCTGCCTGAGACTCAGTGCCCAGCATTTTTGTGGGGTCTGGTCACATAGACATCTCTGCCTAGCACATACTCAAATACTAGGCTCCTCATACTCAAACAGGTGTTAAGCCTAAACCTGTGGTTGGCAAACAGCGGCTTGTGAGCCATATGTGGCTCTTTGGCCCCTTGAGTGTGTCTCTTCCACAAAATACCATGGCCTGGGTGAGTCTATTTTGAAGTTTAAGTTTAATTTGTCTCTCAATAGAAATTTCAGTTGTACTGTTGGTATTTGGCTCTATTGACTAATGAGTTTGCTAACCACTGGCCTAAACCATATTGTTTGTAATAGATCCTCCCTTCCCCCAATGGGTGGGCGGAGTATGACAAACCTGCATCTACGCCAGGACATCTCTAAGACATTCAACCACTAATCATCGCTTGCCCAGTGCCCTGGGCCCCACCCCTTCCTGTTCCTCCCCTCAAGAGGCGTGTTCACTGCTGCATGTGTTGCTGTTCTTTCTCTCTGCAAGTCAGCCCGGCTGGGTCCTTCTCCTCCTCCTTCTCCTTTAATCCTGTTTTTTCTATCTCACTTGTTAGTGCAGAATAAACTTCCTCTTTAACATGCCTAGGTCTCTGACTCCCATTACCTGGGCCTCAAACCTTACCATTTGTACTAACAGTTTAGGCATAGTACCCCACTAGAAGATGGTGGGAATGCTCTCGAAATCCAAGTTCCCATATGTCAGCCAAAGGCCAACCTTGCAAATAGACCTTTCTAAATACAGTGGTACCTCGAGATACGAGTTTAATTCATTCCGTAACCTTGAGGCATGGGAAACTATGAGACGCTCGAGTTGCGGTAAACTGGTGGGTGGGTCCTGTGCAGCTGTCCGATCCGTGTGATTACTCCTATCCCAAATGTTGCTCATATTTCAAAGCAAAAGTCGCTCACTCGACAAGCTCATATCTCAAAAATCTTGTATGTTAGGGCACTCGTATCTCGAGGTACCACTGTATATTTATCTCAGCTCATACTTGTTCATTAAGTCTTTACTATATACAAGATCTTTCTCCCTCGTGTATGGATTATTAATATTTTGTCCAATTTTAGTCAACTTCAAAGAACAAATAGAGAAAAGTGAAAGCAATGTGTCCATTTGGATTTCTATAATAAGTCTGTTAAGATTTAATAGACAATGATGATGGAAGTATATATTTACTATAGGTTACATATAGTCTTGCTACATTTTTTTCCCATTCAACTTCTGCACATTTTTTTCTTCTTTTTTTTAAAAATAATTTTATTGATTTCAGAGAAGAGGAGAGAGGGAGAGAGAGATAGAAACATCAATGATGAGAGAGAATCATTGATTGGCTGCCTCCTGCACCCTCCCCCACACACAGGGGATTGAGCCCGCAACCGAGGCATGTGCCCTGACTGGGAATCAAATCCGGGACCTTGCAGTCCACACGCCAATACTCCATCTACTGAGCCAAACCAGCCAGGGCTTTTTTCTTTCTTCTTTTTTTTTAAAATGTTTTATTTTTGCAAATTTCTTAAGAAAGTTGAGTTTGCTTTATGTATTACGTATTTTATTTTATTGGATTATGTTAGTTATTAGCTTATTGATTCATTGTTTGTTAATTAAACATTTATTTTTAGATAATGTAGATTCAAATGTAGTTGTAAAAAATAATGCAGAGATTTCATGCATCCTTCACCAGTTTCTCCCAACAACAACATCTTGAATAACTGCAGTGTAATAACACCACCAGAAAACTGATATTGGTAAAATCTATAGAATTTTCACAGATTTCATCAGCTTACTTGCATTCAGATGTGTATATATGTGTACTTGGTTTTATTCAATTTTATCATACATGTAAATCCTTATAACTAACACTATAATCAAGAAAGAAAATAATTCCATCTCGATATAATTCTTTGCATTGTTCTTATATTGTCAGACCTACTTTCTCCTTACTCCTACTCTTCCCCACCCCATTCCCTAATCCCTGATATAACCACTAATATTTTTCTCTGTTTATAATTTCATTATTTCCAGAATGTTATATAAATGGAGTTAAATGCTGTAAAACTTTTGGGATTTTTTTAAAAATTCAAATAATTCCCTTGAGCTCTATCCAAGTTGCAGGTATCAACAGTGCCTTCCTTTTTATTATCCATGGTATGGATGTACTATGGCTTGTTTACCTGTTTAACCACTGACATAAATTTGGGCAGTTTCCAGCTATTGTCATAATGAAAGGCTAATATGCAAATGGTCATCATGCTGTCATGCCATCATGCCATAATGCTGATCAGCAGGAACCTGAGGCTATGCCCCCTGCTTGGTGGGGCCTGAAAAAGGACCTGAGGCCATGCCCACCCCACCACCCCCAGCCCTGGCACCAGGGCCAGGGAACCTGTGGCTGCACCCCCATGAGTCCATGCCCCCCACCCTGGTGCCAGGCTGGGGGGCCTGAGGCTGTTCCTCCCACCCTGGTGCTGTGGGAGCTGAGGCCACGCCCCCTGCCTGATGGGTCTTGACAGTGGCTGGGCTGGCTGGGGATGGGGCTGGCCGGACACTTCTATTATAAAGGGCAAATAGCAATATTAACACATTTCCTCTAATTAATTCCCTTTTAATGTGCACGAATTTCATGCACCTTTCCACTAGTTACAAATAAAACTGCTGTGAAGATTTATAATTTTTTGCATGAGAATAAATTTTGATTTTTTTGTAATAACTGCTCAAGAGTACACTAGCTGAGTTTTATGGTAATGACATGTTTATTTTTATACCTAAGAAACTGCTAAACTATTTCACAGAATGGCTACATCAGTTGACAATCCCACCAGAAAAATGTAAGATACATAGGTTTTCCACATTCTTACAAGCATTTCTTACTGTCACTGTTTTTTATTTTAGCTATTCTGATAGACATGTGTATTACCTCATTTTGGCTTTAATTTTCACTTCCCTAAAGTCTAACTAACACTGTTGAACACCTTTTCATGTGGTTCTTTACTATCTGTAAATTCTCTTGGGTAAAATATATATTGCTCAAGTTGGATTTATATTATTGTTGAGTTTTGAGAATTATTTTTACATATTCTAGATACTGGTTCTTTGTCAGATGTTTGCAAATATTTTTTTTCCCCCAAGTTTGTAGTTTATCTTTTGTCTTTTACTCTTCTTAACAGGGTATTTTATGAAGCAAAAGTTTTTAATTTTGATGTTCAATTTATCCATGTATCTTTTCATGAATTGTGCTTTTGTGTAAAGTCTAAGAATTCTTCCCTTATACTAGATCCTAAAGATTTTCTCCTAAAAGTTTTATAGCATTGTATATTATATATTTTAAGTTGATTACCTAGAGTGACAATTTTCAGCAAAACACCACCTTAGAATTATTTTTGAATGGTGACACACTAGATGTGTTTTGACACTGTACAACTGTTAAATTTGTGTGAACTCATATATCCTGTTCCAGGATATAAAATACTCTAATAGTAAGTGAAAAGTAGTAGACTGGGAACAAAATAAACTTTAAATATTTGTAAACAATCAAACTTTGAATCACATTTTCCACCTCAACTTATTTCCTTTACTTGATCTGAATAATTGAAACAATGATAAGCAAATCACAGCAAAAATTATAGTAAAAAAAGATTTTTGTTTAGAAATTTGAAATTACAAAATAATATATTCATTGTAGAAAGACCATTTAATGTCATAGAATTTTATCTTAAAAGCATTTTGAGCATGCTTATTCAGAGATGGCTTAGGAAGGAAATTTCCTATTCCCACTTTAAGTGAAAATATAGATTAAGGCTTGTCCAACATAATGGCTCTTCTCCAGGTTGCATTTCATCCCCAACCGTGTTCACCTTTAACATGAGCAAGTACATCGGTAAACCGAATTCCACATGAATGTCTGAATCAAGGTATTTTTATTTTACTGAATTTTGCTTGACACACAAGGTCATACTATAACATTTGTCTTTTAGCCTGCAGCAACTTCATTTCCATGCTTTCCATGTATTAGAATATGGTTCACTTCCTGGCAACTTACCAACGATTGGCTTTAAAAAAAAAATCTCTGTGAAAAGAAAATAAAATTCTCCTTTTAAATTGCAAAAGTTGAAATTGAGGGAAGGTTTCCCATGCAAGTGGGTCTACAGCCAGGGAATAATTCCATTAAAATATACCAAACTGTTAAAAATGACCCCATTGCCTCTAGATGGCACACTACCATTATTTTTTCTTAACTTTAGAAAAATCCCTGCTTTTTAGCAACCAGGTAGCACAGGTGCTGGTTCATTCCAGTTTCAAAAACTTTTTAATGGCTTTCTAAGTACTCTGAAGTTGCTTTGGACTTGTTTATTTTGTTTTGACTTATAATTAGCACGTTATAAGTAACATGTTAGAATATAAACACAAAACAAGTTTATTTCATGCTATTTTTCAATGGATTATTGTTATATACAGTATAAGCAAAATATTAATTTTGTTGCTTTTAAAACTCCACTTTTATGCCATATAAATTTTGCCTCAACATACCGTTTATGTGAAGGGAATATGAATTTGAATGTTAAAAGTAATGACAGAAGGGCATTAGCAGTATGTCTAATATTCTTATGCATGAATTCTCTATCAAAAAGTGAATTGAAAGCTTTCTTTCCATTGGACCACCAGACATTTAATATTTGCTTTTCATGTATTTTTAAAGTAAGTTTTATTTCGCAGTAACATTTGAAGGAAAAGATTACATTTGAATTATATTTTTTTATTATTATTTTTTATCCTTGCCCAAGGATACTTTTCCATTGCTTTTTAGAGAGAGTGGAAGAGAGGGAGAAATGGAGAGGAATACCAATGTGAGAGAAACCATCGATTGGTTGCCTCCTATGTATGCCCAACCAGGGCCTGTACCAGGAAAGAGCCTACAACTGAGGTACGTGCCCTTGGCCAAAATCAAACCTGGGACCCTTTGTTTCACAAGCTGACATTCTATCCACTCTAGGGAAAATTTGACTTATATTTTAAGTATAAAACTTGAATTCAACTTATACTATCTTGAAAGATAATTTTAGCTGATAAAAAATACCAAGTTGGCTTATTTTTAGTGATTATAACAAATACAATCTGAATACATCAAAACCAGTAATATTTGCATTGTGTCATAAGAACATTTTTTGAAACATTACTCTTTCTAGATAGAGGGTATTATGTGAACCCTGAAGTAATATAATAATTATGTCTAGTAAACACATTTTAGTGAAAAGAAAAAAAGCATCTCATAGACATGGGATGGAGAAGCACATTTCCATAGATGCTTGATACTTTTACTTTGTGGGCTGCAAAAAGTTTGAATTTGATAATGATGATGAAGTGTGGTAGCATTTCCCACCCTTAAAATGCTCTGTATCAGTGTCTCCAATCCTGAGCTTCTGTGCAATGCCCAATGATTCCCTATATTTCTCCCCACAACTCATGAGTACTGATTAGATCTGATATTTACTGGAGGAAATGGTTTAATTACATATCATGTCTAACAGTATCTTCATTTTCATTTTTATAAAAGTTACTAAAGGCCCGATGCATGAAATCCGTGCAAGGGGCTCGGCCCTCATAGCCCTGGCTGCCTTGGCTGGCTCTTGAAGCCCCAGTGTTGTCCAGTCATTCTGCTGTTTGGTCTAATTAGCATATTAGCTCTTTATTATATGGGATGTGCTTGAGAAAATATTGGCTAATTATATATCTGACAAACAAATTTATAACTGAAAGAGCTTTGAAAACTTGACAATAAAAATAATAAGAACATTATAAGCTGATGAACAAAAGGATAGATACAGAGGCAGTAACGCATCAAACAGATTGAAATTACAGCAAGAAGATTAAGGTTAGGTGGGGTAGATAAGAGATCAATCAAAGGACTTGTAAGCATGCATATAAGCATAACCAATGAGCATAGACACTCAGGGGTTGGGGTATGCCTGGGAGGGAGGGGGGTCTATGGGGACATATGTATAAAAAATTAATAAAAAAAATAGAAACAGTTCAATCAGAAAATGGATAACAGACATTTCACTGAAGATGATATACAGATGAAAAAGTAACACATGTAAAAATGTTGAATGTCATTAAAATTAAAACCACAATAAGATATCACTACAGAAAAAAAAAATGGTGGCAGAATAGACGGATGTGTCTCGAGCCTTATTCCTGAGCAGACAGAGAGAACAGCTGAGGATCACACGGGGAGTGTTTGTTGGTGAGTTAAGGAACAGCTATACTTCAGGAGAAGGTGAGGGACTGCTGGATGGGGCTCCCCTGACCAGGCAGCCCCCACTGCTCCCAGAGCTACTAGCCTGGAGACACGGATGTTATAGGAAGCCTGAAAATTTATAACCCCGGCACCCACTAAGCAGCTGCAAGCCCCAGAGCACTGGTCCCCAATTGGCACAAACACTCAGATTCAGAGGAGCTCCACACTCCACATGAAAAGGTCAGATTTCACCTGGGATAAGGTGGGGTCTCTGGTCCTACAGAACACAGAGGCATGCACATTGTGGGAGCTGGTGACTGGGGGAAGTCTGCACCTAGAGAAATCTGTGGCTGTTGGGCCTGGTGTGATCTGTGAATGTGGAAGGGGGTCCTCAGAACTTTTAACAGAGGAGATCTCTAAAAAGCAATCATTTTAATCTGATGCAGAAGGACAGCCTGGGAGTTATTAAAGTGTGCTGGCTGCTTGGACAAGAGTGGGGAAGGGGGACTGCACAGACTTGTGATCTTTCCCCTTCAGATCCTTGCTTCTGATTGCTAAGCCTAATACATAGGATCACCCAGTTGGGGCCACCCTGGGAGACTGCAGGGGAAAGTTGTTTTTCTGGAATCCGGAATCAGAGCAGGGAGTGACTGTTGGAAAACCAGCTCTGGGGCAGCCTACTCCCACAAACTGGTATTGAGTGCCACAAGGAAAACAGGATCTAAGCACAGGCTAGAGAGGACCTATAGTCTCAGGGGTCAATCTAGAAACACTGCCACCCAGGGGCTGACTCACAAATTGACTCTTGTGTAATCACAAATAAAAGAATAAAGAGATTAAGACACACTGCCTGCTTAAAAACCAGAACTAGCTTACAACACTGAGCACCAGTGGAACACAGGGAACTGCAATACTGTCCTGACTGGGAAACAGGCATGCCCAATAGAACAATAGAGGAAGTGAATGACCTCCACTACTGCACATTCTATTTTTTAATTTTTAATTTTTCTGATTTTTAATTTTTCATCTTTTACTTAAGAAACTATTTTTTTCTTTTTCCTCACTTGATTTTACCTTTCTAATTATTATGTTTTTATTTTCAATCAGTATTATTACTACTACTATTTTACCTTTTTTTCCTAAAGTGTCATTTTATTTTCTCTTTATTTTACTTTGGCATTAGAGTTCTACATTCTATTTTCATCTTTCCTTTAGCATCATTTTACTTTATCTCAATGCATAGCCACTCTGGAAAGCATTTTGATACCTCGTTATAAAAATAAGCATGCAATTGCCATATGGCCTAACAATTGCAGTCTTGAACATTATCTCAGAGAAATAAAAAGTTATGTTCAAACAAAACCTGTATGTGGATGTTTTTGCAGTTTTATCTGTAATAACCAAGTATCTGTCTGTGAGAGACTGGCAAGCAAAGAAAGTATGTTACATTCATATTCTGGAATACCTCTCAGCAATTAAAAGGAACAAATTATTGATGTACTGAACAACCTGGGCGAATTATCAGAGAATTGTGCTGAAAAAAATAAAATAAATATATATTGTAATTATTCCATTTATATAATATGTTTGAAATAAAAAAAATTCAGAGATGGAAAACAAGTGGTTGCCATAGCGGGCTAGCATTGGGTGGAGAGGGTGTGGTTTTAAATGAGCCATGCAAAACTGGTAAAATTTGAATAAAATCTATGGATTGATTTATGGACAATTTCCTGATTGTGACATGTGACTGTAGTAATGCAACTTGTCAAAATTGAAGGAGCTTGGATAAAAAAAGGTTCATAATATCTTTCTGAACATTTTTGTAACTTACTACAAATAAATATTTAAGTAAAAAATAACAACCTATGTGCTTATTTCTTCCATAGATTATGCCATATTATTCTTCCAAAGATAAATTTTGGGGCTCTGGTTATTTTTATTATGGTAATTAGTTGTTTGATTATAAAAAATTATTAGATACAAATGTGTTAAATGCAAAAACATTTTATTTAAATAATTTTTGTCGTGAATCTACTCCTCTTAAGCCTTTTTATGTGTAATAGATATTCTGACTGTTTTCTCTTGAAATTATTTAGGATTATGTTTCCTTGTCATATATGAAATATAGCCTATAACTTTTTCTTCCCATTTGATCTATATTATGTTGTTCAGCCCTGTTCCTAGTAAACCTAAAAATAGTATGAATGAAAAATGAAGACATATGGCACATGACACTTATCTATAGCTTTTTACAATTTTGACAGAATTCTTAATGTATATTTTGTGAAAAGGTTAATTTTATATCAAAATAAATTTTTCACATAATACCATTGGTATTAATAAAAGTTCCTAAATAAGTTTCTAACAAAATGTAGCTGGGTTATTTAATTATCTACTACTACCTTTGAACCACAGTGCCATGGCAACAGCAAAATTGTGGTTTTAGAACACGATCATTTATTTTAAGAAAGCATTAAACGTCAACATCTTAGCTCTTACATGATTCTAGAATGAATCTTTTTGGAGGCCAGTCTTCCTGAATTCAGGATATATTTCTGGGACAAATTCACTAGTTTATAAGCAATTAAAAATCTTTGACATGTTTATAGACTTCTCCAGGTTTTCTCAGTATTTCTCAAATCATGTTATTCTATCTTTTTATCTTTCTACCCTGAGAGGCTTTAAGCTGAGCTTTCCAAGTCTTTTGAAAAGCAACTGATTTGTTAAGAGATCATATTTCTCCCCTTTGCTCAGAGGATGAGCTGCTGTATACATGCCCCAGAATTAAGCAATCAGAATTAGACCAGAGTGGCATTTATTAAGCATGTTCCTGTGTGTGTGTGTGTGTGTGTGTGTGTGTATTTATATGTGTATATGTGTTGGGCGGAGAGGGTTGGGCAGGGGTGTTTGGGTAGAAAGAGTAAAATGCCTAAGAAACATTTCCAAATGAGCAGGATATTTTGTCCAACGCTGGGTATCATACCATGGATTAAGCCTGATTCTAAAATTTCTCCATATTAAATTAGAAAAAAGTCTTTAATTAAAAACCTTTAAACACTATGGCAAGATTACTGGGTTTAGAATTAGGAGATCTAATTAGGGTCAGAGCACTGACTTTTTAATGTTCCATCTTTATGATCGTGAATGAGGTAATCCTGTGTTTAATATTCTCCTGGGTAAAGTGAAACTTGTAATACTGTCATTAAAATGGCTTTTACAAATACAAAATAAATTCTCAAGATATTAAGTCCTATTGAAAAAAAGGTGTTACTACTCTTTAGCAATCATTATAATTTAGTTAATGTATTTCAATGTATAATATTAATGCAGGTATGTTATCTCTGTGTGTGTAAATTTGTTTCATAAAGGCTGAGAAGAGTTTTTTTTTCTCTTTTAAACATATACATAGTATATAAAAGGTGTCTAAAAATACCTATTGAGTGAGTGGATCACAAACCTAATGAAAAAGAATGCTCAGATCTAAAGATTTAATTTATTCTAATTCAATTGGTTTCAGGGTAAAATAATCACAGAAAATTTTAGAGTAGGAACTGAATTACAGCATCCTGTGAAATGAAATAATTTTAGAAATGATAGTAAATGCTTTTGAACAGTTTTGCTTTTATTGTTACTGGCATAGCTATGAGCATCAATCATGACGTTTTTCTCATCATAAACCTTAAGTAATTCCTACTGCTTAGAAATAAAATACAGTTCTTTAGTCTGGCTCTAACCTTTTCAAATTTAGTTTTCCATCTTACCATTTTTGTCTCATTGGGATATACCCCATACCTCCAAACTAGTTGCTTTCCCTACCCTTGTGCCTCCTTGCCTGCGTCCAGGTTTTACGCTCATTTTGGAATGCCCTTCAATTTATTTTACAGAATCAGATCCCACCTATCTGTCAATTTCTGTGTCTATTGCCAATGTTACCACAAGGCCTACACAGATAGGCTCAGTTAGAGGTAATCTCTTCCTGCCTAAATATCCACTTTCTGTTTACCCTCTGGAAACCCTTGTCTCTTCCCTTATCTAAATGGTAAAGTTTTTGATAACAGATTCCATATCTGATTTAGCTTTGTATTGTTCCTAATTAAAGGATAATTGGCATAAAATATCTTATTAATTTAGGTGTACATCATAGTAACTTGACATTTATATATGTTATAACATGGTTACCACAAGCTATCTTTATATTTTTAAGACTACCTACGTTGTAAATACATACCAATGTTTTATTGAATAAATTGAATGCATATTCTTTTTATACTTTGCTGATAAACAACCTGCATTCATCAGTAAGTGATATTTACAATAAGGAATATATAGGTGTCCAAATTTTGACATACTCAGCATTATTACGATTAATAGATTTTGGCAAAAGAGGAAGGTAATTCTATTAGAAAATGATAATAATTTCAACAAATGGTGCTGGAACAATTAATTAGACAGCATATGAAGAAAAAAAAGAAAATTAATGAAGAAAAAAAGAGAACTTAGATTCTTATAAAACCAATAAAATGAACTCATAATGGGTGATATACTTAAATGTAAGCACTAAAGTATAAAACACAGGAGAAAATCTTAGTGAAGTTTAGTTATGCAAAGCAATCTTAGATATGACATAAAAAGCATAACCTGTAAAAGAAAAAGTAACTTGGGTTTCATCTAAATTAAAAATTAAAGTTTTGCTCCTCTAAAGGCACTAGCAAGAAAAGGGAAAAGACAAGCCAGAAAATTTGAGAAAACATATACTAATAATACATTTGTAAATAACTTGCATCCAAAAATATATAAATACCTCTCACAATTCAGTAAGAAAACAACCCAGGTAAAGAATGGGTATAGGATTTGAATAGGCGTTTCAACATATGGGTAGCCAACAAGCACACCAAAATATGCACATTATTAGACATTAGAGAAATGCAAATCAAAGCCACAGTGAGATACTACACCATAACTCGTAACTGTCTCAGGATCACTTGAGCCTGCTCATCTTCTGCCCATGAGAAATTTAGCTCTCTTTTTGATTTCCCACAAAATAGCATTCATTCAGAGCATTTTGAGCTTATGAGATTTATTGAATGTGTTTGAGACAATATTTTCATGTTACAGGGTAAGCAATTTTATTTATTTATATTTATTTCCCCCATCACCATTTATTTTCTCAATGCCCTCTTTCACCTCCACTCTCCTTTCCCATCCCGCTATCACCACATTGTTGTTCATGAGTTCTCTTTTTTTTTTTCTTACTCTCACACTTCATCCCCCCTATCCCCTGCCTGCCTGCTTTCTGTCTAAGAGTCTGTCTATATTTTGCATGGTGGTTCAGTATGTTCATTAAATTTCACACATGAGTGAAATCATATGGTATTTGTCTTTCTCTGGCTTATTTCACTTAGCATAATGTTCTTTAAGTCCATTCATGCTGTTGCTAAGGGTAAAATTTTCTTCCCTTTTTGGCAGAGTAGTATTCCATTGTATGCAATTTTATATGAAATGGGTAGATATGAGTAATTATGGATTTCCATGAAACTAATAGAACTGTGAATTTCTATGAAACAGGCTCCTACTTGCACATCTTTCTTCCAGAGATCCATTCCTAATTTAAAATTTTGAAACTTGGGGTTCTTCTTTCTTAACAAAACCCACAAAAATTAAATTCATCTCTACAAAATTTAGATCTGCTTCAGGGCGTTATTATGAATTAATTTCAGTTGTCCTTCCACCATAGATTTTTCTTAGCCCTTACTTCTAATATTTCTAATCTCTCCCCATCTTTGAATTCTTTTTTTTTCTACTTTCTTCCTTTCTCTTTTAGCAAAAATTTTCTATTTGTCTCATTTGAATAAATTTAGTTCTCACCTCCAAAGTTTTGGTGCTCCATGTGGACTTGGCCCCAGCTATATTTTTCTCAAAGAGAGATCTCAGAAGAAAAAGAATTCTCATGCCAACTGTTAAGATAAAAAAATTTCTCCACCGACATTTTTATATAGATTTTTTTGGGGGGCCTCATTCCTTCTGATCCTTGATTACAGACTCTTCAATTTATTTCCATGAAAATATCTGTTTTTGATACAAACAGATATGTTTATGAAAAGAGTATAAGCATCTATTGCTGTATTCTAATTTTAAGACACCTTTTTGTCTTCTTAAGTGAAACCTATAACTTTGTGTCAATTCTCTTTTTTATAATTCCAAATCCATTTTGATACTCAGAAGATGAGTAGTTAGGGCTACAAGTACTATTTCCATTTTTTCCCAGATTCTACTTACATTTGAATCACTTGTATACTCTAAGCTCTCAATCTGTTTTTGTCTAGTTGAGGGTACAGCGATATCCAAGAATGAGGTCTCAATCTTTTCTGAATCATATAGACTACTTGCAGATTCTGATGAAAGTTGTGAACTATCTCCTTAAATATATGCATATATAAAATCTTTTTCTATAACAGGAGCTTTACCTACTTTATGAAGCCTACCTATGAACTTTCAAGCCTATCCTAGCAGGTTATCTTTACAGTACAGTTATTTTAACATAGAATATGTTGCAATATGTGTTGTATCACTTTGAAAATTTATTTTTATTCTTTTTAGTTGCAGTTTTTCTACTGTGCTTTTGGAGGTCTTTCTGAGGAGCTGTTTTGCATGAATGTAAAATGTTGAATTACTATAGTCTTATCATTTTATGGAGAGGACACTGTAGTTGGTTGAAATCTTTTATAGTTTTTTTCCCCCCTACAGAACAAAGTGACTCTTCTCTTTTAAAACACATTAAGGGTTGGAAAAGTCATTAGGATGTGAATGTGGATATCACAGGAATTGATGTACTACAATTGAGCTGTTATATTAATGAAAGTGAGACTATCTTAGAAATGAATCATATAGCTATAAACTTGTAACATAGAGAGGGATCCATTAGTGTGTCAGTGGAAATGATGTGAAGATAAAGAAAATGGGTTTTGTCTTAATGCAGAGCAAGTGTGAGCAGAACATATAGCTGAATTTTAGAAAACTCCAGGAGGAATTAAAAGCTAAGACTACTTGTATGTCCTAAGAGTCTTTAAAATAGATTATATTGTCAAAGATGACTACAGTGAGATACTATTTATTATATCTGCTAATAAAGATATAAATTAATTATTACAAGATTTTTAATTTTTACCCATCTTTTAATATAGGTGTTGCCAAAAGTAGGCTTACAGTTGTTTGTATGAAAAAGGGCATGTAGGTTATGATTATTATTATACTTTTATTAACTCAATAGAATGTCACTTAACACTGTAAATCTACTTTGCCCACGCCTGTATGTGCAGAACTTCTGCTGATATAAAGGCATGTTTTCTATGCCTGCATCTATTTCAGCAGCCTAAAAATCCAATATATATTCTCTGAAAACTATTCAAGTTCTCTGTTTATAAAAGTGGCTTTTGGAATAGAAATTGGGGATGAAATCAATAGAGGTTCACCTTTAATTTCCTATGATTGCAATTTGAGCAAAATTGTACCTTGCTTCCTACATTAAAAAAAAAATGTGAGTGGAATTTCTTACAATGAATGTATAGCAATTAGCTATTTTCAAAGTTGGAAACCTGCTTGACAAGGTTCAGTGTGAGTGCTGTGATAGAAATGAGGGGTGATTAATCTTCAGGAGACTAACCTGGAGTGATATTCCAGTATTTTTTTTTTTTTTATCTAAAGATCTCTGAGAAGTCTCACCAGCTAAATATTATTTGGAGTTTATGATTTTATATTTTTTATTATCATAGAATATACTCAGATTTTGAACTGAAGAAAATCTCACATCTCAGTCTAAAAACAATAGCTTCATATGATTTTTGTATCTTCCTTTTTGTACTTTGAAAAATAAAAGAAGTCTATATAAAATATATTTTCAGTGCTCAGTCAATCTTGTATGTGAAATGTTGAAAATGAATGAATGAATACATGAATTGAATATATTATCTAATTATTAAAAAATTTGGGAATTCACAAACTAGACTATGGGGAAAATTTTTTCATGTAAATTTTAATATTTTATAAATGCAACTGTGGTTTCTAGAAATAAAGATGATCAATTTGTATTTATTAAATTGGTACAATCATAAATAAGTCAAAGAAAGCCTCCTTTTACTTCATAAAACAAACATTTAAATAAGTATTTTAAATAGAATGACCAGTGCTAGGTGGTAGAGAATGTAGAATGCCACGAGGTACTAATACCTGTGGTAGGTAGGTAGTTTAGTCTAGGAAATTCCGAGATAGCTATTAGCTTGTTTTCCCTTGTATATCAATATATATCATAATGTCTTGAACATTGCAAATGTTTAACAAACATTCATTAAATGAATTAAATGAAGACTTATGCCTGCCCTATAGCAGCTAATAGTCTAGTTGGAAGACAGACATATAAGTTATCTCAATTACATGCTTCTAATAATAATGATGATGGTGATTATTTAGTATTTCCTTTGTGGTAATTACTATGGTAGGTGTTTTGCATTTGTTATTTCTATCCTCTTAGACAACCATGAAAGATAATGATTAAAAACTAGTAACTGGAGAGAATCCAAGATGGCAGCATAAGTAAACACCTACACTGCTGCCTCGCACAACAATTTCAAAACTACAACTAAAAGACAGAACGGACATTATCCTGAACACAGGAAAGTTGGCTGAGTGGAAGTTCTACAGCTAGAAGGAAAGAGAGGGGCTCACAGAAACCCAGAGGAGCTGCAAAAAGCTGAGGTACGGAGACGTGCATGCTGAGAGAGTGGGTGCCAGAGTACCTGGCTGGCTTTCTCTGGCGGGAGGGAAATGGAGACTCCCAATGGCATTGAACCCCTTATCTTATGACACGAAACCCCAGATCCAGCCGAAACTCATACGGGGGGAGTTTGGACTGTGAAAAGGGAAAGGTGCAAGGAAATTTAGGGGAGTCGCAAAAGATCAGTGGGCTGGTAGCGCGCATGGCACTGTGCAGAGGACAGATTGATGATTGTGCCACTGGCTTTCTCGAGTGGGCGGGAGACAGACCCTCCCAACTGTGCCACTTCTGACTCCACTAAATCCCTGTTTCAGGTGAAACCCGGGGGACCTAGACTTGTGTGGTCCTGGTGCGCAGGGGAGCCGGAAAGGCAGTGGTCTAGAGGCTCTACGGGGTGCTCCTGCACAAGGACCACTCCAGCGATTACCCAGTCAGGGAGACTCGGGGGCCATGGAGGGTGGGGCCGACTGGAAGGCAAGGTGGTCCCTTAAGCCCTGAGACTCCACCCATCCCAAGCTCAACAGAGGCTTCTTCAGTTTTGCAAGTCTGGTATCATAAGGCTGTATTCAACACAGAAGTTTCCCTGGCATAGTGAAAATGCCGAGACAGGGGAAAGGATCACAAACAAAAGAAATGGAGGGAAAAAACCGACTGGATATAGAGTTCAAAACCACGCTTATAAGGTTTTTCAAGAATATGCTAGAAAAGATGGATAAATTTATCAAGTCCCAAGAGGAGATGCAAAAGATCCAACTGGAGATGATGGATAAATTTAGTGAGTCCCAAGAGGAGATGAAAAAGGACCAACTAGAGACACTGACTGAAATAAAAAATATTATATAGAGTCCTGACAGCAGACTAGAGAAAGGCAAGGATCAAGTCAAAAATTTGAAATATAAAGAAGCAGAAAACACTCAACTGGAAAAGCAAGAAGAGAAAAGAATCCAAAAATGTGAAGATAATGTAAGGAGCCTCTGGGACAGCTTCAAGTGTACCAACATCAGAATTTGGGGGGTGCCAGAAGAAGAGAGAGAGCAAGATACTGAAAACCTATTTAAAGAAATAATGACTGAAAACTTCCCACATCTGGTAAAAGAAATAGACTTACAAGTCCAGGAAGCACACAGAACCTCATATAAAAGGAATCCAAAGAGGACCACACCAAGACACATCATAATTAAAATACCAAGAGCAAAAGACAAAGAGAGAATATTAAAAGCAGCAAGAGAAAAACAGTTCATTACCTACAAGGGAGCACCCATATGACTGTCAGCTGATTTCTCAACAGAAATGATGCAGGCCAGACAGAAGTGGCAAGAAATATTCAACGTGATGAATAGCAAGAACCTACAACCAAGAATAATCTATCCAGCAAAGCTATCATTCAGAATTGAAGGACAGATAAAGAGCTTCACAGAGGAGAAAAAGCTAAAGGAGTTCATCAGCTCCAAACCAGTATTATATGAAATGCTGAAAGGTACTCTTTTAAAAGAGGAAGAAGAAAAAGGTAAAAGCCAAAAAATTATGAACAACAAATACATATCTATCAAAAAGTGAATCTAAAAATTAAGTGAATTAAAAATTTGATCAACAGAATAAGCTGGTGAATATAATAGAATCAGGAGCACAGAAAGGGAGTGGACTGATCATTCTCAGGGGGAAAGGGGTGAGAGGTGTACAGGGAGAGACTGGACAAAAATCATACACCTATGGATGAGATCAATGGGAGGGAGGTAAGGGCAGAGGGAAGGGTGGGAGCTGGGTGGAGGGGTGCTATGGAGGGGAAAAAAGGGAAACAAAGGTAATAATCTGAATGATAAAGATTTAATTAAAAAAAACTAGTAACTGACATTTCTATGATACTATGTTCTAATTTTCCTTATTTCTTTGGTGGAGAGTGACTGAAATAGGGAGGAGAGAGTAAAGTATGAGTCTCTTTTTCTGGCAAAGGGTCCATCCTGAGCAAAGATAGAGATATATAAGAGTGAATGGTTTGTTCACTTTATTTCAATGATCAAATAATTTGTAAAAGACATTTGAAATTCAATTTTACTCTGGACCTACTGTCCCTCTGAACTTCATGTGACATGAGTTATTACTTTCCATGAAAGTTTAATTTATTGTTAGATTAAACCTTACTCTTTCTCCAGTAAATGCTGTTATGTACCATAATCTTCGCTTCATTATGGCTGGAGGGGAGAAGGTCATGATTCTCTCTTTGTTGCACCAGAGAGAATATGAGTGTGACATCCGTGAGTCACAGAGGAAAGAGGAATTATACTGCACTGAATCTTAAAATTCTTACAAAGTGTTCTTTCACACCATTGAAAACTCAGTCTCTTGAAAAGTACTGCTGAAATAGCTCTCAGCCTCTCCCCCCTGTTCGCCACTGCTGCTTTTATATTAGAAAAATGCAAAGAAAGAAAACAGGCATGTAATCTTAGCTGATCTAAAAATCCCATTTTTGGTTTCTCTGTTTTAAAAGTACAGCAAGAATGATTTAAGCAAATGATTAGTCACACTAGTGTGAGGATACAACAAATTAGAGGAGAAAATGAGAAACCCCTCTAAGAGAGGTTTATAAAATTGTCAACACCCTCTTTAAGAGGCCCAGCTGCAGGCAACTCTAGTTACTAAGATCACTAGCCCCAGATTGTCTTTTTTCTTTTTATGGAAACACTAACATCAACCACAGGTGGTAAGCCATAGTCAATTAAGCTCCTACTTTCAAAATTAATAGCATTATGCACTTGGACAGTCTCATAAACTTCTGTGTGTTAACTGTTAGGCCACTGTTACTTTCTCTTTTTCGCCAGGGAATACATTAGATTCTGCACCAGTGAGCCCTTTTGAATTTTCCTTCTCCGCTAGTGAGCTGGCATCACCAGCATCACCCGGTGCAGAGAGTGATCCTCTTCCTGGAAACAGCCCTCACCAGCAGGGCTTGCTTCCTGCACCTGCCTCGGGTTTCCAGGTGTGGACACAGGTGTCCATGTGAAATCTAGTGAAGTACGAAGGGGACATAGAGCTATCTGGGTTTATGCATTTCTTACTTTATTTTTTGATTACAGTTTGCATTCAACACTATTTTGTATTAGTTTCAGATGTACAGCACAGCTGATAGATATTCATATAGGTTACAAAGTGTTCCCTTTGATAATTCAAGTGCCCACCTGGCACCATAGATAGTTAATATCATATTATTGACTATATTCCCAGTGCTTTACCTTACATCCCATGCTTATTTCGTAACTACCAATTTGTACATCTTAATCCCATCAGCTCTTCTCACCCCATTCCCCAACTCCCCTCCTCTCTGGCAATTGTCAATCTATGAGTCTGTTTCCACTTTGGTTTTGTTCTTTAGAATCCACATATAACTGATATTTCTCTTTCTCTGCAAGTTCATGCATTTCTTACTAAAATCCATCAGACAAAAAGTATAAATATAACATTTAATTAGCTGCATTGTCTCCAATTACCTGAAGCTGTTTTGATTAATAAGACTGATAAACTCATATACAACTCAAAATGCCCATTATTGTTATTCTTGATATTGATCTCAAAGTGCTCAGACTTCTTGTTGTTGTTAACATACATGCATCTTTTCAAGCCATGTCTTCACCAGAGGTTTGAATGACTGCAATAATCTTCTAACTCACAGCATTCCCACGACACCCCACCTCTATTCCCACTTCTATTCCATCCTACATATCAGTGGCAGATTAATAATTACGTTATAATTTTTGTTTGGAAATGTAAAAGATTTTTCATTTTTCTATTACATTAAATCTCACATAATTCAGGTAATAGATAGCAGTTACCATGAAGTAAATAAAAATCCTCCACTTGGCTTGAATGACCAACTCATTTTTTCTTTTCTTATTTATCACTGTATTTCCTTCATTTAAAAGACATACTTTGACCACTGCCAAGCCTAATTCTATCTTTCCTCATAAATATATTTGCAATCTTTCCTGACAACTTCCCGTATGTTCATAAACAACTATTTCATATTTTGAAATGTTTGAAAGAACAAGTTTTGTCTATCATTTGCAATTTTTTTACGTATTGTATATTCTATTTCATGATATATTTGTGTTCACCTACGTCAGGGTGGGGAATGTCCCGCCCTCCTGCTGTATATGGCCCATGAAATCATTTGGTCTGGCCCTACCAAGGCATTAGGGGTGAGTTAATTAAATGTTTGATCAACTATAGCAGGTTAATTTTTAAGTTGATAATTTTGTGTGGCCTGAAATGATGTTATAAATATACAAATGGCCCTTGGCAAAAAAAAGGTTCCCCATCTCTGATAAAGACAACATTCCAAGTAATGTACCATTGAATGAAGTCCTTGAATATTTATCATGTTAATTTTGTGGACTTTTGAAAACTCTTAAATTCTTCAGTAGTTCATAGAGGATTCATTTTCAGTTTAAGAATCTGGTCCTTACATTGTTCACTTCCTTTATATCACGCTTTTCAGCCTTTCTGCTTATATAAAGCCAATCCATCTTCTACTTTCTCTTTGAAGGCTTCTTGGTGTCCTTCAGGTTTTGTAAGTCTTCCCCTTTTTTAGCTTTTAAAATACTAAATTATGTACTACAAATTTTTTTAAAAATGAGAACTCGACTACCATCTTGTAATATTCTACCAGTTTTAATCATGTTTTTCCAGTTAGATTGTAAATTCTTTAAAGGCAGAAGCTGAATCTTAACACTGAATGAATACTGCCAATAACACTTCATACTAGTGCTGTCTGAATATAAAATTGGTTCTCAATAAATCCTTTTTGAATGAGTAAGTGCTTGACTGTAGAGGGTTCCTCAATTATTGGCAAGAGAGTTCATAAGGTGAAAATCATTAATATTTGTTTTGACAGTCAGACTGTTTTAAACAAATAATTTACTGTGGTTATTATGGGCAGAAAACCCCCAGAGTGACCTATTTATGAGAAGGGAGATAAAGTGTGCTTTCATTTGCATTATTCTAGTTTTATTTAATTTCTTTTTCATGTGTTAAAAGTTCTTACTGATGATAGTCACTGAAATAAATTATTAGATTGAGAGGCAGCTTAATACAGAGATAAACTAATTAATTTTCACTCTGACTCCTAATGATTATTATTTTTTCTGATGTTATGTTTTTGGCCTTATCATCCCATTTAATAGTTGGCTACATGATGTTTTCTCTTCTAACACTTTTTTAATAGAATTTGTTCATCTCATCAGGGCAGAACCTGTTACTGCAAACACTTGTGCACCCCATTGTGCTGGCGACCTTAAACACTTGACTGATCAATGTCCCAATCTGAGCTTAGACACAACTAAGAAATGAACAATATACCTACAGAGGAAAGTACCAGAGGCTAATCTTTTATTTCACATTCAATTTGCATTTTATAATACTATGATCTTATGTATGTCTATAAAAGTTTACCTTTTAAATTATAATCATATTTCACCCTCTTTGGTATTTCATTCTACTGGTTTCTAACTTTTTATGATAATAGTGCTTCTGGTTGATTTTATAAACTACATATGACACTTATAATTCAGTTTCTCTTATTCTTTATGTCAGAGCAGTTTTAAATAAGCTTTTTATAGAAGACTTTGCTTTTGAAAATCAAATACCATTTTCCTCAATTTTACAGTTTTGAAGCCTTTCTGTAGGTATTAAAATATTTTTAGCACTACAAATTTCTCAGCACATCGAATAAAGTTGAAACCCACCAAGTTCATATATCACCATCATTGAAAATTACTCCTATTAACAATACAAAGTTGTGATCAGGAGAAACACATCCATCTATCTATCTGTCTATCTATCTATCATCTATTTATCATCCCATATCCTGTGACTCCCAGAGCCAAGAAGTAGAATAAATATCATCCTTCTTTATCAATGCCACATCCATTTCATTTTTTTCCTCATTTAAAAAAATCTTAACTTTTTTTGAAGTATATAGCACTCACCATCCATCACTTCTATCAACCTCCTGATCACTCTCTCATTCACTAAAATGTTACCTTCTAGATCATTCTTGTCTTCCTCTTTACTCCTGTTATAGTCATTTTTCATGGTCAAAATTTAACTTTCACATGGATGACTTATTCAACGTATTGGCCTTCTAAATCATAAATCTCATTAAAAAAAATCTGTTCACCTACCTTGATCATCCACTGCCATCTCATATATATATATCCTAGACCTTGCCATATCAGTAATTACATCAGTTCCTGATCTTCCAATTCACCTACCTAGTATTTTCTAATTCCAAAAATGTTTTACCTAATCAAAACTTCATATCCATTTTTATTTTTCATCCTCCTTCTTTTATTATTGCTTTCATTATATTTATCATAGAGTACATACTTAATTGAGTGGCTTCTGTAACAATCTCAACTTTTATTTCACCATTACCTCTTTCTTCCTCTTTTTAAATCAACTATCAATATCTCAAACTTGATTTATATCAAATTATTTTTGTTCTCTGTGTTGACTATTTTTTTAAAATAAAAATTATATAATACTATGTGTTTTTTACAGTAAAGAGTATTTAAGATTTTTTATTTGCAAATTATGTTATTATTTTTATGTGACTAAAATTTATAATAAACTTATGTTTGTGATGTATTTGTATATTTATTTCCCTGAAGAGTTTAACAAATGTTCTTAAATATTTGCCAGCACAGCACTGCTAATATACATGTATGTAGTATATCTACAAAAATAATTATTGATATTCTCTTTTCACAGCCCTCCCTATTAATGCTCCCTCAGTCTTCTCCATCCTGTTAAATGATAAAGTCATTAAATCTGCTGGATAATTCTAAATCTAGGAATCATATTTGGTTAACCTTTTTCTTGGCTTCTATATCCACACAATCAGGCCTGTCATGTCTACTTAAAATATAAATTACTCTCCAATTCCACTGCCATCACCTTAATCCAGGACACCATTATTCATTGCCTATACTTTGAGAAAATTCTCTAAACAGGACTTCATTCTCCCAGGCTTTTCTCTTTACATTCTTCACTCACCTAGTGCAATGATTTTTCAAAAATGTAAATCAGAGAATATTACTTCCTTGATTATAATACTTTGATGACTCCTCATTGTTTATTATAAGAACTAATTCCTTATTTAGACAGATGCTCTTGGGCCACAAGACTTTTCATCTTGGCTACAGTATTCTAGGAAAGATGAAAAGCAGTTCCTTTGAAGATTAGTAATATACAAAGAATGTGAAAGAAGCCATTATTAAATGATATGGTTCTGTTGATATCCTCCTCTAACAAAGGGTGGGACCATGCCAAGATTGAATTAAATATTGGGATTCACAAATTTACTGCTTTTCTATTGTGCAGGTTGTTAGTTTTTAATTGCATTATATTATAACAGTAGACACTCCCCCAATTTCTCTTGGCCTACATTTATTTTTGACTGACTTGCACAAGGGTGAGTTTTCCACCAGAGGTGGTATTAGAGGACTCTCCTTTTGGGCTTACTTGCTCTAAACAGACACTACCACAAAGCTGGCTTTGAAACATTATGGTGTATGTATGTGTTGAAAGAGAGAAAGAGAGGTAGAGAGAGAATGAGTGAATAAACTCAAGTCTCACCAGCACAAATATTACAAAAAGCTTACATGACCCAGATCCTATTTACCTATTTGGCTCTGTTCAACACTTTACTTCTCATTCACTATCACCCTTCCCCCTTTTAAACATAGCTGGGTCCCTTTCACTTAACATTGCCCATGTTCTTTGTCTTGAGCAGAAAAATGGAAACCTCCATTCATATATATATATAAATATGGTTCTTTATTTTGTGGATTATAGTTCAAATATCACCTTCTCCAAGAAGCTTTCCCAGACCTCCATACCTAAAAGTACTTCTCTTCACACTCACAAACTACCAATTTATTATCTAGTTTATTTCCTTTCATCACTGAATAAATTTTGAAATTATTTTGTTTGTTTATTTTTGGTACATATGCATCCCACACCATAATACAAGCTTTATGAGGTCATTATTTTGCCATGTGCTGTTCACTATAGTGTCCCCAGTGTTTACAACAATGCTTGCATATAATAGGTAATCAGTTAATAATTGTTGAATAAGTAAATGAATGAATGTAGAAGTGCAAATGGCATTAAAAATCACAGTCCTTAGAAAGAGTCTCCATGAAGAAATGATGATTGTGAAGGACTCTTCTAATGTAATTGGAAAAGAGAGTAGTGAATGCCAGTGAAGATAGCATGAGCTTTCAAGAATGGTCCCGAAAATCAGGAGGTTGATGCTGTCCTCTCTTCAGGAATCACTGAGAAACTTTACTCTCTGTTTGCCAGCCACATCCAGGTGGGTATTGTCAGGTGAGAACTTAAAGCAGGTAACACTTGGAGGCCATTTAAAGCTTCATATCTGCTAAAGTCCATGCATCCATTCACCACTGCTTCTGGAAGATAAAGGCAATGGATTCTACTTCTCTTCTACTTTCAAAATCTCACAGTTACCTCATTGGCAAAATGTCATTTACATTTAAGTCTTGGGAACAAATAAGTCTGGGAAAGATATTCCCCAGGCTTTTAGCTGGTATTCGGGAAGAACCTTGAGAGTGGTAGAGAGACATTCTGGTTGCCAAAACAAACAAGCAATAGCCAGGACAAGCTAAATAAATTTCCCTCTTCCCCACCACAGATGAATGGTAACAAAAGTAAAACAAAGCAGATTCCCTATGAATATCATTTTCTTCTCAAGGGAATTCCTGATTAAAAGTTTCTACTAAATATTTGATTTAGACACAGTTCCTTAGTATATCCATTTTTTCTTTTTTCTGGCATACATCAAAAAGGATAAGAACATTTTATGAGGAAAGGTGAAAGGATTAAAGGGCCAAATGGAGTTTCATTGATTCTGGATAATGTCTACTCTTTGAAGATTTAAAAATGAAGGAAAATATTATTTCCTACTTTACACTACTTGAAAACCTAGGTGTAGAGACAAGATTAAAGCACACAGAACAAATTGAGAGCAAATATGCTATATGATGATAATATGCTTAGTTTTATAGCTTGTCTTACAAGGAAGAAAAGAAACAATGTTTGGAATAATGAAAGGGGAGTTTCTGTCTGAGCCTTGAAGATCAATAGTACTTGGAGTGGTGAGAGGAAGTAAGAGCATTTAAAGTGTGTGTTTGAATGAGAGAATGATATAAGCAAAGGCTGGAATGAGCACATAGAAGAATAATTAGAGGTTTACCAATAACTTTTGTTTGTTTGTTTGTTTTTGTTCTTAATCCGGGCTAGAGCTACCAATAATTTCTTAAAATAATTTTCTGTCTCTAAATAATTTTGTTTAAATTGAGGGGATGCCCTAGCCAGTTTGGTTCAGTGTTTAGAGCATTGACCTTAGAACTGAAGGGTTGGGGGGTTGATTCTAATAAAGGAAACATGCTTTGGTTGCACGCTCCATCCCTGGCCCCCAACCGACTGGGGTGCATATGAGAGCCAACCAATCAATGTGTCTCTCTCACATCAATGTTTCTCTCTCTATGTCTCTCCCCCTTCCTTCCACTCTAAAAACAAACAAATCAGTGGAAAAGAAAATATCCTTGGGCGAGTATTAACAATAAATTGAAGGTGAGCATAGTTTGCTTCCCCAAAATATGCCTCTTTGGGATATTAACTTTTTTAAGCTGGTTATTTTTAAGAGATAAAAGACTCAGGGAAAGCCTTTTCCTTTTCCTATAATTGCCAAAATAAATTGAGGTTGAAGACTTGCTCTAGAAATGGAGCTATCATCATGGATAACTGGACTTTAATACGAGCTAGTGTGTGATCATGAGAAACATAGCAAGGCAAATTGGATCAAAGTCCTCTCTGTTCCACTTTTAAGGATACTCCAGCAAACATTTGTTTACCATCTCCATGTGAATTCCTTTCCTGGCCTGTGAAGTAAAATACCCCACCCTCTTCTCTACTTCAAAATGACATAAGCCTCAACTTCCCAGTGTGTCTTCTGGTCTCATATTCTTATGGCACCCTCATCATGCACATATGTATTACATTTGGGCATTTACTACCATTAATCTATCTTATGTTAATTTGATTCCAGCCAGAAAAACTTAGAAAGGTGGGAGAAAAATTAATTTTTATGCCCTGATAAAATGTTAAGCATATCATTAGTATGTAGATAAGAGTTTCCAATCTTAACTATTTGAGACAATTTATAAAATTTACAAGTCTCATCATCAGAAATTCTGATTTTCTAGAGCCAAGATGGTGCCTGAAGTCTGTGTATTTATAATCCTTCATAAGTGATTTTGGTCATGAGTCAGGTTGGAGAATCACTGCCCGAGGGGCACATAACAACCATGTTGTGTGATCTGGAGTTATCATAAGTCTCTGTAAGCATCTTTCATAGATTTGGAAGATACAGCAGGTTTACTAGTATACATTGTCTTTACTGAGGCAGCTCAGCAAACTAGCATAGTAGATATATGGAGAAAAGCCTTAGGTCACAAATTATGAGCTTCCACCAGAACTTCTACCCTCTCCCAAGCAAGAAGTTTCTTTGTGGATCCTCATCATCAAAGATCAGAAGAAGGCAGAAAAAAGGATGAAGAAAGGAGAGCCTGACATAGAGAATGACTATTTCTATTCACCACTGAAATGATTGTTCAATACAGTGAAATAGAAGGGTTGAACAGAAACTGAAACACTGTCATTATCTTTGACATAACATGATATGTTATCTGACTAAAAAATTCAACAAACTCAATTAATGACAAGTTAGAATTTAGAAAATTCAGTTACATAACCAGGTAAAATAGTAATACTACAAAAATCCATTCTCTTCTACTATATAAATTATAGCTAGTTGAAAAATATCAAAGTATCTATAATTCCTTTAGAACAGAATGGGGAACCATTTTTCTGCCAAGGGCCATTTGGATATTGATAACATCATTTGCACAGGCCATACAAAATTATCAATTTAAAAATTAGCCTGCTATATTTGGTCAAATATTTAATTAACTCACCTTAATACGTTGGCAGGGCCAGACCAAATGATTTTGAGGGCGTTATCCCACCCATGGGCCTTATAAATGCCCACCCTTGCTCTAGAAAAAGACATACCATCAATTGAGATCATGGTTTCTAAAATATATTTTTAAAAACTTTATTGTTGTAAGTATTACATATGTTCTCCTTTCCCCCATTAACCTCTGCTAGGCCATCCCCACAGCCTGCTCCAGGCCTTCACCACAAGTTATGCACATATGCATACAAAGTTTTTTGGTTGTGCTCTTCCAACCCATCCACCCTCCTAGCTTTTCTCTGAGGAGTTTCTAAAATATTAACACATGTGTACCTTTTGCATTTTCTAAATGTGACCTCCTATCTATGAATCCACGACATTTGTCTAACTTGAAAGAATTTTGATAACTAACTACAACATGATAGGAGAAGATATGCAAAATTGATGATATGTCTTCTTTTAGAGGAGGCTATAGAGATGAATTCTAGATTGTCAATTTTATCTCCATAACAATTACCACCTTGACAAATGGAGACCATCATTTTTATGGCATAGTTTAAGGGATTTATTTCACTTTAGCTATGAGTATGCCCTTCTCTTTCCCTATTGGAAAAGTATACCAAAAAGTGAAAAATAATGACAAATAATAGAAATAATTTTGAAATTGGAAAAGCATATCAGAGAAGAAGTAAATGACTGTTAATTGAGAGGAGTATTAATTTGCTCTAATATAATTTTTAAAGAACAAATTTTACAACCTTTGTTATTTTATTAACAATGTAAAACTTTTGCCCTGCCAGTGTTGCTCAATGGTTGAGCATCAACCTATGAACCAGAAGGAGGTCACACGCACATGCCTGGGTTGCAGGCTCAATTCCCCAATAGGGGGCATGCAGGAAGCAGCAGATCAATGATTTTTCTCTCATTATTGATATTTCTCTCCTCCCTCCCTCCCTCTCATTTTAGAAATTTGGCTCAGGCATCAACTGTTGCACAACACTTTCCTTAACCTTTGCAGTGAAGTTTAATGTCCTTGTGGTTTCATTGAACTTGATTATACTTTTATCATTGTACTGTTTACAGTTTATTGACATTTCTGTTTTCATCACTAAATATAACTGTGCAGGAATAGCAGCCATGTCATATTAAATATTCATCACTGTATTTCTTATTCTTAATAAAATGCCTGACATATAATAGAAGCTCAAGTTGAACTGAACTTTTACAAAGCTGGAAAAATTATTTGAAAGGCCAGATAGCTAAATTAGGGAGGTTGGAGATGCTAAACTCAGAAATTTGAGCTACAGGCAATGGAAAGCCACCTTGATTTTATGACTTTGTACTAGGCAATTAAAAGTGCTCTATTCATATTTAAATTCTTCAACTATATTGGGAGGTAGCAATTATCAATATTTTATAGATAATTATAAATAACTGATGCTCAGAGATGATAAGTAGCTTTTTCAGTATCAGAAAACTGGCAAAACTGGAGTGGTGTTTGAAACTAAAATCTGTCTGTCTTTAAAGTCTTTCTGTATCATGCTGAACAATATAAAGGAAGCAAATGATGTAAATGGTTATTGATGTAAATGCATAATTCACTGATTCCTCACTAGAACATCTAGATCACTTTTAAAAGCTTAATCACAGTACAAGTGAGCCTAGATTATTTCAATTCCATGCCACTTCTTTGGCTTACTAGAACCATGCATCTATAAGCAGTATCTATAGCACACAGCCTACTCCATTAGTTGGGATGCCATTCAAAGTACAGCCAGCAAATACTTCTGCCAAAGGAAATTTCAGTATCAAAGTGCTGCTGAAGGCTATTGAGCTACCTATTTGTAAGAGCTATCTGAAGTCATTTTTCTTTTCATTCTGTATCATCAGCGCTGGCTAATCCTTTAGTTCCTGTACTGTTTTTCTAGTCATTCTTCCTAGAATGATAAGCTCACCCAACGGATGCCTGGAATGTTCAAAGCCCATCTGTGAGCCACTCTGCTCTGATTGTGTCTTGGTGATGTCAAGAAATGGGGTAGGGGAAACACGTAAAACTGAGCTACTGAAAAATGGGCTAAGTGAAGCAGGATTTATTTTAAACAAAATGACCTCTCAACCTGTAGAAAACATGCAGTAAGCTACAACCACTTTCTCAAATTTGGATGAGCAAAACCAAGCTGAGACTCTTTTATGTATTCTTGTATTTCTCCTTTCATACCATTTATCAACATTCTGATTTTTAAAAATTAAACTTGTTATTCCCTCCTAAACTATCTACTCTATAAGAACAAAAATCTTATCTATCTCTCTATACTTGTTGCCAACATCTCACATAGTTCATGGCACAGTGTAAGCACTTGAAAGAATAATTGTTGAATGAATGACCAAATTATGAAAACTTGATGTTTTTTATTATTACAAAATTTCCACTGTTATAAAACAAAACAAAATCACATACATCCTTTAAACAGTGCTTCTCAAATCTTCAGATATATATAAAATCTGAATCACCTGAGGATCTTGCTAAAATGCTGAGTCAGCTTTAGTAGATCTGTGTGAGAGCCTGAAACTCTGCATTTTCTAGTGTAACAGGCACTTGGGTGATGCCACAGTACTAACCCTCAGACATTTTTTTTTAAATATACTTTTTTTTTAAAATTGATTTCAGAGAGGAAAGGAGAGGAAGAAAGAGAGAGAGAAACATCAATGATTAGAGAATCATTGATTGGCTGCCTCCTGCAGGCTCCTCACTAGGGATGGAGCCCTCAACCTGAGCATGCGCCCTTGACTGGAATTGAACCTGGGACCTTTCAGTCCACAGGCCAAAAACTCTATCCACTGAGCCAAACCAGCTAGGGCCCTTAGAAAACATTTGGAGTAGCAGCTGTTAGAATACCACAACTACCAACTACTATATTTATGTAACCACTTGTCCTCCACATTATTTATTTGCTAGCTGGCCTAACTGGACTTCCATCAGGAACTCATTGGTCATCTCTACACAGATTGATCTCTGTGGCTGCTCAGCCTGGAGCAGACTACACGGGGACTCCTTCTGGGAAGCAACTCAATCGCAAGTGATTGCCTTAGAGTATCTGTCCTTGTGACTTTTGATTTAGGGCTCAGATTTGAAGTCACATTTATTTTCTTTGTGTCACTCTTTTAATACAAACGATGCCTCTCTGTCAGCAGCTACTCAGACCTAGCTTTTTACCTTATTGTTAGTTCTTTAAAGGAGCTTGCAAAATATGCTCGTGTGTATGACATAGAGAGTTATTAGAATATTGTAATCATGGTTAGTATTTAATTTAATTATTGTGGCCTGGAGGTATGTCCCGTGCTATACAATATAGGCATTTTATAGGTTCCAATTGGGTCAAAGGACAGTTATTTTTTTAACCTTAAAAAGCATCTAAAAAATGATTTATTTGTTTATCCCCCTAATTAGTTTTTGAGCTCTGTAACTCTCTTTCAACAACTGCTTGTTGTATAGGCAAATTTTTCCTTATCTTTTCTACTTTGATTTATGTTTTATTTTTAAAACTTCTACCCCTTTCTTAACATATTCATGTTTAATATTAGGCTACATTATCTGTTAGTGCATTAATCAGGACTTTCTTCCTTTTGTTTTTAGGCTATAATTTCATGGGTTTGAATGGCAATCCTTTTCTTCTTTTCATGTTTAATGAGATGGGTTTTCCTGCATTCTCAAGAGTAGGTTTCTGTAGGAGGCAGGGTAGAACAAGATAGCTTCCTCAATTTTATTGCTTCAGGACTCTCTACTCTGTTGTTACCACAAAGTACAAAAAAATGTGGCCTCTATATGTGCTGGGCATGGGAATCGAAGCAGCCATGGGGCAGGAGACTTTCCTCAGAAGGGGTGAGGGTTCAGGCTCCTGCAAGGTTGCGGAGGGTGAGGGTCTGTGCCCCACCTCTGTTGACCCCCATGTTCTCTCCTGATTGCCCCTCTGTGATTGTGCCTATCTTAGGCTGTTCCTTCCCTGAGGATTCTTAGCCGTCTCTGGCTAACTAGTTATCCTCTGGGGCCAAGCTGAGTGTTGTGAGGTTCAGTTCTGTCTCCATGGTAGCCTATGCCCCTGTGGCCTACATGCTCAGCACCTGCCATGGGATCCCCTCGCCTGCTGGTGGGACCTTGGCACTGATCACATATCTCAGGGAGCTCAGGTTCCTTCTCCAGGGAGGGCCCAGCTCACACCATTTGGCAAGAGACAGATCCATTATACCAGCCACCTCGAGGCTTCAACCTCAGCATGAATAGAGAGCTCAGGCTACAGCTGAGGACCATGGAGTTATGAGAAGAGGGTCCCTCTTGGCAAAAGAGGAAAGAGGGCCAGTATAGAATGCTCAAGTGCCTTCCCAGTGCCTCAATTCCTTCTGAAAGGAATTAAATCCTTTATGTCTGCTTTTTAAATTGCTGCTAAACATTCAAAGAATTAGTTTGTAAGTTTGTTTGGGATAGTTGTACAATATGCTGTTGTGAAATATCAAAAATTAAATGATATTGTAGGATAATATCATGTAAGGATATTGTTTGCTCTAGGCCATGGCAATTCAATTTCAAGCAGGCTGACAATTTCTTATTTTTCGGGCAAAAATAAAAAGGACCCCAAGTCAATTTTATAGAAAAGATTCCTTTATTAACTTTTGGTTGAGAATATGTTTATCTATTTTCAGAAAACAACTCCAAGACCAAGTGGACTCCTGCAACAAAGATGAATTGACAGGTCTGCTCCAACCATGAAGATAAGAGAAGAAACAGTCCAGAAATAGAAGACACTGACGAAGCCTTGCCATCCTAGCAATCAGCAGCTGTGGGGAGGCTACAGGATGCCTAGGACTAAACCAGAGAGGGTCTGACCTGCATTGCCACCATTTGTCCACCATCCAGATACCATTGCTGATGTATACACATAAGGAAATGTTTGACATTGAAACTGGGACTCAGAACTATTAGACATTGAAATTGGGACTCAAACATTTTTTGTTCTTACAGGTTTATTTCTAGCCTGCAGAGGCAAGATGTTTTTAAAGAAAAGAATCAGGGAAAAAACAAACAAAAACAAAACAGATACAGAGGCAAAAAAGCAATGAACAGACTATCATACTACAGTGGGAAGGCAGGGGAGGTTTGGGGGAGGGAGGGCTGTAAGAAATCAACTGAAGGACTTGTATGTGTGTATATAAGCATAACCAATGGAAACAAGACACTGTGGTGGGGGGGTGTGCAGGTGAGGGCATGTACTGGGGGGTAGGAATGGCCGAGGGGAGGTCAATAGGGGGGAGGGAAGGAGATATATGTACTACTATTTGTAATACTTTAAACAATAAAAAAATAAATAAATAAAATTAAGAGATTTGCTTTCCTGGCACCCTTTGTGTCCAGTAACTTAACTGTCAATGCTCCTGACTCTTCAATTTGGACCCAATCTCTGCAGATATTTTCCCTCCCCCAGTGTGGGTTTCTGTCCTTTTGGAGGGAAGCTATTCTGGGCACTTCTGAGATGTTCAAGAACGTGGGCAGTCACAGTACTTTCTGCATGAGACTGATAGAGTCCATACAGTCCTTTCTGGTTGGGCAGAGGTATGATTGCAAATTATTCCACTCAGAGTAGAGTCTTTACTTTTTTTAGGCTATTTGTTAGAAATAAATAAAATGAAGTTTAAGGCCTCTTAAGATCATCAGAATCCCCTGTATCTTCTGTTCACTATGTCTGTAAAGCTGCTAACACCATGCAGATTTGGCTCTTCTGCTCATGCTCTGGTTACTGGGGAAGATGTCTATGCTATATCCTTGGTTTTCTGACAGTTTTGAAGAGAGGATCTAAGGAGAAACCAATTGAATAGAATCACCGGGGAAATTTATTTTTAAAATACTGATGCTTATCTCTTACTTCCAAGGTTTAATTAGTCTGAAGTGGGTCCAAGCACCAACATTTGAAAAAGTTTTCTAGTATAAATTAGAATGCACCATAGCAATTTATATTAAAAGGATAACACAACAAAACCACTGCTCTAGGTCAATTCCATCTGTAGTTTCCTATCAACTGATGGGTCACCTGCCTAGCCAGCCCACAAGACAGAATGGGAAAACTAGAAGGAATTCTTTCAATACAGATGAATTTCTTTTTCTCACAGAAATGTAAAAATTAAATTCCCTCTTCTCTATTTTTTCTCTTTTGCCATCAGAAAATCTTTTGAAAAATTAAGGACTTTTATCTTTATGAAATGTGAGCAAAAAAGAAAATTTTGTCTTCTAGTCAAAGTAGGTCTAAACTATTTTTTATTTTTAAGTGCTTTGTCCTGCTTTTAATTGTATTCAAAGAATTGTTAGGTTTCTAATTTATTGGGGCAGAGAAGAAGTTTGCTTAATTCAATACTGCTCTCAAGAAAAACACATGAGGAGAATTTTACTACAGGAAGTTGATGCCAATTTTTATAAACACAATTTAAATTTTTTCCTTCTATATAAGAAATTAAATTTCCTTAAGATAAGAGATAATATTTATCTTAATTTAAAATATATGAAATAATGTAATTAGAAATTTGTTGAATAAAATTTATATAAAGTGAATGATGAAAATTCATTGAACAGGTTTCTTGTGTGTGTATTAACTGTGCAAATAAATGAGTATTTAATATATATATACTGTATATGTTGTTCAAGAGTTTAAATAAATATTTTTTCTTAGAGTCAAACTACATGTACTTTTAGAGACAACAGAATGTATATAATTAGATTGCTTAGGCTTACAAAATAACCTCAAGATAATGTGTCATAAGAGTAAATTAAAAATATTAAGGAAAGCCGAAACAGGTTTGGCTCAGTGCATAGAGCATCAGCCTGCGGACTGAAAGGTCCCTGGGTTCGATTCCAGTTAAAAACATGTACCTTGGTTGCCGGCACATCCCCAGTAGGGGGAAGGCAGGAGGCAGCTGATCGATGTTTCTAACTCTCTATCCATCTCCCTTCCTCTCTGTAAAAAATCAATAAAATATGTTAAAAAAAATTAAGGAACAATGTTTAAAATAAAAGGTGTGGACGAAAAGGGCCACATGCTAACCTGATAAGCTCAAGGAAGGCCCGCATGGCAGTCTTGCAAATTCAGAGACCTAAGGAACCACAAAGGATGGTTTGAAATTAAACTTTAACTAAAAGCAGATGACTGGATTAGAAAAGTATGGTACCTCTACACAATAGAATACTACGCTGCTTTAAAAAAGAAGGAATTCTTACCATTTGCAGCAGCATAGGTGGAACTGGAGAGCATTATGCTAAGTGAAATAAGCCAGTCAATGAAAGAAAAATACCACATGATCTTACTCATTTATGGATAATAAAGAACATTATAACCTGATGAACAAAAAAGATAAATGCAGAGGCTTCAAGAGAAGCATTGGGCAGACTGTCAAATTACAGCTGGAAGGTTGGGGAGTCCGGGGAGATAAGAGATCAAAGCAAGACTTGCATGCATGCATATAAACATAACCAATGGATACAAGATACTGGGGGGTGAGGGTGTGTAAGGGAGTAGGGAGGGGGGCATTGGGGAGATATGGACACATGTTATACCTTAATCAATAAAAAAAAAAATAAAATAAAAGCAGTTATGGTGGGTAGTTATATCCTAGGCCAGTATCTTTACTGACAAGGTCAACCTTTACCTTAACTGAGCCTATCTATCGTTTTGCGTCTATGATAACATACCCTTGAAGTATCTTGAGTAACTTGTAACTTCCCTTTTTCTGGACTTCCTGGGGCACAACCTACTGTGCATGGGCACCAGGACAGATGCCACAAATTCCTTCATTGTTATTGTTATCATGTTAATTGTTGACTGTTGATTGTCAACCACCTAAGTATGTGTCTATCATTTTACTTTTTATCCAATCCCAGGGGTTTTCCCCCTCTTAGCTTTCTCCTGCCTCTCTAATCTATCACCATGGGTTTCCTGTAACCCACCTACACCCCCTTCTTGGGTTGCAATCTATAAAAATAGATGAAAACCTGCCATTCTCTGGAATACTATCCCAATCCTTGAGATACTGCTTCCTGGTAGTAATTGTTGTCAGTTTCGCTCAAATAAACTCACAAAAGTTCTTTACAAGTTTCAATGTTTTAACGTTAACAAAAGGATCTACAGGATGTAACAAAAGTAGGTTTACAGTTGTGAGTATTTCTGTATTATTATTATTTATTTATTATTTTCCATATGAACAACTGTAAACCTACTTTTGACCCACCCTGTATTTAGGAAAGTCTTGGCTTAAAGTCCAATTCTTCAATCTTCATCTTCTTGTAAATAATTATTCTTTTGTTTTAATTTATTACACACACACACATATATATATATATATATATATGTGTGTGTTGAAAAAGATTTCTAAGCCCAAGATGGAGATGCTGCTGCTTGGGGTTCTCTGTCAACAAACTGAACCTTAGTTACCTTTTGTGTCCCTAGAAATGCTTTGCTTGGCCAGGACTGCAATATATCCAATCAGTGATCCCTAGAGGCCCAGCCAACTCTGGGCCCTCTCATTCCAAACAAGGTGGACTATACGGCAGCAGCCAATCAGGTGTTTTCTGTTTGTCTCTTCCTTGTTCTTTACTTTTTATTCTATAAAAGCTTCTTGTCTCTCATACCATTTAGCAGTTTTTCCAAAGAAGGCTCTTTGCTTCATAAAGTGTTAAATAAAGTTTGTATTACCTAAATTGCCTTCTTTAATACTTTTTTAAAAATATATTTTATTGATTTTTCACAGAGAGGAAGGGAGAGGGATAGAAAGTCAGAAACATCGATGAGAGAGAGACATTGATCAGCCGCCTCCCGCACACCCCACACTGGAGATGTGCCTGCAAGCAAGGTACATGCCCCCGACTGGAATCGAACCCGAGACCTTTCAGTCCACAGGCCGACGCTCTATCCACTGAGATGTATAAAACAAATTCATAAAAAATATATTTTTATAAAGATGAATTGTTTGTATAAAGATCATATATGCATTCTATTTATACATTCTGGTTTCTCATCTTCAAACTAATGTAGTGTAAAAACTGTGTGTTCTTAGGTTGAGTATAATGTCATCCCATAGCCTTATAATGAGGCAAAATGAAGTCAAGTATAAATAAACTGGTCAATCCAGTGAGGGAAAATGAATTTAGAATTTTAAGAAAAGCTTAGTTTTCTTTGAAATATGAGAAACCATCCAGGTTTGGTAGATGGCTATGTTAACCTATTTTATGTCTCATATAAGGATAACTTTTAATGGGCTAAAAACTGCTTTTACAATATGAAATAGGTTATCTTTGGGTGTAGGGGTATGTGTGACATGAGTGTTGTATGTATTACACAGAAATGAGACTATATGAATGACAGTAAATTTATATTATTTTTACAAAACATGTGTTTAAATACCAGTTCATCAATACGTATAGGTTCATAATGCACATTAAAAAAAAAAGTGTCAGAGTCTCTTTTATAGTCTTTTCAGAATCAAAGAAAGCATCTGCATCATTTCGGTTATGATCCAATACAAACAGAAGAGGTTGGCACAGGTGTGGAGTGGCTTACTTTAAATGGTGGCTCTATGTTAAGGTAATCAAATATAAGCTGTCACTCTTCTCCATCTTTTATCACAAAAGCCAAAGCAGTGAGCTTCCCTGCTAGACAGGGCTGTATTTAAGTAAATATCAGGAATGATCTTGAATCAAAGTTTAGCATAAAACACTGCATTAGAATTGATCATCTCAGGGGCCATAAATACAAAATGTCTGACAATGGCCCTGACAAGCAAGAAATTTATCTGAAAACAAGCCAATTGTAGATCACAAGTACAAGTCAGGCACAGAGCTTTGTGGAGCTGCTTTTTCTGCTGAGTAGAGATAAGATTGATTGGTGCAACCTTAGGCAAACTCCCTCAGGCAACAATGAGAACACAAAGAATAGGGTTGAAGGGAGATAGTGTGAACAGTACAGCTGGGGCGGTTCAGGAGGAAATGGGGGCTATCACTTGAGAAACTAGCAGAAGGTGAGCCAAAGATTTCTCCTCACTTATCACATTGACTGGGATTGTCTCTGCCTGGTTTACCATAATTAGAGATGGAAAAGGACTTTTTTTTTTTTTTCTCTTTCTGGTAAAGAGTTCCTGGTTTTCTGATATACAAAATAAAAATGACTAGGTATTGTGACCTCATTAACATTTCAAATATTTGACTTCTAGTTCTTTTATTTGAGAATATGCAAAGTGGTTCCATTAGTAAATTAATCACACCTCCTAAAACAGTTTTAAAAACATTTTAAATTGATTTAAATAAAGCCGAATGGCACACTGTGGTTTTCTGTTAATAGCAAATGTTTGAGCAACAGGAGACATTTAGAAAATACTTTTCAAATATTATTTTTTAGGACTCTAATCATTTCAGAATATACCTTATTTTTATTATTCAAATCATAGAAAGAAGCAGAAGAGAATTTGTGTGCAGCTAGAGGTGTTTACTTGATTGGATTTTCCCCTCTGGAGGAAGAATAATCTATGCATTCTAAAATTGCAATTCCATGAAGCAAGATGATAATCAAGGTACATAAATTAAATCAATATTTTAATTTTCAAATACATTATAAATGTCTAGGAAATATATGTTTTGGGAAATTATTTTTAAGACATATTTGTAAGGTGGTCTCAAAGATATATATCAGTGTTGTCATATAAATTGTTACATGGAGAATTGATGGCTGAAAGTAACCCAGACATGTCTCTCCACTAAATATTCTAGAAAAATATCAATTTTACAAGTGTCTTTACTTATGTTACTTAATGAAAACACTGACAAGCAGTAGAGTATTCACATAATTGAAGAAGGGGGGGGTGGAGAGACAGAGAGAGAGAGAGAGAGAAAACCACAAAGATGAAAACATTAAGTATTCTAGAAAGATAAGAAGTGAATCAATGTAGCCTCTAAAATTGGAGGAAGAGAATAGGTAGCTTAGATGGGCATTTTTTTCCCTTATAAGGTGGAGTATTTGTTTTTCATGAGAAATGTGTGAGTTAAAAATTTTGAAAATATAGGTACTGAATGTGTCAGCTTACTATTTGGAAGCCAGAACTCAAACTCAGTGTCAGAAAGGAAGCTTCAAACAATATACCTTTGTTTTAAGTGAGCAATGGGTTCATAGTTTTCTAGAGAACCAGGTAGATTGTGTAATTTGTTCTCCTGGGACATATACTACAGTATTGTCTGAAAGTCTGAGTATATTTCAGGACTTAAGAGAAGAATGAGACAAATGAAGGTTATGTGAAGGGTATGTCTTTTAAAAGTGGCCTAAAAATCTTACCCAATTCCATCTAAATAACTTTGGTTGTGTGTTTTTAAAAGAATGTATTTATTTTAGGGCCATCAATATGAAAGCTTAAATAAGACTAAATTCTATTAAAATATTTTCCGAAAACTAAATCAACATAGTTTACAGCAGATTTGTTCTGTGATATATTCAAACACAAGGCTCCTGCCAAGTGTTTTTGCTACCATATGTACACCTATTAATTAACTCCTTGTAAATGTCTTCAGTATTCTCTTGCGTTTGCTGAAGTTTGCTGTTGAAGCATCACTTTTGCCACAAATCCTATTTCTCTCCATTTTAAATATGGAGAGCCCAATAAATAGCACCCTTCTCTCTCATCTAAGTTTGAAACCATTTGAGAGATAGATGTGCAGGTTAGGCAAATAGGGACCAATATACCAATTTAAATACAGATGAAGATGATACTCTTATTTTGAGAGCCAAATGGGACTTACTAATACTTCTTCCTGAATTAGAAAACCTTGCACACAATAAGTTTATCCCACTCATTCACAGCGAATGCTGGGCAATAGCAGTCCTCTTCTCTTTCAATGAGCATAGAGAAGAAGAACAGAATATGTTTTCAGTATAGTCAGGTGGACCCCAAGGGAGAGAGGAAAGGTATGAACTAAGCTTTCAGTCTTTTTCAATTATAAGTCACTTTGCCACCAAGGGAAGGGTGTGTGAGGCCCAGAGTATCACTCTAATAGAGTATTTCCCTTTTGGAAATGGGAGGTATGGGGAATATGCATCCATACTGACATTAAAGGCTTGTATGATAATGTTTTATATTAAAAATATTATAACACAACTGACTAGGAATTGATGACTTTCATTTAAAAAAAAGTCTATCTTTTCAACTTTGTTTTATGGAAAGTCATATTCACAAATCATAGAAGCAATACAAAGATATTATCAAATACATTAAATTGGTCTGATGTTACCAGCATTTCAACCAAACTTTAAATATATCTCACTGTTCAATTTTATATACTAAAAAAAAACATTTGTCATAAATCTAGGCATATTAACCTTTTATTTTTAGATATTGTCGTTCTTCCTATTGTTAGGATAAAAATTTTAATTGATAAACTTATGTTTTGAAATCTATTCAAGTTTACCTGCCGAGCTGATGTTAGGAACAAAATTTTACTTGCAAGATATAAAAAACATGATCTCTGTTTTCTGCATTACCAGATTGTTCAAAGGTATTTATGTTGGTAGATACAAATATTCTTTTAAAACTACATCTTACAGAGAATAAATTAATGGTCATCAGATAGAAGAGCGGTTGAGGGTATGGGTGAAAGAACTGGAAGAAATGAAGAAGTACAAATTTCCAGTTAAAAATAGTCATGGGGATGTAAAGTACAATATAGGGAATATAGTCAATAATATTGTAATAATTATGTATTGTATCAGATGGGCACTAGACCTAACAAGGTCACCATTTCATAAGGTAACAATGTCTAATCACTATGTACACCTGAAACTAATATAATATTGGATGTCAACTCTAATTGATAAATTTTTAAAAAAAATTACTTTTAGGAAAAAATACATCTGTGAAGGAGTGATAATTATGATTAGTGTTTTAATACATCTGTTTGGTATTTTCCATGGAATAAACTTATTGTGTGCAGGAGCACCTCACATGAGAACCATATGTTCAGCACCTGCCTGTAGACTTGCAAGGCTGTCATAGTACATTGCACTTGACCTCATACTTTAAGGAAGCAATATATAGGTGTGGTAGCCTTAAAAGAAAGGATTAAAATCCTGTTTTGCTAGTTATTTTTCATGATTTTCTTGAACAGGTTGCCTGACTTCTCTGCTTTTTAAAAATCTGAATAAAAGAGTGTAATAGTATTACATTTTAAGATGATAGCTATTAATATTACAGATACTTTTAATACATAAAACACTTCATAACTACTAATAAATCTTAGCTATTATTATTGTCCTAGTGGTTGTGAGAATGTAGTAATTCTTAAATAACTTTTATTTTTCTAGAAATATCTTTGTCTTCTCCTGATAGAACACATAGATAAAGTTCCTCTTAGCCATCTTGGCCCATTAATTTTGTTTCTTCTTCATTTTCAGAGGCTTCTTATAATAACCTTGAAATATAATTAAAGTGCTCCTTCTCCTTTCTAAAATAGTTAAAGAACAGACACCTTTCTTTAGTTAGTCCTTCTTTTCTAAGTATGAATCTATCCTCTTTCTCTCTTTTTTATTTTTATTTTTTTAAAATATATTTTATTGATTTCTTACAGAGAGGAAGGGAGAGGAGTAGAGAATTAGAAACATCAATGAGAGAAAGACATCAATCAGCTGCCTCCTGCACGCCCCCTACTGGGGATGTGCCCACAACTAAGGTACATGCCCTTGACCAGAATCGAACTCAGGACCTTTCAGTTTGCAGACCTTTCAGTTTGCTCTATCCACTGAGCCAAACCGGTTTCGGCCTCTCTCTCTTTTTTAAATAAATCTTTATTGTTCAGATTATTACAATTGTTCCTCTTTTTTCTCCCTGTAGCTCCCCTTCACTCGGCTCCCACCCCACCCTCTTCCCTTAGCTCCCTCCCATTGTCCTCATCCATAGGTGTATGATTTTTGTCCAGTCTCTCCCTGCAGCCCCCCTCACCCCTTTTCCCTGAGAATTGTCAGTCTCATGTCTTAATATTCATTAAGTAACATAAGTAAATCCCTTTCTATGGCCCTGATTCTATTATATCACCAGTTTATTCTGTTCATCAGATTTTTTATTCATTTGATTTTTAGATTCACTTGTTGATAGATATGTATTTGTTCATAATTTTTATCTTTACCTTTTTCTTCTTCTTCCTCTTCTTAAAGAGTACCTTTCAGCATTTCATATAATACTGGTTTGGTGCTGATGAACTCCTTTAGCTTTTTCTTATCTGTGAAGCTCTTTTTCTGCCCTTCAATTCTGAATGATAGCTTTGCTGAGTATTCTTGGTTGTAGGTTCTTGCTATTCATCACTTGAATATTTCTTGCCACTCCCGTCTGGCCTGCGTAGTTTCTATTGAGAAATCAGCTGACAATTGTATGGGTGCTCCCTTGTAGATAATTAACTATTTTTCTCTTGCTGCTTTGAATATTTTCTCTTTGTCATTTGCTCTTGGCATTTTAATTATGATGTGTCTTGATGTGGTCCTCTTTGGATTTCCTTTGTTAGGGGTTCTGTGCGCTTCCTGGACTTGTAAGTCTATTTCTTTCACTAGGTGGGGGAAGTTTTTAGTCATTATTTCTTTAAATAGGTTTTCAGTATCTTGCTCTCTCTCTTCTTCTGGCACCCCCACAATTCTGATGTTGGTATGCTTGAAGCTGTCCCAGAGGCTCCTTACATTGTCTTTACATTTTTGGATTTTTTTTTTCTTTTCCAGTTGAGTGCTTTCTGCTTCTCTGTATTTCAAATCTTTGACTTGGTTCTTGCATTCCTCTAGTCTGCTGTTAGGTCTCTGTATAATATTATTTATTTCAGTCAGTGTATGTTTAATTTCTAGTTGGTCCTTTTTCATCTCCTCTTGGGTCTTGCTAAATTTATCCATTTTTTCTAGAAAATTCTTGAAAAACCTTCTAACCGTGGTTTGAACTCTATATCCAGTTATTTGTTTTCCTCCATTTATTTTGTTTGTGATCTGTTCCTTTGTCTCTGCATTTTCACTGCTTCCTAAAGTTGGTAGGGTAGCTTTGTGTGCTAGGTGTCCTATATGGTCCAGTACTCTGCCTCCCCAGTTACCTGAGGTGGACTCTCTTGGCACCCCTTTGTGGACTGCGTGTACAGCCTTGTTGTAGTTAAGTCTTGATTGTTGTTGGTATCACTGGGGGGGGGGGGGAATTAATCTCCAATCCAATTGGTTGTGAGGTCAGCTCTGTCAATGCCAGGTAGCTTCTGTGCTGGACCCTGCCTTAAGACTTGTAAACCTGTAAAAATCTCTGTGCTAGGCTTGGTTGGGGCTGAGTCTCAGGGCTGAGCAGACAGCTTTGGCTTCCCATCAGGCCCTGGTCTCAGTGTCCCTTGGTAATCACTGTAGCCCTCTCTGCGTGCAGGCATTCGCACCTCCAGATCTCTGCCTTTCTGTGCGCTCCGGGGACCTGTATGAGTCTGGGTCACCAGGGTCTTGCCCAAAACTGGGGTTTAATGCAGTCTGACCTGGATTTCTGTGCAGTTGGGAGCTTCTGTCTTGGATGGGGTGGAGTCTCAGGGCTGAGCAGATAGCCTTGGCCTCCAGTCAGCCCCATCCTATGCGGCCCCTGGGTATTAAGTGTCTCTCGGTAATTGCTGCAGCCCTCTCTGTGTGCACATGCACATGCCTTTAGACCTCTGCCTTTTCAGTTTTCTTGTGCTCCGGGACCCATATGAGTCTGGGTCTCCAGGGTCTTGCGCGAAACTGGGGTTCAGTGCAGTCAGAAGTGGAGTTCAGTGCAGTTTGGAGGCTCTGTCTCCCGCCCACTTCAGTAAGCCAGCAGCACAATCAACAGTCCGTCCTCCATGCATGTAGTGGTGTGCGTACCCCCAGACCTCTGCTCTTTCGCGGCTCCCCCAAATTTCTGTGCCCTCGTCCCTTTCCACAACAGTCTAAACTCCTCCTCCCCCACCCCATATGAGTCTCTCCTGGAACTGGGGTTCAGTGCAGTAGGATAAGGGGTTCAGTACACTTGGGAGTCTCTGTCTCCTTCCTACCAGAGGCAGCCAGCCAGGCACTCTGCCGCCCACTCTCTCCACATGCGTGTCTCCGTACCTCAGCTTTTTGCAGCTCCTCTGGGTCTCCGTGAGCCTCTCTCTTTCCTTCTAGTTGTAGAATTTCCACTCAGCCAGCTTTCCTGTAGTTCTGGATGATGTCCTTTCTGCTTTCTAGTTGTAGTTTTAAAATAGTTGTGCGAGGCAGCAGTCTAGGTGTTCACCTATGCCACCATCTTGGTTTCTCCTATCCTCTCTTTTTATTTCAACTTCAGGACTTACACATTCACCCTCTCCTATTTTTCTTTTTAAAATTATTCCCCTGTTTATAATTTAACTTTATCCTTACAAATATTTATTGAGTAGGGATACTATGGTGTTGAGTAAGACACACCCAGACTCCACCTGCCTTTACCATTCTGCTGAAACTTCTCTCAGTGAAGGGTACAATGATCTCCTAATTGGGGAATTTGATGACCAGTTTCCTCTCTGTTTTATGTAAGATCTCCAGGGCATTTAAGATGACATTCTTGAATCTGTGTTTTCACGTGACCTTCATGCCACCACTCTCTTTGTGTATTTTCCTACCTGTCAGGACCTCCAAATTAGTCTCCTTAGGTTCCTCTTCCTTCTTCCTCCTTTCTCCTTCCCCCTTCTTCTTATTCTTCTTTAAATACTTTAAATATTCTCTAGGGTTCTGTCTTTTGTTCTCTTCTCTTAGGATTCTCAGAGTAGTATTTTCATATTTGGATCAGTTAAATTCTAAAGACATCTCAGTCATCACATCCAAATTTTGTCAGTGTCTCTTCCCCTCTCTTTCTTAATCCTAATTCTGCAGCTACCTGGCATTTGATAATTCACTTAAAAGCATCACTACTTATCCCCCCATTTCTCCAAACTTGTAACCTGGGAATCATCCTCAGTGCTTCTTTAAAAAAATATATATTGTATTTATTTCAGAGAGGAAGGAAGAGGGAGAGAAACATCAATGATGAGAGAGAATCATCAATTAGCTGCCTCCTGCATGCCCACCACTGGGGAATTGAGCCTGCAACTTGAGTATGTGCCCTTTACTAGAATAGAACCCAGGACCATTCAGTCTGCAGGCTAACACTCTATCCACTGAGTCAAACCAGCTAGAGCCTTTCTCTTTCTCACAAACTATGCATGACTAATCTAGTCCCACTGACTTTGCTTTCTTAGTATCTCCTTTCCCCACCTTGTTCATCTCTGAGTGGACTTTCCTCTAAATCTTTCAACTATGACAAATCTATCTAATTGGAAATTCTAGCTAAATACAAATGGTGGCTAAGCCTTTCACATTCTGGCTTATAACTCCGTACTTTCTTATCTTCACTGTTCTTGGGTACACCCTTCTGATGGCACTTTCGAGTGGAGTCACTAGTAAGACATACCAAAATTAGCTCACTTTCCTGGGATCCACATCTATACCACCAGTATATTAGTCTGCTAAGACTGCCATAACAGAGGACTACAGACCAGGTGTGTGTGTGTTTTCAGACCAGGTGGTTTAACAACAGAAATTTATTTTTCTTACAGTTTTGTAGGCTAGAAATCTAAGATCAAATGTTGGTAGGGTTGATTTATTCAGAGGCCTCTCTCCTGGGCTTGTAGATAGCCGTCTTCTCTCTGTGTCTTCATAAGATCTTACTCTCTGTGTCTGTGTCTAGTTTTCCCCTTCTTATAAGAAAATCAGTGATATATGATGGTAGCCATTCTGACAGGTGTGAGATGATTTCTCATTGTGTGTGTGTGTGTGTGTGTGTGTGTGTGTGTGTGTTTTATGTATTTTATTGTGCCCAAAACCATGGTACATGCCCTTGATCAGAATCGAACCAGGGACACTTCAGTCCAAGGGCTGACACTCTATCCACTGACACAAACCAGTTAGGACTCATTGTGGTTTTAATTTGCATTTGCAACCTGACAAAATAGCAAAATTTATATGAGAAAAATCCAGTACTGAAACACAGATTTCCTGACTCCATATCAATTTCCTTTTTAGATCCCAATACTCTTTACTACATTTCAAGCTTTTATGAGGGTTTAATTGAGTTCAAAGTACCAAAAAGTAGTAAAGATAAGGCAGAAGGCATTTTAATTCAACTAGTATAGAACTGAGGTCATTGATGACATCAGAGGAATTAAAAAGTGCTTCCTTTAGACCATGTATCCGTAGGCCTCCAAAAGACCAAATGGAACAACTTTGGTAAGCATTTCTGTACTCTGTGACTCTGTTAATGTGATATAACTTAACAGAGATGTCTACTCTTTTTTTTTTTTTTTAAAGGATGGCACTATCATTCCATATTGAACTGGTCTGTAGTTCTGAAAGATATTTCAATATGTAATTTGACATAGATCTCACCTTAGAAAGATAGAAAAAAAACTTTTGTATTATTGATTCAGTGACTCATTCAATAAATATTGATTCAGAGCTATGATCCAGACACTTTGCCAGGTGCTTAGGATGCAAAGATGAATATGACACAGTCTCCATTCTCAAAGAACTTAGAGGAAGATAAAATATGTAAATATTTAGCAAATAGCTGTTGGGGCTATGGTAGGCATATGTGTAGGGCATAGTGCGTCTTACTAAGAAAGAATGATCTCTTCTACTCCGGATTGCTAGGGCAGTTGTGAAGGACTTTATTTCTCAGATACACGGCTGTGGGTTAAATGGAATAGAGAGGGAAGAATTGTATAGGCAAAGGATACAACATAAGCTTGGAAGCATGAAATGCTCTGCTACATTTAAGAAACTGGTAGTAGTTCCTGGGAGCATGTCCGTGCAGCATCCACTTATTCTGCCCTCATTTTTAATCTCTTGCCTCCTGACTTTTTATCAAATATATATATTTGATAAATTGACTCCAAGTCCTTATAATAAAAATACCAGTATGAATTGCTTGCAACTTGTTTTTTATCTTTTTTATTATCTATGAAGAGAGATGTTTTCCTGTTTATTTAATTCTGGAATTACATAGATTTATTAATATAGCAAAGTAAGAATATTTTCTTTTTCAGAAGTTAACCTTAAGTAATCTTGGCTTATGTTCTTGGGCATACATTGGAACTATTCCAAGTTACTTACCCTTATACCAGAATTCTAACAGTGTTTGAACAAATAAGTAAAATTACAGAATTTAGAGTAATCATTAAGCAGAAAGCCAGAAAAAACAGAAGAGCTCAATAGATGGGTAATTTAGGAAAGAGCTTATAAAGCAATTAGAGAAAAATGTGATATATCTTAGGCCCTATTCTTTTTTTTTTTTTAAATTCTCACCTGAGAGCGAAGATATTGTTCCATTGATTTTTAGAGAAAGTAGAAGGAAGAGGGGAGGGTTAAGGGAGGAGAGAGAGAGAGAAAGAGAAAAAGAGAGAGAGAGGGAAGAATAATGAGGGGAAAGAGAGAGAGGAAAACATCAATTGGTTGTCTCCTGCTTGCTCATCATGGGCTATGTATTGAAAGAAAGAAATAAAGAAAAATAAACTGATAGTAATTTTTAAAATATGAAATATAAGATGAGAGGGTTTTGGGGAGATTAAAGCTTAAAAAGACCAACCAGATTATAGAGGCTTTGTGTTCAACTGCATTCTATTCTAGGGATGTGAATGCTGTAGTCAGTAAAGAAAAATTAAAGGAGAGAACTTGGGTCAGAGAAAGATCATTCTGACTAAAATTAGGACAACATCATCAGAAAGACAAACACTGGGGTCCTGGAGACTAGACAACTGCAGTACTGAAAGTAAGAAGCAACCTAAGAGTAAAACAAAGCAATAGCAGTAGAAATAGAGAAGCATGGATAAATTGGAGAGTCACTTAGGGTGGTGGGATCATAGGATTCTGGGATAGTTTGCATGTGGGGATAGGCGTGGTGCAGGGGCTCAGGGACAGCGGGAAATCTGAGAAAATTCCTCTCTGGTTTGGGAAACTAAGTATATTGAAGTGACTTAGCTCTAATCATACATATTATTGCTTACCCACCCAGGTAGATTCATTTTTTATGTGATCAGTATAAGTTCTATTCACAACCAAGTAAAATGCTAGTTGAAGGTAGGTCTTGTATTGAGCTGTTTCTTATAATATATTATGAGAGAAGAAATTTTAGAATTTCGAATTGAAAAAGGCTTCTAAAACATCTATGAGTACCAATAAAGTACTGTGGTAATTAGTTTTTAACTGTTATGATTTAAGGCATAGATCAATATCAATAGCTTGTCACATTTCAATAAACTGACTCTTTTAAAGCATTTATACTTAACTTTGTCATCTAGATGTAGATTACTCATGTTAAGTTTTGGAAATTTTTCAGGTCTGAATGAACAACCGAACTGATTCAGAATTGCCCGGAGCAACATGTAATTGTTTTTGTTTTCCTATCAAAAAATTCAATAGTCAGCTAAAAAAAAAAAACCACACAAAACTTTTATGTTTACTTGCCAAGCTGAAAGATATGAACACTTTAGAGTTACAAGTCAACTGGATTCTTATGCAGAATTTCTTGCATGTATAACCAATGGGGGGAAAAAGATATGTATAAATAACCAAGGTGACTCAAACAGTAAGCTGCTATGAAAAAAAACAACTCCCTCAAAATAAACTTGTACAAAACATTTGTACAAAATAAAGTTGTACACAATCATTTTAATGCACCATCAGGTATTTGGAAATAATTATACATGAATTACAAGTGAGAAAACAATTCTAAAAAATTAAAGTGTGTTCTTAGAAAAAGGTTACTATATGTGTTGAAGTGACTAATAGACATTTCTCTATTTAGCTACTATATACTTCACTTAATCTGCTAAGAGGAAGTTGAAAAATATATTGTGAATTTTTTTTAATTTTACATGCATTTTTATCAATGACATAGTTAGATTATTTAGTTCTTTTTGTTTTGAGTTTTTCTTTTCTTGTGTTTTGTTTAATAAGAAAATTTTAGTATTTAATTATCTTTAAAAATATTTGTGCTATTAAATTTTTGAAACTTTGAAGGAGTTATATATTCCTTCTAATAAGTCTAAACCATAAGACCTTGATAGATTATGGATAGAAATAATTTGTGTAGTATGAGTAGATTTTGATTTGTTAACTTTTTAGTATTGAATTTGCATAGCTTTTGAGGATCAATAACATTTCTTAACTTTTTTTAGAATTGTACCAGTTTTACTTAAGTTTTTGACTTACTGGTATGTTTTCATTATTGCTCAGTTTTAAATGCCATGCAGTTGAAATACAATTTGTAAGGATAATAGTTGAACATATTGAACCTTGTGAATAATTTACCTTAAAAAATCAGAGTGGATTAAAGGTTTTTCCCATAATATCAATAGGATGAATCAGTTATAGCTAATATTTTCAGAATTACAAAGAGGCTATGTTTATATATTGAAGAAGAACAAAAAGGTTAAAAAAGCTGAACCATTGGAAATTATTTCCATCTTTTATAAACTATACAATATTTTTACAAAATTTAATTATTGTGATATTTCATCATTCATTATTAGAAAATTTATTAGTATCATTCAGTTAAAAGAAATAGGACTAATCAATATTTGAATCTTAGCATAAGATATTTTGATTATATTGGTAAAAAACAACAACAACAAAAGGGAAAGACTTTTGAAATAGCAAAAAGAATCTAGTGCTCTTCTAAGATGGTCTTTTAAAGACATCATAGCTTTTAAATATTGAAAATCCAACCACAGTTTGACCCAGTAATCCTACTTTTAGTAATACATCCTGTGAATCCCAAAACACCAATCAGAAAGAATATAGGCACCCGTATGTTCAGAGCAGCACAATTTACAATAGCTAAGATCTGGAGACAGTCCAAGTACCCATCAGTAGATAAGTGGATGAAAAAGCTGTGGTGCATATGCACCATGGAATACTATGCAGCTGTTAAAAAGAAGGATCTCTTACCTTTGAGATAGCATGCAGGGACCTGGAGAATATTATGCTAAGTGAAATAAGCTAGTCAGAGAAAAAAGTATAAAATAACCTCTCTTATCTGTGGAATCTAATGAACAAAAATAGGTCCAGAGGCATGGATACATGGTACATACTGACAAATCTCAGAGGGATTGTGGGGAGGAGGGTGGCGGGGGGGAGGTGAACAGAGATTAACCAAAAAATTTATATGTATATATGTCTAATTCATAGACATAGACAATAGTATAGTGAAGGTCTGGGGTGGGCAGGAATTGGTGGAGGAGGACAATGGGGGAAAATGAGGGACATCTGTAATACTCCAACAATAAAGATATATTAAAATCCTATAAGATAAAAGGCTAATATGCAAATTGACCAAACCATGGACTGATCAGTCACTATGACACACATTCACTACCAGAAGTAGATGCTCAGTACAAAAGTTGTCCCTTGGTGGTTAGTGCACTCCCACAGGAGGAGCGCTGCTCAGCCAGAAGCCAGGCTGCTCAGCCAGAAGCCAGGCTCAAGGCTGGTGAGCACAGCAGCAGTGGCGGGAACCTCTCCCACTTTCATGGCAGTGCTAAGAACGTCTGATTCCCAGACTGCAAGGGGGCACAAGCCAGGCTGAGGGACACCACCATCCCCCTGCAAGTGCATGAATTTCATGCACTGGATCTCTAGGAAAAAAGATTATGTTCATTTAAAATCCACAATATACTTTAGCAATGAATTTAAAAATATTTTTATAGCAAACTTCCAAATTTCTATTGCTTCTACTTTACAACCTTCTACCTCAGTCTTTGTCAATTGCTTTGTACCAGAAAGAAACCCATTTATAAAACTATTAATATTTTCCCATTAATATTTTACCAGAGTAGCATATTTTGTTCTTTGTGCTAGTGTAATTTTCAAGCCATTTTTCTATGATGTAAACTATTCCTAACTCTAAGATTTAACATTTTCATGATTTGGGTATATTGGTAAAAAACAACAACAACAAAAGGGAAAGACTTTTGAAATAGCAAAAAGAATCTAGTGCTCTTCTAAGATGGTCTTTTAAAGACCTCATAGCTTTTAAATATTAAAAATCCAACCACAGTTTGACCCAGTAATCCTACTTTTAGTAATACATCCTATGAATCCCAAAACACCATTATATCATTTGGTGAATATAAAGCTCTTTTTTAAAATTTGATTTTCATGATATTTGATATTGTACAACAATTTGAGTAATGGTCTTTCCCTTTTGTGTTTTCATATACATATTTTTCTGAATTATTCTCCTTACTTTACATCTTTATATATTAAAATCTCTGCATGTTCCTAGAAGTATAAGTGCATATAAATACAAGGTGGGGCAAAAGTAGGTTTACAGTTGTCAGTATGTGAAACACAGAATTTATTCTTGCATTATTATTTATTAATTTTTGTATAAGTAGAGGCCCCATGCATGAAATTCATGCACAGGTCCCGGGTCTCTAGCCCTGGCCAGCGATCAGGACCAATTGGGGCTTTCTGGCTGCTGGCCAGGATCTCCCTTCCCTGGCTGCCACCTGCTGGCCAGGGTCTTGCTTCATTCAGCGCTGCCCCCTGGTGGTCAGCACATGTCATAGTGAGCGATAATACTTCCAGTCTACCAATTGAACTCCTGCTGGGGACATTTGGCAAATTAGCCTTATAGAGACTAATTTCTAAAAAAAAAAAAAAATAAAAAAAAAAAAAATATATATATATATATATATA